>JAHZTW010000001.1:439055263-439107920 GCA_020283515.1 Alliaria petiolata | reverse complement strand
CTTCTGCTAAAAGAAAGTTAGAGGAAGATTCTTCTGATGAGGTTTGTTTTTACTTCTTCGTATACTAATAAAACAAGATCATTTACACTCTAATGTTTTAAAAACGTTTGTCAATCTTTATGAAGTAAAAACGTTTGGTTGGATCAAACTGAGTGTTCCATTTACGAAGATGTATCTCCTCTTTTGTCAATCTTTTCTTATGTTTAGTCTGGAATGTGAGAGTTAATTGATTCACTGAAGAATGTAACTATGTAGATGGAAAGAACACAAGAGGTCATCAGGTTTAAGAGCATTTTGTTCATCTAGAAATCCATATATAGTACTTGAGCTTCAGATTAAAAGTCAATTTTTGTCTTATTTAACCTTATTATACCTTTTCTTCGCTTCTTCCATGTTGAATCTGGTCTGCTGTGAATCTGTGATTATATCATCATATGCTTACTTTGCAGTTTTTTTGCTTTTTGACAAAACATAATTAGGAACCTGCCTCTCGTAAGAAGCAACCAGTAGTTGTTGAGAATGTCAAGCCTGCTGCAAAAGATTCATCATCCTCACAAGATGAATCAGATTCATCATCCTCAGAAGATGAATCAGGCATTCAGACATGGGAAAGTCCATTCAGCTCAGATGATGAACCTGAACCTCGTAAGAAGCAACCAGTAGTTGCTAAGAATGCCAAGCCTGCTGCAAAAGATTCATCATCCTCAGAGGAAGAATCGGAAGATGAAAAGGAACCTGCTACAAAAAAGCTTCCAGCTTCTGCTAAAAGAAAGTTAGAGGAAGATTTTTCTGATGAGGTTAGTTTTTACTTCTTCGTATACTAATAAAACAAGATCATTTACACTCTAATGTTTTTTCTTTTTAATATTACAGTCCACTTCTTCAAAAAGAGCAAGACTCGAACCGCAGCTTGAAAATACAAAAACTCCTCCCGAAAGAGCGCCATTGTTGCACAATTTTGGTGAAGGCATGCGTGTACCTTTAAAGGTAATTTATATTTGATTAACATTTCTGGTATTCGAATTTATGTGTCTAGTAGTAATATATATATATATATTTTTATGTAGATCATGTGGGACGCTCAAAACGTCTTTATTCCAAAAGGCGTATCGTTCAAAGATGCTTACGATAACCTTGTGAGAATTCTTAGGGAGCTTAACTATGAAGTAGATTCTTTTGAGGCGTATTCTACAGATTTCTCTGAGAAGTTCAATGATATTCCAGGTGTAACGCAAATTAAGGTTGTTGAGACCGACTATACATGTAATATATATTTGTTCTTTTACAAAGCAATATGTGATTTTACATTTGTTATTTTACTCAATTTGCTTGTTTTTTTCAAATGGAAGATGGAAAGCGGGATGATGTAGACAACGAAATCGAATCGAATCTGCTTCAGTGGGCTGATACTCATCAGCCTCCAGCGCCTGTCCTATTGTTCGTAGGAGACTCGGATTACATATCGGCAATCAATAAGGAGACCAAACGAGGATTTACTGTGATTCTGGCGTACAATGCTGAGGCGAAACAAGAACTTCGAAAATCCGCATCCCAGAGTAAATTTTGGGATGCTTTGGTCCGTGGAGAGCGTAAGTTGTTATGTTTTCTTTTCTTTTTTAGTTTTTATTTTTTTAATTATGTTTATCTTATTTCTTTCACATTCATACAGTTCTAAACAAGACATTGGTCGACCCTCCCGTCCCTCAAAGAATACCTAGTGCACCAGAGAGGATTTTTCTTTTTACAAAAACGAGAATTTTGCGGGTAAAATTTTTGTCATTTTCAAATATTTAATTTCCAATTTCAATATTTTGTGGTTTTAATTTTTTTTATTCAATATTTAGGTTATATGGGATATGGATACATGTCCTATCCCTCGGAACGTCAACGTGGAAAATCTCAAGCTGAATATTGAAAATGCCGTGAGGTCTGCTGGTTATATTATTCGCCGTTCTATTGAGGTTTATTCCTCTAAACCCTTGAAACGCGATTTGTTAAAAGATCTAAAAGCAGCTGGATTTGAAGTTTTAGTTCTTCTTCGTCCTGTCCGCGGGAAAAAAAGTGAGTGTTTGTAATTATTTTTATAAACTTTTCTATGTAATCTTTATTTTAACTTTGTGATTTGGTCTATTTGCAGAGATGAAAGGAAAAGCGAGAAATGATATTAGAGAACACATTGACCGGAAGATATCTGTTGAGTTGGTGCACTGGGTCATGCAAAAGGAGCCTCCAGCTCCCATTCTACTCGCATCTTCTAATAGCCGTCTCACGTCTGGTATTTCTTATCTAGTGGATCGTCGTTATGATGTGGTTTTGGCTCATAAAAACCGCACAGAACAAGGTCTCATGGACTCTGCTTCAAGAACTGTCTACTGGAATCGATTCAATGAAGATGAGACCTTTACCGGAGTTGGAAGAGGATCATGGGTTGTCTCCACCTGACACTTGTCTCTGTTGGTAACACTTGTTTCGGCGACACTTGTCTCTGTTGGTAACACTTGTTTCGGCGACACTTGTCTTTGTCTCTGTTTGGTACCATTTATTTCGGCGACACTTGTCTTTGTATATGTTTGGTAACACTTGTTTAGGCGACATTTATCTCTGTGTTTCGCAACACTTGTTAAACTATTGAGAAACAAAAGTTCTAACTCGTTTTGGATTTCTCTGTCAAAATTTTTGTCAAATATAGTTAACAGTTTCCATTTTCTAAAATTTATCCTAATTAGAAATCTGCTTAATTTTCCCACTAATCGCTGGTTCTCACGAACGCATCATCGCTTTAAACAAAAAAAAAAAACCCGAAAACCAAGATTGACTTAAACGCATGAATTAAAATCAAACAATAAATATCGATGATTGAATGTCGTTTTCTTTATTAAACAAACATGCAAATAAAATTCATTTTTATTGAGAAAAGTATCTAATATAACCAATTAAATTTATTATTATTACTCACATACCAACTAATCACATAAATAATTCTATAATTCCAAAATAATCCTTTTATAATTTTGTTTTTAACTTCATTTTTACCTTTCTGTTCCTAAAATAAAAACTTTTTATATATATTTTTTTTTTCAGAAAGATAGTTGTTTTAAGTTTTCTATGCATATTTTTTTAGTAAATGATGAAAAATTGTAAACTTTAAGAGAATTAATTGAATTTACTGAATTACTATCTGTTTAAATTTATAGAAAAATGTTAATCACAAAAAATTATGCATTTATAGCCAAACTTTAATATGTTTTATTAATATGTATAAAAATTGCGAAAAAACTTTATTTTAAAAACAGAGGGATGTATAACATTTGTAGAATTAGCTTAGAATTTAGATACCACTTGTTAGGAATTATCTGATCGATTGATTGATTAATTCTTTAAATTTGACACATATAATTTGATTACCGAGTTTCCTTTAACCGATACGTCTTGGGTGGGAATCGTCTCCCACAAACTTGCACTATCAATCAAAGGGTTTACACAAACGCTATAAGCGTTTCCGATGTAATAGATGACACCAAAGAAAGACACAACAAAGGAGAATAAAGATCAAAGAAACTCTCTCTCTCAAAGACACGGCTCGAACAATGTCTTCTAGGTTTCTTTTTTTCCGATCTCTCTTTTATTCTCTCGGTTCCGGATTTAGGGTTTAGAGTTTAGGGTTTAGGTTTGGGGTTTAGTGCTTAGGATTTAAGGTTTAAGGTTTAGGGTTTATGTTTAGGGTTTGGGTTTAGTTTTAGGTTTAGGTTTAGGGTTTAGGGTTTAGGGCGTAGGGTTATGGTGTAGGATTAGAGCGCGGGGTTAGGGTTTCGGGTTAGGGAGTTGGGTTAGGACGTATGGTTAGATCATAGGTTTACAGCATATGATTAGGTCATAGGAAGTTGGATTAAGACGTAGGATTTAGGGCGTAGGTTTTACGGCATAGGTTTAGGGTTTATGGTTTAGGACGTGGAAAGTATCGCACTCGTCACATGTTGTCGTGAATCACGAGATCTCAACGGAAAAGAATCATTTCATTTCACGTGCTTTGTTCTTGGTTACTATGAGAGCAAAACTCTCTTAACATATGATAATCCGAAAAAGAGATTGAAACAACAGATGAGAAGAGCTTTGGCTTTTGGTAAAATCAAAAAAAAAAACATCACAATGGAAGACGTAGAGGTAATAACAATTCACGAGCATCCTTTGTTACCCTTTACTCATTTTGATTTGAGTCAGTGTATAGGGTGTAGGTTTTTTGGTTACATCTACGGAGGCTACCGTTGCAATGAGTTGGGTTGTGAGGCTGTGTTCCATAAAGAGTGTGCCGAGTCTTTACCAGAAATCAACCACTCTTCTCATCCCGACCATCCTCTCAAGCTGAGGAAGATCCGAGCTTTCGAGCATTGTAGTTTATGTAAAGCAGTGGTGGAGGCAGATGCAAGGGAGGGGGGGTCAATTGACCCCAATGAAATTTAATGTAAAATGTGTTTTTAAGAAATTTTGTAATATTGCCTCCAATGAAATATGTTTACTGACCCCTATACATCTAAATCAAACCTAAATCAAAACAAAATCCAATTAAAATTTATACTTGAATCTTTTAAATTTAATACAATTTCACATTAAAAATCTAAACTATATAAATTAGATTCATAGTTAAGCAAAAAACAGTAAATATGTGTCGTAAATAAGTTGTAGTTTTTTTTTTGAAACGAAAATAAGTTCTAGTTTATAAAATTTTTTTTTTTAAAGAATTGCTGTTTTATTTAAAATTTGATTTTCTTTCTTATATAATTTTTTAATAAATACATGTTGTTAATTTAAATAAAATTATGAATTATAAATGTAATATTTTAACTATAAGCTATTTTTAAAATCTGACTCACAAATACAAAAAAAAACTTCAATAATTCATATATGTATATATACTATAATAAAACTGTTCAAAAACTATATACGATATATTTTATAGTATTATTTTATCATTTTTTAGTGTCTATAATCTATATATTATTGACTCCAGTAGATATGTTTTCTCGCTCCGCCACTTGGTAAAGCTCAACTATGTATTGGCTATTCCTGTTCAATATGTGATTTCATTTTGGATTTAGGTTGTGCGACAAGACCAACCCCACTTCCTATTCTTGAAAAGTCTAATGCGCACCGACATCCACTTCAACTCTACCAAGGAACCAAGTTTGATAGTGTCTTGTCCACGAGAGAGTGTAAAGCGTGCGGCGTTCAAGTTTATCATAACCAAAAGTATGTGTCTCGAGTGCAAATTGGTCTTCCATGTGGAATGTGTCAAGTTTTTTCCAGAAGCACACCACACTTCCCACCCTAAACACCCACTCAAGTTCCCTATACGTGAAGTGGTAGCACCTGATTAGGCCGACAAGAACTGTCTTATTTGCGGACTTGCCTTTGATAAACGGCTTCACCACTGTGATGTTTGTAACTTCAGCATATGCACTTGGTGCATGAGCAACCCGCCACTGGTTGGTGTTGAAAGCCCGAGGACACACCAACATCAACTTCACCCTGTTCCTAGACGCATTGATTTCACTTGCAATGCATGTGGGACGCTAGGTGACCGAAGCCCTTATTTCTGTCTTGAATGCAATTTCATGATTCATCCGGAATGTATCGATCTGCCCCGTGTCATAAACATCAACCGCCACGATCACCGCATCTCTTACACCCGTCGCCTTGGACATGTGGAGTTTGTCGTAAGAAAGTGGATGAGTTCTACGAGGCTTATTCTTGCTCCAAGTGTCCTATTTATGTTGTTCATTCAAGATGCGCAAAGAGAAAAGATGTATGGGACATGATCGAACTGGAAGGGACACCCGAAGAGCCCGAGGAAACCGGACCATTTGAGGTGATTGATGATAAAAGGATAAAACATTTCAGCCATGATCATAACTTACGAATCAACAAGGAGGGTCAGATTCTACATGAGAGCACATTATGTGAAGCATGCGCTTTCCAGATTTGTTTTGAATCGTTCTACAGTTGTGAGCAATGCGATTTCAGTCTCCACAAAAAAATGTGCTAACTTTCCTCGCAAGAAACTGCATGTGTGCAACAACCTCCCTTATATGCTACAAACAAGTTATGACACAGCTTTGCCGTGTGAACTTTGTAAAAGACGTTTCAACGGTTTCAAGTATACGACTGCTAACCGCTATATGGGTATCGATCTACGATGCGGTTCAATTTCAGAACCATTTGTCCATGGAAGCCATCAACATTCTTTGTACTACTCTACAGATATCTCCAAGCGTTGTAGCGAATGTGGGCAAGACGGAAACTTTAGCTGTGACTTTAGTTTGGACTACAAGTGTGCTATGTTACCACAAAATGTAATGATGCATAGGTACGACGATCATCCTCTCTATTTGTGTTATGGTGAAAGCAGTGTTGATGGCGAGTATTGGTGCGAAGCATGTGAAACAAAATTGAACCCAAGTAAATGGTTCTACACATGTAATGATTGTGGGGTAGTGTTGCATATTTCGTGCATTGTGGGGACTTCACATATGTTATGCCAGGTCCATGTCTGTATCAGGTACACATCAAAAAGTTGTACCTGTTGCGATGGCTGCAACATCAGATGCAAGCTCCCTTCCATTCTTAAAGGTTCCAAGGCTGCAGTTGTTGCATACTTTTGCTCTTTATCATGTATTGACAACACACGTTTAAAAGATGACAAGTTTAGCTACCCTTGGTGGAGCTAATTATATCATTTGTTCGCATGAATGTTATAATATCATTCTTTAAGGGTTACAAGACTGGAGTTGTTGTTGTATACAATCGTTCTTCAATACTGAAGCATACATGCCACACTTTCCACTGCCAAACACTCGCTCTAATTCAAACTAGTTAGAGAGGAGGTATTCAAGCATATAAACACCATTTAGTCATGTACCAACATTATGTTGTTCTTCACATTCTGACGGTTACAAGAGACTTTTTTGGTGAACAAAAAAATTAAGCTGCTACATTGAATCGTGGTGAGAAGCAGCCTCTGTATAAAAAGTTTAAAACATTCTCCAAGAGAAAATATATATATATATATATATAAGTAATTTCTTTGATCACTTTATAACCCCATTCCTTGCGGTCCTTATGGAGACCTGTCATGGTCTGAAAACGTTGTTGGTCAGGTGATGAGGTGCGGAAGCTATAACAAGGAAGGGATCGAGTTCTCCAGGAGAAGACGATTCCTAACTCGGATCTTGTTCACAAGTCGTGATCGACGAGAGAACAATAAAGGGTGAGAATGCTCTTCTCAGCGCTTAGAAAGCTCTTTGCAAGCAATTTCTTTATTCAACGTGTCTTTCAATTACATTGCAAAGCTCTATAAATAAGAGGAACCAGATTAAGACGAATCTAGGAAAGCATATCCTAACTAAGATTTAAGTTTATCTAAAAGGAAAACCAAAAGAAAATAAAAGAAAACAACTTAAACGAATACTTGTCGAACAAGTAACGACTGTTCGACCCTTCAACGGATCCACGCTGCATCAGGGCCCTCCAGGTGGAAGAGGATTCGTCCTCGAATCCGGCTCGGGATTGTCGCCACGAAAAGGAGAAAGGAATTTGACGTTGAAAACATCAGCCGTACGAATGTCAGTAGGTAGCCGTAGCCGATACGCATTGTCATTTATACGCTCCACAATCTCGACAGGCCCAATCTTGCGGGACTCAAGCTTATTGTACTCGTGTGGAGGCATGCGGTCCTTAGTAAGAACCACCCACACAAGATCACCGGGCTGGAAATGCAGTTCACGGCGCTTCACATTTGCAGCAGCTTTGTACTTTGCGACGGAAACTTCCAAGTTCGACTTCGCCTGTCGGTGAACGTCCAAAAGGTCGTCGACAAACTCCACAGCATCCCCATGTAACCGTGTTTTATCAGGTAAAGGCGCAAGATCGACGGGGTAACAAGGGACAACTCCATACACAACCCGAAACGGACTAAGCCCCAAACTACGATTCACGGCATGGTTGTGCGCAAACTCGGCTTGACACAACTTAGTGTCCCAACTCTTGATATTATCACCAACGAGGCAACGCAGAAGATTACCCAAGGCGCGGTTAGTCACATCCGTCTGACCATCCGTTTGATAATGGTAGGCTGTACTCACGTCCAAGAGAAGTACGCAGGAGCTTCCACAACGACCGCCAAAAATGACTTACGAAACGTGTGTCGTGATCCAAAACAATTGAACGCGACAAGCCATGGAGACGATATATTTCACGAAAGAATAGGGTGGCCACGTTTAACGCATCAGCTGTCTTCTTACAAGCCACAAAGTGTGCAATTTTGGAAAAGCGGTCCACAACAACGAAAATGGAGTCATTGCCACGCTGTGTACAAGGGAGTCCCAATACGAAGTCTATACTGACATCCGTTCAAGGCTGATCCGGAATCGGCAAGGGCAGGTAGAGGCCAGAATTCGATGCAGTGCCTTTGGCAAGTTGACAAACGCGACAACGCGTAACAAATTTCGCCACGTCCCGGCGCAAAGAAGGCCAAAAATACGATGCTTGGACGAGCTGCAAAGTCCTGTCACGTCCCACATGTCCCTCTTTGTGTAACTCAGCCACAATCTTCAGACGCAAGCTACAAGTAGGGACACATAAACGCAAGCCGAAAAAAATAAAACCAGCCTGCCGGAGAAACTTAGATGGTCCACCGTGATCCAACTCGAGACAAACCCGACCAAAGAACGGATCAGAAGTGTACAACTCCTCGAACGCATCGAATCCAGCCACATAATTATACATCGATGTCAACAAAGTATGCCGACGACTCAACGCATCGGCCACACGATTCGTCTTTCCGGATTGGTGGCGAATGGAGAATGTGAATTGTTGCAAAAATGCAATCCAAAAAGCATGTCGAGAAGACACCTTCGCCTGACTGTCTAGGTGTCGTAGCGCATCATGATCTGTGAAGAGTATGAACTCCCGATGCACCAAGTAGTGTCGCCAATGTTTGATAGCCTGCACGATGGCATATAATTCAACATCGTATGTGCTATATCGTCCTCGTGAACCTGACAACTTCTCACTAAAATATGCAATGGGCTGACCCCGTTGACTCAAAACAGCCCCAACACCCAACTTGAAAGCATCGCAATGTAGTTCAAACGGAAGAGAAAAGTCCGGTAAGACCAAGACAGGAGCTGTAGTAAGCTTGGCGTTGATCATGACAAAAGCAGCCTCAGCCTCGGGGGACCATGCGAACTTCACAGCATGCATACAGTTGGTGATAGGTGCCATAATGGAGCTAAAATGCGGGACAAAACGCCGATAAAAGGATGCAAGACCGTAAAAGCTTCTCACCTCAGTCACCGTGCGGGGTGTCGGCCAGAAACGTACCGCATCAACCTTGGCGGAGTCCACCGACAGACCCTTGTCAGAGACGACATAGGCAAGGAATAGGACCTGCGATGTCCCAAATTCACACTTCTATCTCGCAGCGAAGAACTGCTCCATACGTAACACCGTCAAGACCTCACGGAGGTGGCGTTCGTGGTCTAGGGCCGAGGAACTGAAGATGAGATTATCATGAAAGTACACCACGACGAACTTCCCGATAAACAGACGTAACGCTTGATTCATGATACGCATGAATGTACTGGGGGCGTTAGAAAGACCAAATGGCATCACCAGCCACTCAAAAAGCCCTTCCTGTGTCTTGAAAGCTGTCTTTCACTCGTCTCTTGGGCGAATGCGGATTTGATGGTACCCGCTTTTCAAATCAATCTTCGAAAAGAGTGACGCGGAGCCGATTTGATCAAGTAAATCATCCAGGCGAGGGATCGGAAAGCGATAGCGAATGGTAATCTTGTTAATGGCACGACTGTCAACGCACATACGCCAAAACCCATCCTTCTTAGGAATCAGTAGTGCCGGGACAGCACATTGGCGAAGACTTTCATGAATATGGCCCTTGCGCAGGAGCTCCTCCACCTGTCGTCGCAATTCCTCATGCTCGGTGGGGCTCATACAGTAGTGCGGACGGTTGGGCAACGTTGCTCCTGGTACGAGGTCGATGTGATGCTAGATATCACGCAAAGGTGGTAATGCTTTCGGTAAATCTGTGGGGAATACATCACTAAATTCACGTAGGAAAGAGTCAAAGCGGGACGATGTGCACGGTAGGGGTGCCGGAATCTACGTCGATAATAAAACATACATGACTCCCTCCTGTTTGAATTCTTCCTCGAACTTTGTATAGGAACACAAAAACGGGGATTGAACGCCAATATGAGGTGGGGGAGCGGGTGTACTGATCCTCTCCAAGGCAGGCACATACGAACCCGGCTCGCGTGTGGGAAGAAGAAGAATCTTGTGAGTTTCCCACGTGAAGATATAAGTATTTTTATCTCCATCATGTATGATCTTCCTATCAAATTCCCAAGGGCGTCCAAGTATTAGATGACTCATATCCATCGGGGCCACATCGCAATAGAAGCGATCTTTGTAATGAGGTCCAATTGAAAGCGGCACGAGGACCCGATGCGTAACCGATACAACAACTCCTTTCTGAACCCAAGACAGAGAATACGGGACCGGATGAGCTTCCAATTATAGTCCTAATTTGTGCACTACTTCATCGGACATCACGTTACGTGAGCTACCGGAGTCGATGATAAAGGTACAAACCTTGTCACGGATGGTACAAGTGGATTTGAAAATGTTAGTGCGCAGCCACAAATCTCCCCTACTTGGTGGCACTAAACACGTTCGACGTATTACCAACAGAGAACCTTCATCACCATGAGTAGGAGCAAGAGCACCGGTAGGGATGTCGTCCATGTCCTCCGTTGAGTCATAAATTGGCTTCTTGTCACCTCCCAATTCTTCTATCACGAGACCACAGCGTGATTGCTGAGGACATGCCATTTGACGATGCCCTAGTTCTCCGCAAGCGAAACAATGCAAGGCATTCGTCCGTGTGGAGCGGCGTAGAGAGATGTCCTCCATGTGCGGCTGAGGTCGCAATGCAGAAACCGAGAAGTCACTTGCCTCACATGAAGACGTACTGGATTGTCCCGTGATGGGTTCTGCAAAACGCGGTTTGGCAGCTTGAGTCGACCAGGTCGTCGAACGTATGTGTTGTTCAAACGACGCGGTCCTACGATGTGCTTCTGCCAGTCACCGGGTCAAACTGGGCAAGAGAATTTTGGAGCTGGGGATGGAGACCTCCGATGAAACGCGAGACGATTTGAATCTCACTATCATGGATCTCATTGCGTGTGAGAAGTAGATAAAACTCGTCCGCATAGTAGTCCACAGAACGAGCTCCTTGTTTCAGATTTTGCAGGCGATTGTAGGTTGTGCGATCGTAATTGTGAGGAAGAAAGGTCTTGCGCAGATGGCGTTTGAATTTTTCCCACGACCTGATCGGTGATTTTCCTGTACGCACTCGCGTTGCTTTATGTTGTTGCCACCACGACGCCGCGTGATTACGAAACTTGGTTGCGAGGAGCGGGACACGACGATCGTCAGGGACGCGTTTGAACTCCAAAATTTCTTCAACAGCGGTGAGTCAGTCGATGAGCGAGTCCCCTTTAACGCCCCCATGAAACTCTGGAATGTCCACTTTGAAACCCGATTCCCATCTGTCATCAACACGTCGTACTCGGCGATGATTGTCATCTTCCTCGTCCTCTACGTCGCTTTGTTGTTGTTGATTGGCGAATGGATTAACACCCTTGTTGTTAACCCGAGCCGGGTTACGAGCATCCAATCGAGTCAACAGTACGTCGCTCAGATTTTGAAACGAAGCATGGATCATGGATTGCACGTTCTCCTGCATCGCAAGCATTGCACGACGCATCTCGGCCCACTCGTTTGCGGGAGCCACGTCGTCACCAATGTTACCCTTGTTCTTCGATGGCATGATGAAGGAGGAATCAAACAAACGCAGGAACGTTTGTCTCTGATACCAACTGATGAGGTGCAGAAGCTATAACAAAGAAGGGATCGAGTTCTCCAGGAAAAGACGATTCCTAACTCGGATTTTGTTCGCAAGTCGTGATCGACGAGAGAACAATAAAGGGTGAGAATGCTCTTTTTTTTTTTTTTTGAAGTAAGCGTTTTTACATCAAGTGCATCTTTAAGATAGAAACGACAGAAATCGAAGGTAGATTATAATACAATTTAGCCGCGTGTCTCGAACCATTTGACGAGCGCTCCTTCGTATCTTGTGTCTTCTCAGCGCTTAGAATGCTCTTTGCAAGTAATTTCTTTATTCAACTCAACGTGTCGTTCAATTACATTTGCAAAGCTCTATAAAAAAGCGGAACCAGATTATGACGAATCTGGGAAAGCATATCCTAACTAAGATTTAAGTTTATCTAAAAGGAAAACCAAAAGAAAATAAAAGAAAACAACTTAAACGAATACTTGTCGAACAAGTAACGTCTGTTCGACCCTTCAACGGATCCACGCTGCATCAGGGCCCTCCAGGTGGAAGAGGATTCGTCCTCGAATCCGGCTCGGGATTGTCGCCACGAAAAGGAGAAAGGAATTTGACGTTGAAAACATCAGCCGTACGAATGTCAGTAGGTAGCCGTAGCCGATACGCATTGTCATTTATACGCTCCACAATCTCGACAGGCCCAATCTTGCGGGACTCAAGCTTATTGTACTCGTGTGGAGGCATGCGGTCCTTAGTAAGAACCACCCACACAAGATCACCGGGCTGGAAATGCAGTTCACGGCGCTTCACATTTACATCAGCTTTGTAATTTGCGACGGAAACTTCCAAGTTCGACTTCGCCTGTCGGTGAACGTCCAAAAGGTCGTCGACAAACTCCACAGCATCCCCATGTAACCGTGTTTTATCAGGTAAAGGCGCAAGATCGACGGGGCAACAAGGGACAACTCCATACACAACCCGAAACGGACTAAGCCCCAAGCTACGATTCACGGCATGGTTGTGCGCAAACTCGGCTTGACACAACTTAGTGTCCCAACTCTTGATATTATCACCAACGAGGCAACGCAGAAGATTACCCAAGGCGCGGTTAGTCACATCCGTCTGACCATCCGTTTGATAATGGTAGGCGGTACTCACGTCCAAGAGAAGTACGCAGGAGCTTCCACAACGACCGCCAAAAATGACTTACGAAACGTGTGTCGTGATCCAAAACAATTGAACGCGACAAGCCATGGAGACGATATATTTCACGAAAGAATAGGGTGGCCACGTTTAACGCATCAGCTGTCTTCTTACAAGCCACAAAGTGTGCAATTTTGGAAAAGCGGTCCACAACAACGAAAATGGAGTCATTGCCACGCTGTGTACAAGGGAGTCCCAATACGAAGTCCATACTGACATCCGTTCAAGGCTGATCCGGAATCGGCAAGGGCAGGTAGAGGCCAGAATTCGACGCAGTGCCTTTGGCAAGTTGACAAACGCGACAACGCGTAACAAATTTCGCCACGTCCCGGCGCAAAGAAGGCCAAAAATACGATGCTTGGACGAGCTGCAAAGTCCTGTCACGTCCCACATGTCCCTCTTTGTGTAACTCAGCCACAATCTTCAGACGCAAGCTACAAGTAGGGACACATAAACGCAAGCCGAAAAAAATAAAACCAGCCTGCCGGAGAAACTTAGATGGTCCACCGTGATCCAACTCGAGACAAACCCGACCAAAGAACGGATCAGAAGTGTACAACTCCACGAACGCATCGAATCCAGCCACATAATTATACATCGATGTCAACAAAGTATGCCGACGACTCAACGCATCGGCCACACGATTCGTCTTTCCGGATTGGTGGCGAATGGAGAATGTGAATTGTTGCAAAAATGCAATCCAAAAAGCATGTCGAGAAGACACCTTCGCCTGACTGTCTAGGTGTCGTAGCGCATCATGATCTGTGAAGAGTATGAACTCCCGATGCACCAAGTAGTGTCGCCAATGTTTGATAGCCTGCACGATGGCATATAATTCAACATCGTATGTGCTATATCGTCCTCGTGAACCTGACAACTTCTCACTAAAATATGCAATGGGCTGACCCCGTTGACTCAAAACAGCCCCAACACCCAACTTGAAAGCATCGCAATGTAGTTCAAACGGAAGAGAAAAGTCCGGTAAGACCAAGACAGGAGCTGTAGTAAGCTTGGCGTTGATCATGACAAAAGCAGCCTCAGCCTCGGGGGACCATGCGAACTTCACAGCATGCATACAGTTGGTGATAGGTGCCATAATGGAGCTAAAATGCGGGACAAAACGCCGATAAAAGGATGCAAGACCGTAAAAGCTTCTCACCTCAGTCACCGTGCGGGGTGTCGGCCAGAAACGTACCGCATCAACCTTGGCGGAGTCCACCGACAGACCCTTGTCAGAGACGACATAGGCAAGGAATAGGACCTGCGATGTCCCAAATTCACACTTCTATCTCGCAGCGAAGAACTGCTCCATACGTAACACCGTCAAGACCTCACGGAGGTGGCGTTCGTGGTCTAGGGCCGAGGAACTGAAGATGAGATTATCATGAAAGTACACCACGACGAACTTCCCGATAAACAGACGTAACGCTTGATTCATGATACGCATGAATGTACTGGGGGCGTTAGAAAGACCAAATGGCATCACCAGCCACTCAAAAAGCCCTTCCTGTGTCTTGAAAGCTGTCTTTCACTCGTCTCTTGGGCGAATGCGGATTTGATGGTACCCGCTTTTCAAATCAATCTTCGAAAAGAGTGACGCGGAGCCGATTTGATCAAGTAAATCATCCAGGCGAGGGATCGGAAAGCGATAGCGAATGGTAATCTTGTTAATGGCACGACTGTCAACGCACATACGCCAAAACCCATCCTTCTTAGGAATCAGTAGTGCCGGGACAGCACATTGGCGAAGACTTTCATGAATATGGCCCTTGCGCAGGAGCTCCTCCACCTGTCGTCGCAATTCCTCATGCTCGGTGGGGCTCATACAGTAGTGCGGACGGTTGGGCAACGTTGCTCCTGGTACGAGGTCGATGTGATGCTAGATATCACGCAAAGGTGGTAATGCTTTCGGTAAATCTGTGGGGAATACATCACTAAATTCACGTAGGAAAGAGTCAAAGCGGGACGATGTGCACGGTAGGGGTGCCGGAATCTACGTCGATAATAAAACATACATGACTCCCTCCTGTTTGAATTCTTCCTCGAACTTTGTATAGGAACACAAAAACGGGGATTGAACGCCAATATGAGGTGGGGGAGCGGGTGTACTGATCCTCTCCAAGGCAGGCACATACGAACCCGGCTCGCGTGTGGGAAGAAGAAGAATCTTGTGAGTTTCCCACGTGAAGATATAAGTATTTTTATCTCCATCATGTATGATCTTCCTATCAAATTCCCAAGGGCGTCCAAGTATTAGATGACTCATATCCATCGGGGCCACATCGCAATAGAAGCGATCTTTGTAATGAGGTCCAATTGAAAGCGGCACGAGGACCCGATGCGTAACCGATACAACAACTCCTTTCTGAACCCAAGACAGAGAATACGGGACCGGATGAGCTTCCAATTATAGTCCTAATTTGTGCACTACTTCATCGGACATCACGTTACGTGAGCTACCGGAGTCGATGATAAAGGTACAAACCTTGTCACGGATGGTGCAAGTGGATTTGAAAATGTTAGTGCGCAGCCACAAATCTCCCCTACTTGGTGGCACTAAACACGTTCGACGTATTACCAACAGAGAACCTTCATCACCATGAGTAGGAGCAAGAGCACCGGTAGGGATGTCGTCCATGTCCTCCGTTGAGTCATAAATTGGCTTCTTGTCACCTCCCAATTCTTCTATCACGAGACCACAGCGTGATTGCTGAGGACATGCCATTTGACGATGCCCTAGTTCTCCGCAAGCGAAACAATGCAAGGCATTCGTCCGTGTGGAGCGGCGTAGAGAGATGTCCTCCATGTGCGGCTGAGGTCGCAATGCAGAAACCGAGAAGTCACTTGCCTCACATGAAGACGTACTGGATTGTCCCGTGATGGGTTCTGCAAAACGCGGTTTGGCAGCTTGAGTCGACCAGGTCGTCGAACGTATGTGTTGTTCAAACGACGCGGTCCTACGATGTGCTTCTGCCAGTCACCGGGTCAAACTGGGCAAGAGAATTTTGGAGCTGGGGATGGAGACCTCCGATGAAACGCGAGACGATTTGACAAATTAGAATTGGTAAAACTTAACTTGCATTCCTTAGGTCTTTAGACCATGTATTTATACATATGTAACATACACTAGAAAAGGTAAACCTAAATCTAGAAAAAGAATATTTACAAAATATGTACTAGAATATAGAATATATCCTAATACTCCCCCTCAAGTTGGAGCATACAAATTAGAAATGCCCAACTTGACCAAAAATCTATCGAATTCTTTCTTGCCCAATGCCTTAGTTAAAATATCCGCGAGCTGATCCTTGGTTCCAACATGTATCGGTTTGATGAGACCACGAAGTATATCATCTCTTACAAAATGACAATCAACCTCCACATGTTTGGTACGTTCATGAAACACCGGATTGTTACTAATGTGGATAGCCGGTTTACTATCACAAAACATGGACATAGGCTCATCATGTTGCACACCCATCTCAGAAAGCAAAGTCTTGATCCACCGTAGTTCAGAAACAACCTCCGTCATAGCTCTATACTCAGCTTCAGCCGATGATCTAGACACTGTATCCTGCTTCTTACTTTTCCATACAATAGGCGATGAACCAAACTGCACTATCCAACCCGACAGAGAGCGTCTTGTTAAGGGACATGCTGCCCAATCGGAATCACACCATCCACTAACATGTCGTGAAGCTTCAGCGCGAAGAAGAATTCCCTGTCCGAGTGTCCCCTTTAAATAACGCACCACCTTTATCGCAGCTAGCCAATGATCTTCCTTAGACTTATGCATAAACTGAGACAAAATGTGTATTGCATACGTAAGATCCGGACGAGTGGCCGCAAGGTAAATGAGTCTTCCAACTAGGCGACGATATCGCTCCGGATCACCAAGAAGAGGGCCCTCGGCAAGACTCAATTTATGATTCTGGTCAATGGGAGAACCCGCAGGCTTACATCCGAGAAGCCCCATTTCTTCAACAATATCAAAAGCATACTTGCGCTGGCACAAGTAAATCCCAGAAGAATTACGGGCGACCTCCAATCCAAGAAAATATTTAACTCCTCCAAGATCCTTCATGTTGAAGCACATAGATAAGTAGTCTTTGAAATTTTGAATTGCCTCATGAGTAGAACCCGAGATGATCAAATCATCAACATATACCAAAATACGAAGCGAGATACCACGTTTCGAATACACAAACAGCGAGTAATCCGACCGAGTTTGTGTGAAGCCATACTTGCAAAGAGCCTCTTCTAATTTTGCAAACCAACATCGAGGAGCTTGCTTCAAACCATATAAAGATTTCTGGAGACGACAAACACGTGTTTCACCATCTGGACGAAATCCAGGAGGGAGTTTCATATATACTTCTTCATGTAAATCACCATGAAGAAAAGCATTATGGACATCCATTTGGTGAACCTCGTGATTTAGTTTGACCGCAAGATCCAAGAATGTACGAACTGTTTTCATCTTTGCAACAGGAGTAAAAGTCTCATTGTAGTCCAAGCCTTCTTCTTGATGATTACCCAAAACAACAAGACGGGCCTTATATCGCTCAACGGTGCCGTCGGAATGATACTTTGTCGTAAATACCCATTTACATCCAAGAGCTCTTTTATTAGGAGGCAAATCTTCCATTCGCCAAGTTTGACTCGCCTCGAGAGAATCATATTCCTTTTGCACAGCTTGTCCCCAATGCTTAGATTCCATTGCCTCTTTGAATGTTCTTGGTTCGATATTAGTCGTTAAAGCCATCAATAAATTACGATGATGAAGCGAAAAACGATCACAAGAGACATAATTAGCAATGGGATAAAGCAAACCTGAGGAAGGCTGAGGAGCTGGTGAAATTGAGACGAGAGAGGATGAGGGACGAGAAGTCGAGATCGTATCAAGCACAAAATCCCGAAGTTTCGCCGGAACAGTCTTGACTCGATGACCACGCCCAAGTTGTTCAGCATGAATCGGACTATGTATAACATCAGCATGACCGGTCGTAGTAGAGTCCAAAACAGAAGGTAAAGCAGAGTTCTCATCGGAACACACAGCAGTTGCGGAAGCAGAGTTATCAACCTCAGAGACAGACCCCGTACTTGTAGTGTCGGACTCAAAATCATCAGCTGCAGAGGCAGTTGCAGGGTCATCTTGCAGGCCCGAAATCGGAGGAGAAATAAGTAGTTGCTCATTCAAAAACTGAGGAGAATCTGAGTGAACAAAGGGGAAAATTTTCTCTTGAAAAACCACATCACGGGATGTGAAAATAACTTGGCGTTCCAAGTCAAGCAATTTCCAGCCTTTCTTGCCATAGGGGTAACCAATAAAAACACATCGTCGACTGCGGGAAGCAAACTTATCGCCTTTATGATCATGATTATGGGCATAAGCGAGACAACCAAAAACACGTATGTGTTTATATCCTGGATCATGACCATAAAGTCTCTCAAATGGTGTCTTATTCTGAAGCAAAGCCGATGGGGTACGATTAATCAAATATCCGGCTGTAAGAATGCATTCACCCCAATACTCAATAGGTAGATTTGCTTGAAACCGAAGTGCTCTCGCGACATTTAGAATATGCCTATGTTTCCGTTTGGCACGGCCATTCTGTTGTGGTGTATGAACGCATGACGTCTCATGAAGAATGCCATTCTCGCTGAAAAAACGTGATAAGCAAAGAAATTCTGTGCCATTATCACTTCGTATTTTCTTCACCTTCTTTGAGAACTGACGCTCAATCATGGTAAGAAAATTTTTAATCTGTTGAGAGACCATCGTCTTATCAGAGAGAAGATACAGCCACACAGCACGAGAACAATCATCCACAATTGTCAAAAAATATTTTGATCCACAGAAAGCAGTTGTTCTATACGGTCCCCACAAATCAACATGTAATAAATCAAAAATCTCTTTTGCATTATTAGAACTGTCTGGAAAACACTGCCGAGTTTGTTTAGCTCGAAGACACACATCACAATTCTTAAGTAAAAGCTCGCTATTAGGAGAACTACGACTAACACCAGGGAAAAAGCCAGTGATATGAGATGACGGATGACCCATACGATGATGCCACAAAACAGAATCTGGACGTACGCTAGTCTGAAACGAGATTGCTGTCTCTATGCTTCGAAACCGGTACAGTCCCTCTCCCTCTCTTTCACCCGCTCCAATCAGCATCCTCGTAGTGCGGTCATGTAGGATTATGAGCTTATCAGTGACTTGACCAACAACAAAATTATCAGTGACAAGTTGGCCAAAGGAAATCAGATTCGTATGAAATCCATCAACAAAGAAGACATTTTTCAAAGATATATGTGAGGTAAGAGAAACAGTCCCCTGTTTCGATGCACACGCATCCGATCCTGCCGGCAAAACAACCGAGAGAGGAGGGATGTCTCGGATATTTTCCAACAAGTCAATGCGACCAGTCATATGATGTGTGGCTCCCGTATCCAAAATCCAGGATGTTTGATTTGGCTTACCCCCTGAATGTTGAGATGTTTTGTTAACATTGATCATGCGTTGAACAATGCTCCACTGATCATCCGACAATCCCGATAAACCAACACGATCACTGTCTGTAATTAACTCTTGAGAACCCATTGCAGCGGAATTAGCAGTCGGTATTTGGGTGATATTAGCACGAGGGTTAGAACCAGCACCACGTCCGCGACCACCAGATTTATGGCGAGGCTTATCGGGATACCATTCAGCCCATTCGTCGTAATTCAAACCGGTGAGAAGCGGTTGTGAAATCACAGCGCCTGGATTATCACTAGACGTGAGGTCATACGGTGAGATTGTCTTGTATTTGGGAGTAGTAACGATGGACATGATGAAGTGGGGATGAAGGAAAGTACGACCGAGAGGTCTGAATCACAAAGAAAGAAACTCTGTTTTTCGAATAAAAAACAGAGAAGAAGATGAACAAAGAGAGCGAAGCTTGTTGGAGAAGCAAGCGTTGCCGGAAAAAAAAAAAAATGTAGGTCTTTAGATCTTAAGCTCTGATACCATGACAAATTAGAATTGGTAAAACTTAACTTGCATTCCTTAGGTCTTTAGACCATGTATTTATACATATGTAACATACACTAGAAAAGGTAAACCTAAATCTAGAAAAGGAATATTTACAAAATATGTACTAGAATATAGAATATATCCTAATACACCCCCTCAAGTTGGAGCATACAAATTAGAAATGCCCAACTTGACCAAAAATCTATCGAATTCTTTCTTGCCCAATGCCTTAGTTAAAATATCCGCGAGCTGATCCTTGGTTCCAACATGTATCGGTTTGATGAGACCACGAAGTATATCATCTCTTACAAAATGACAATCAACCTCCACATGTTTGGTACGTTCATGAAACACCGGATTGTTACTAATGTGGATAGCCGGTTTACTATCACAAAACATGGACATAGGCTCATCATGTTGCACACCCATCTCAGAAAGCAAAGTCTTGATCCACCGTAGTTCAGAAACAACCTCCGTCATAGCTCTATACTCAGCTTCAGCCGATGATCTAGACACTGTATCCTGCTTCTTACTTTTCCATACAATAGGCGATGAACCAAACTGCACTATCCAACCCGACAGAGAGCGTCTTGTTAAGGGACATGCTGCCCAATCGGAATCACACCATCCACTAACATGTCGTGAAGCTTCAGCGCGAAGAAGAATTCCCTGTCCGAGTGTCCCCTTTAAATAACGCACCACCTTTATCGCAGCTAGCCAATGATCTTCCTTAGGCTTATGCATAAACTGAGACAAAATGTGTATTGCATACGTAAGATCCGGACGAGTGGCCGCAAGGTAAATGAGTCTTCCAACTAGGCGACGATATCGCTCCGGATCACCAAGAAGAGGGCCCTCGGCAAGACTCAATTTATGATTCTGGTCAATGGGAGAACCCGCAGGCTTACATCCGAGAAGCCCCATTTCTTCAACAATATCAAAAGCATACTTGCGCTGGCACAAGTAAATCCCAGAAGAATTACGGGCGACCTCCAATCCAAGAAAATATTTAACTCCTCCAAGATCCTTCATGTTGAAGCACATAGATAAGTAGTCTTTGAAATTTTGAATTGCCTCATGAGTAGAACCCGAGATGATCAAATCATCAACATATACCAAAATACGAAGCGAGATACCACGTTTCGAATACACAAACAGCGAGTAATCCGACCGAGTTTGTGTGAAGCCATACTTGCAAAGAGCCTCTTCTAATTTTGCAAACCAACATCGAGGAGCTTGCTTCAAACCATATAAAGATTTCTGGAGACGACAAACACGTGTTTCACCATCTGGACGAAATCCAGGAGGGAGTTTCATATATACTTCTTCATGTAAATCACCATGAAGAAAAGCATTATGGACATCCATTTGGTGAACCTCGTGATTTAGTTTGACCGCAAGATCCAAGAATGTACGAACTGTTTTCATCTTTGCAACAGGAGTAAAAGTCTCATTGTAGTCCAAGCCTTCTTCTTGATGATTACCCAAAACAACAAGACGGGCCTTATATCGCTCAACGGTGCCGTCGGAATGATACTTTGTCGTAAATACCCATTTACATCCAAGAGCTCTTTTATTAGGAGGCAAATCTTCCATTCGCCAAGTTTGACTCGCCTCGAGAGAATCATATTCCTTTTGCACAGCTTGTCCCCAATGCTTAGATTCCATTGCCTCTTTGAATGTTCTTGGTTCGATATTAGTCGTTAAAGCCATCAATAAATTACGATGATGAAGCGAAAAACGATCACAAGAGACATAATTAGCAATGGGATAAAGCAAACCTGAGGAAGGCTGAGGAGCTGGTGAAATTGAGACGAGAGAGGATGAGGGACGAGAAGTCGAGATCGTATCAAGCACAAAATCCCGAAGTTTCGCCGGAACAGTCTTGACTCGATGACCACGCCCAAGTTGTTCAGCATGAATCGGACTATGTATAACATCAGCATGACCGGTCGTAGTAGAGTCCAAAACAGAAGGTAAAGCAGAGTTCTCATCGGAACACACAGCAGTTGCGGAAGCAGAGTTATCAACCTCAGAGACAGACCCCGTACTTGTAGTGTCGGACTCAAAATCATCAGCTGCAGAGGCAGTTGCAGGGTCATCTTGCAGGCCCGAAATCGGAGGAGAAATAAGTAGTTGCTCATTCAAAAACTGAGGAGAATCTGAGTGAACAAAGGGGAAAATTTTCTCTTGAAAAACCACATCACGGGATGTGAAAATAACTTGGCGTTCCAAGTCAAGCAATTTCCAGCCTTTCTTGCCATAGGGGTAACCAATAAAAACACATCGTCGACTGCGGGAAGCAAACTTATCGCCTTTATGATCATGATTATGGGCATAAGCGAGACAACCAAAAACACGTATGTGTTTATATCCTGGATCATGACCATAAAGTCTCTCAAATGGTGTCTTATTCTGAAGCAAAGCCGATGGGGTACGATTAATCAAATATCCGGCTGTAAGAATGCATTCACCCCAATACTCAATAGGTAGATTTGCTTGAAACCGAAGTGCTCTCGCGACATTTAGAATATGCCTATGTTTCCGTTTGGCACGGCCATTCTGTTGTGGTGTATGAACGCATGACGTCTCATGAAGAATGCCATTCTCGCTGAAAAAACGTGATAAGCAAAGAAATTCTGTGCCATTATCACTTCGTATTTTCTTCACCTTCTTTGAGAACTGACGCTCAATCATGGTAAGAAAATTTTTAATCTGTTGAGAGACCATCGTCTTATCAGAGAGAAGATACAGCCACACAGCACGAGAACAATCATCCACAATTGTCAAAAAATATTTTGATCCACAGAAAGCAGTTGTTCTATACGGTCCCCACAAATCAACATGTAATAAATCAAAAATCTCTTTTGCATTATTAGAACTGTCTGGAAAACACTGCCGAGTTTGTTTAGCTCGAAGACACACATCACAATTCTTAAGTAAAAGCTCGCTATTAGGAGAACTACGACTAACACCAGGGAAAAAGCCAGTGATATGAGATGACGGATGACCCATACGATGATGCCACAAAACAGAATCTGGACGTACGCTAGTCTGAAACGAGATTGCTGTCTCTATGCTTCGAAACCGGTACAGTCCCTCTCCCTCTCTTTCACCCGCTCCAATCAGCATCCTCGTAGTGCGGTCATGTAGGATTATGAGCTTATCAGTGACTTGACCAACAACAAAATTATCAGTGACAAGTTGGCCAAAGGAAATCAGATTCGTATGAAATCCATCAACAAAGAAGACATTTTTCAAAGATATATGTGAGGTAAGAGAAACAGTCCCCTGTTTCGATGCACACGCATCCGATCCTGCCGGCAAAACAACCGAGAGAGGAGGGATGTCTCGGATATTTTCCAACAAGTCAATGCGACCAGTCATATGATGTGTGGCTCCCGTATCCAAAATCCAGGATGTTTGATTTGGCTTACCCCCTGAATGTTGAGATGTTTTGTTAACATTGATCATGCGTTGAACAATGCTCCACTGATCATCCGACAATCCCGATAAACCAACACGATCACTGTCTGTAATTAACTCTTGAGAACCCATTGCAGCGGAATTAGCAGTCGGTATTTGGGTGATATTAGCACGAGGGTTAGAACCAGCACCACGTCCGCGACCACCAGATTTATGGCGAGGCTTATCGGGATACCATTCAGCCCATTCGTCGTAATTCAAACCGGTGAGAAGCGGTTGTGAAATCACAGCGCCTGGATTATCACTAGACGTGAGGTCATACGGTGAGATTGTCTTGTATTTGGGAGTAGTAACGATGGACATGATGAAGTGGGGATGAAGGAAAGTACGACCGAGAGGTCTGAATCACAAAGAAAGAAACTCTGTTTTTCGAATAAAAAACAGAGAAGAAGATGAACAAAGAGAGCGAAGCTTGTTGGAGAAGCAAGCGTTGCCGGAAAAAAAAAAAAATGTAGGTCTTTAGATCTTAAGCTCTGATACCATGACAAATTAGAATTGGTAAAACTTAACTTGCATTCCTTAGGTCTTTAGACCATGTATTTATACATATGTAACATACACTAGAAAAGGTAAACCTAAATCTAGAAAAGGAATATTTACAAAATATGTACTAGAATATAGAATATATCCTAATACACCCCCTCAAGTTGGAGCATACAAATTAGAAATGCCCAACTTGACCAAAAATCTATCGAATTCTTTCTTGCCCAATGCCTTAGTTAAAATATCCGCGAGCTGATCCTTGGTTCCAACATGTATCGGTTTGATGAGACCACGAAGTATATCATCTCTTACAAAATGACAATCAACCTCCACATGTTTGGTACGTTCATGAAACACCGGATTGTTACTAATGTGGATAGCCGGTTTACTATCACAAAACATGGACATAGGCTCATCATGTTGCACACCCATCTCAGAAAGCAAAGTCTTGATCCACCGTAGTTCAGAAACAACCTCCGTCATAGCTCTATACTCAGCTTCAGCCGATGATCTAGACACTGTATCCTGCTTCTTACTTTTCCATACAATAGGCGATGAACCAAACTGCACTATCCAACCCGACAGAGAGCGTCTTGTTAAGGGACATGCTGCCCAATCGGAATCACACCATCCACTAACATGTCGTGAAGCTTCAGCGCGAAGAAGAATTCCCTGTCCGAGTGTCCCCTTTAAATAACGCACCACCTTTATCGCAGCTAGCCAATGATCTTCCTTAGGCTTATGCATAAACTGAGACAAAATGTGTATTGCATACGTAAGATCCGGACGAGTGGCCGCAAGGTAAATGAGTCTTCCAACTAGGCGACGATATCGCTCCGGATCACCAAGAAGAGGGCCCTCGGCAAGACTCAATTTATGATTCTGGTCAATGGGAGAACCCGCAGGCTTACATCCGAGAAGCCCCATTTCTTCAACAATATCAAAAGCATACTTGCGCTGGCACAAGTAAATCCCAGAAGAATTACGGGCGACCTCCAATCCAAGAAAATATTTAACTCCTCCAAGATCCTTCATGTTGAAGCACATAGATAAGTAGTCTTTGAAATTTTGAATTGCCTCATGAGTAGAACCCGAGATGATCAAATCATCAACATATACCAAAATACGAAGCGAGATACCACGTTTCGAATACACAAACAGCGAGTAATCCGACCGAGTTTGTGTGAAGCCATACTTGCAAAGAGCCTCTTCTAATTTTGCAAACCAACATCGAGGAGCTTGCTTCAAACCATATAAAGATTTCTGGAGACGACAAACACGTGTTTCACCATCTGGACGAAATCCAGGAGGGAGTTTCATATATACTTCTTCATGTAAATCACCATGAAGAAAAGCATTATGGACATCCATTTGGTGAACCTCGTGATTTAGTTTGACCGCAAGATCCAAGAATGTACGAACTGTTTTCATCTTTGCAACAGGAGTAAAAGTCTCATTGTAGTCCAAGCCTTCTTCTTGATGATTACCCAAAACAACAAGACGGGCCTTATATCGCTCAACGGTGCCGTCGGAATGATACTTTGTCGTAAATACCCATTTACATCCAAGAGCTCTTTTATTAGGAGGCAAATCTTCCATTCGCCAAGTTTGACTCGCCTCGAGAGAATCATATTCCTTTTGCACAGCTTGTCCCCAATGCTTAGATTCCATTGCCTCTTTGAATGTTCTTGGTTCGATATTAGTCGTTAAAGCCATCAATAAATTACGATGATGAAGCGAAAAACGATCACAAGAGACATAATTAGCAATGGGATAAAGCAAACCTGAGGAAGGCTGAGGAGCTGGTGAAATTGAGACGAGAGAGGATGAGGGACGAGAAGTCGAGATCGTATCAAGCACAAAATCCCGAAGTTTCGCCGGAACAGTCTTGACTCGATGACCACGCCCAAGTTGTTCAGCATGAATCGGACTATGTATAACATCAGCATGACCGGTCGTAGTAGAGTCCAAAACAGAAGGTAAAGCAGAGTTCTCATCGGAACACACAGCAGTTGCGGAAGCAGAGTTATCAACCTCAGAGACAGACCCCGTACTTGTAGTGTCGGACTCAAAATCATCAGCTGCAGAGGCAGTTGCAGGGTCATCTTGCAGGCCCGAAATCGGAGGAGAAATAAGTAGTTGCTCATTCAAAAACTGAGGAGAATCTGAGTGAACAAAGGGGAAAATTTTCTCTTGAAAAACCACATCACGGGATGTGAAAATAACTTGGCGTTCCAAGTCAAGCAATTTCCAGCCTTTCTTGCCATAGGGGTAACCAATAAAAACACATCGTCGACTGCGGGAAGCAAACTTATCGCCTTTATGATCATGATTATGGGCATAAGCGAGACAACCAAAAACACGTATGTGTTTATATCCTGGATCATGACCATAAAGTCTCTCAAATGGTGTCTTATTCTGAAGCAAAGCCGATGGGGTACGATTAATCAAATATCCGGCTGTAAGAATGCATTCACCCCAATACTCAATAGGTAGATTTGCTTGAAACCGAAGTGCTCTCGCGACATTTAGAATATGCCTATGTTTCCGTTTGGCACGGCCATTCTGTTGTGGTGTATGAACGCATGACGTCTCATGAAGAATGCCATTCTCGCTGAAAAAACGTGATAAGCAAAGAAA
Organism: Alliaria petiolata; assembly: GCA_020283515.1. Taxonomy (NCBI): domain Eukaryota; kingdom Viridiplantae; phylum Streptophyta; class Magnoliopsida; order Brassicales; family Brassicaceae; genus Alliaria; species Alliaria petiolata. The sequence goes on along the minus strand of JAHZTW010000001.1, from coordinate 439,081,158 downwards.
TTCTGTGCCATTATCACTTCGTATTTTCTTCACCTTCTTTGAGAACTGACGCTCAATCATGGTAAGAAAATTTTTAATCTGTTGAGAGACCATCGTCTTATCAGAGAGAAGATACAGCCACACAGCACGAGAACAATCATCCACAATTGTCAAAAAATATTTTGATCCACAGAAAGCAGTTGTTCTATACGGTCCCCACAAATCAACATGTAATAAATCAAAAATCTCTTTTGCATTATTAGAACTGTCTGGAAAACACTGCCGAGTTTGTTTAGCTCGAAGACACACATCACAATTCTTAAGTAAAAGCTCGCTATTAGGAGAACTACGACTAACACCAGGGAAAAAGCCAGTGATATGAGATGACGGATGACCCATACGATGATGCCACAAAACAGAATCTGGACGTACGCTAGTCTGAAACGAGATTGCTGTCTCTATGCTTCGAAACCGGTACAGTCCCTCTCCCTCTCTTTCACCCGCTCCAATCAGCATCCTCGTAGTGCGGTCATGTAGGATTATGAGCTTATCAGTGACTTGACCAACAACAAAATTATCAGTGACAAGTTGGCCAAAGGAAATCAGATTCGTATGAAATCCATCAACAAAGAAGACATTTTTCAAAGATATATGTGAGGTAAGAGAAACAGTCCCCTGTTTCGATGCACACGCATCCGATCCTGCCGGCAAAACAACCGAGAGAGGAGGGATGTCTCGGATATTTTCCAACAAGTCAATGCGACCAGTCATATGATGTGTGGCTCCCGTATCCAAAATCCAGGATGTTTGATTTGGCTTACCCCCTGAATGTTGAGATGTTTTGTTAACATTGATCATGCGTTGAACAATGCTCCACTGATCATCCGACAATCCCGATAAACCAACACGATCACTGTCTGTAATTAACTCTTGAGAACCCATTGCAGCGGAATTAGCAGTCGGTATTTGGGTGATATTAGCACGAGGGTTAGAACCAGCACCACGTCCGCGACCACCAGATTTATGGCGAGGCTTATCGGGATACCATTCAGCCCATTCGTCGTAATTCAAACCGGTGAGAAGCGGTTGTGAAATCACAGCGCCTGGATTATCACTAGACGTGAGGTCATACGGTGAGATTGTCTTGTATTTGGGAGTAGTAACGATGGACATGATGAAGTGGGGATGAAGGAAAGTACGACCGAGAGGTCTGAATCACAAAGAAAGAAACTCTGTTTTTCGAATAAAAAACAGAGAAGAAGATGAACAAAGAGAGCGAAGCTTGTTGGAGAAGCAAGCGTTGCCGGAAAAAAAAAAAAATGTAGGTCTTTAGATCTTAAGCTCTGATACCATGACAAATTAGAATTGGTAAAACTTAACTTGCATTCCTTAGGTCTTTAGACCATGTATTTATACATATGTAACATACACTAGAAAAGGTAAACCTAAATCTAGAAAAGGAATATTTACAAAATATGTACTAGAATATAGAATATATCCTAATACACCCCCTCAAGTTGGAGCATACAAATTAGAAATGCCCAACTTGACCAAAAATCTATCGAATTCTTTCTTGCCCAATGCCTTAGTTAAAATATCCGCGAGCTGATCCTTGGTTCCAACATGTATCGGTTTGATGAGACCACGAAGTATATCATCTCTTACAAAATGACAATCAACCTCCACATGTTTGGTACGTTCATGAAACACCGGATTGTTACTAATGTGGATAGCCGGTTTACTATCACAAAACATGGACATAGGCTCATCATGTTGCACACCCATCTCAGAAAGCAAAGTCTTGATCCACCGTAGTTCAGAAACAACCTCCGTCATAGCTCTATACTCAGCTTCAGCCGATGATCTAGACACTGTATCCTGCTTCTTACTTTTCCATACAATAGGCGATGAACCAAACTGCACTATCCAACCCGACAGAGAGCGTCTTGTTAAGGGACATGCTGCCCAATCGGAATCACACCATCCACTAACATGTCGTGAAGCTTCAGCGCGAAGAAGAATTCCCTGTCCGAGTGTCCCCTTTAAATAACGCACCACCTTTATCGCAGCTAGCCAATGATCTTCCTTAGGCTTATGCATAAACTGAGACAAAATGTGTATTGCATACGTAAGATCCGGACGAGTGGCCGCAAGGTAAATGAGTCTTCCAACTAGGCGACGATATCGCTCCGGATCACCAAGAAGAGGGCCCTCGGCAAGACTCAATTTATGATTCTGGTCAATGGGAGAACCCGCAGGCTTACATCCGAGAAGCCCCATTTCTTCAACAATATCAAAAGCATACTTGCGCTGGCACAAGTAAATCCCAGAAGAATTACGGGCGACCTCCAATCCAAGAAAATATTTAACTCCTCCAAGATCCTTCATGTTGAAGCACATAGATAAGTAGTCTTTGAAATTTTGAATTGCCTCATGAGTAGAACCCGAGATGATCAAATCATCAACATATACCAAAATACGAAGCGAGATACCACGTTTCGAATACACAAACAGCGAGTAATCCGACCGAGTTTGTGTGAAGCCATACTTGCAAAGAGCCTCTTCTAATTTTGCAAACCAACATCGAGGAGCTTGCTTCAAACCATATAAAGATTTCTGGAGACGACAAACACGTGTTTCACCATCTGGACGAAATCCAGGAGGGAGTTTCATATATACTTCTTCATGTAAATCACCATGAAGAAAAGCATTATGGACATCCATTTGGTGAACCTCGTGATTTAGTTTGACCGCAAGATCCAAGAATGTACGAACTGTTTTCATCTTTGCAACAGGAGTAAAAGTCTCATTGTAGTCCAAGCCTTCTTCTTGATGATTACCCAAAACAACAAGACGGGCCTTATATCGCTCAACGGTGCCGTCGGAATGATACTTTGTCGTAAATACCCATTTACATCCAAGAGCTCTTTTATTAGGAGGCAAATCTTCCATTCGCCAAGTTTGACTCGCCTCGAGAGAATCATATTCCTTTTGCACAGCTTGTCCCCAATGCTTAGATTCCATTGCCTCTTTGAATGTTCTTGGTTCGATATTAGTCGTTAAAGCCATCAATAAATTACGATGATGAAGCGAAAAACGATCACAAGAGACATAATTAGCAATGGGATAAAGCAAACCTGAGGAAGGCTGAGGAGCTGGTGAAATTGAGACGAGAGAGGATGAGGGACGAGAAGTCGAGATCGTATCAAGCACAAAATCCCGAAGTTTCGCCGGAACAGTCTTGACTCGATGACCACGCCCAAGTTGTTCAGCATGAATCGGACTATGTATAACATCAGCATGACCGGTCGTAGTAGAGTCCAAAACAGAAGGTAAAGCAGAGTTCTCATCGGAACACACAGCAGTTGCGGAAGCAGAGTTATCAACCTCAGAGACAGACCCCGTACTTGTAGTGTCGGACTCAAAATCATCAGCTGCAGAGGCAGTTGCAGGGTCATCTTGCAGGCCCGAAATCGGAGGAGAAATAAGTAGTTGCTCATTCAAAAACTGAGGAGAATCTGAGTGAACAAAGGGGAAAATTTTCTCTTGAAAAACCACATCACGGGATGTGAAAATAACTTGGCGTTCCAAGTCAAGCAATTTCCAGCCTTTCTTGCCATAGGGGTAACCAATAAAAACACATCGTCGACTGCGGGAAGCAAACTTATCGCCTTTATGATCATGATTATGGGCATAAGCGAGACAACCAAAAACACGTATGTGTTTATATCCTGGATCATGACCATAAAGTCTCTCAAATGGTGTCTTATTCTGAAGCAAAGCCGATGGGGTACGATTAATCAAATATCCGGCTGTAAGAATGCATTCACCCCAATACTCAATAGGTAGATTTGCTTGAAACCGAAGTGCTCTCGCGACATTTAGAATATGCCTATGTTTCCGTTTGGCACGGCCATTCTGTTGTGGTGTATGAACGCATGACGTCTCATGAAGAATGCCATTCTCGCTGAAAAAACGTGATAAGCAAAGAAATTCTGTGCCATTATCACTTCGTATTTTCTTCACCTTCTTTGAGAACTGACGCTCAATCATGGTAAGAAAATTTTTAATCTGTTGAGAGACCATCGTCTTATCAGAGAGAAGATACAGCCACACAGCACGAGAACAATCATCCACAATTGTCAAAAAATATTTTGATCCACAGAAAGCAGTTGTTCTATACGGTCCCCACAAATCAACATGTAATAAATCAAAAATCTCTTTTGCATTATTAGAACTGTCTGGAAAACACTGCCGAGTTTGTTTAGCTCGAAGACACACATCACAATTCTTAAGTAAAAGCTCGCTATTAGGAGAACTACGACTAACACCAGGGAAAAAGCCAGTGATATGAGATGACGGATGACCCATACGATGATGCCACAAAACAGAATCTGGACGTACGCTAGTCTGAAACGAGATTGCTGTCTCTATGCTTCGAAACCGGTACAGTCCCTCTCCCTCTCTTTCACCCGCTCCAATCAGCATCCTCGTAGTGCGGTCATGTAGGATTATGAGCTTATCAGTGACTTGACCAACAACAAAATTATCAGTGACAAGTTGGCCAAAGGAAATCAGATTCGTATGAAATCCATCAACAAAGAAGACATTTTTCAAAGATATATGTGAGGTAAGAGAAACAGTCCCCTGTTTCGATGCACACGCATCCGATCCTGCCGGCAAAACAACCGAGAGAGGAGGGATGTCTCGGATATTTTCCAACAAGTCAATGCGACCAGTCATATGATGTGTGGCTCCCGTATCCAAAATCCAGGATGTTTGATTTGGCTTACCCCCTGAATGTTGAGATGTTTTGTTAACATTGATCATGCGTTGAACAATGCTCCACTGATCATCCGACAATCCCGATAAACCAACACGATCACTGTCTGTAATTAACTCTTGAGAACCCATTGCAGCGGAATTAGCAGTCGGTATTTGGGTGATATTAGCACGAGGGTTAGAACCAGCACCACGTCCGCGACCACCAGATTTATGGCGAGGCTTATCGGGATACCATTCAGCCCATTCGTCGTAATTCAAACCGGTGAGAAGCGGTTGTGAAATCACAGCGCCTGGATTATCACTAGACGTGAGGTCATACGGTGAGATTGTCTTGTATTTGGGAGTAGTAACGATGGACATGATGAAGTGGGGATGAAGGAAAGTACGACCGAGAGGTCTGAATCACAAAGAAAGAAACTCTGTTTTTCGAATAAAAAACAGAGAAGAAGATGAACAAAGAGAGCGAAGCTTGTTGGAGAAGCAAGCGTTGCCGGAAAAAAAAAAAAATGTAGGTCTTTAGATCTTAAGCTCTGATACCATGACAAATTAGAATTGGTAAAACTTAACTTGCATTCCTTAGGTCTTTAGACCATGTATTTATACATATGTAACATACACTAGAAAAGGTAAACCTAAATCTAGAAAAGGAATATTTACAAAATATGTACTAGAATATAGAATATATCCTAATACACCCCCTCAAGTTGGAGCATACAAATTAGAAATGCCCAACTTGACCAAAAATCTATCGAATTCTTTCTTGCCCAATGCCTTAGTTAAAATATCCGCGAGCTGATCCTTGGTTCCAACATGTATCGGTTTGATGAGACCACGAAGTATATCATCTCTTACAAAATGACAATCAACCTCCACATGTTTGGTACGTTCATGAAACACCGGATTGTTACTAATGTGGATAGCCGGTTTACTATCACAAAACATGGACATAGGCTCATCATGTTGCACACCCATCTCAGAAAGCAAAGTCTTGATCCACCGTAGTTCAGAAACAACCTCCGTCATAGCTCTATACTCAGCTTCAGCCGATGATCTAGACACTGTATCCTGCTTCTTACTTTTCCATACAATAGGCGATGAACCAAACTGCACTATCCAACCCGACAGAGAGCGTCTTGTTAAGGGACATGCTGCCCAATCGGAATCACACCATCCACTAACATGTCGTGAAGCTTCAGCGCGAAGAAGAATTCCCTGTCCGAGTGTCCCCTTTAAATAACGCACCACCTTTATCGCAGCTAGCCAATGATCTTCCTTAGGCTTATGCATAAACTGAGACAAAATGTGTATTGCATACGTAAGATCCGGACGAGTGGCCGCAAGGTAAATGAGTCTTCCAACTAGGCGACGATATCGCTCCGGATCACCAAGAAGAGGGCCCTCGGCAAGACTCAATTTATGATTCTGGTCAATGGGAGAACCCGCAGGCTTACATCCGAGAAGCCCCATTTCTTCAACAATATCAAAAGCATACTTGCGCTGGCACAAGTAAATCCCAGAAGAATTACGGGCGACCTCCAATCCAAGAAAATATTTAACTCCTCCAAGATCCTTCATGTTGAAGCACATAGATAAGTAGTCTTTGAAATTTTGAATTGCCTCATGAGTAGAACCCGAGATGATCAAATCATCAACATATACCAAAATACGAAGCGAGATACCACGTTTCGAATACACAAACAGCGAGTAATCCGACCGAGTTTGTGTGAAGCCATACTTGCAAAGAGCCTCTTCTAATTTTGCAAACCAACATCGAGGAGCTTGCTTCAAACCATATAAAGATTTCTGGAGACGACAAACACGTGTTTCACCATCTGGACGAAATCCAGGAGGGAGTTTCATATATACTTCTTCATGTAAATCACCATGAAGAAAAGCATTATGGACATCCATTTGGTGAACCTCGTGATTTAGTTTGACCGCAAGATCCAAGAATGTACGAACTGTTTTCATCTTTGCAACAGGAGTAAAAGTCTCATTGTAGTCCAAGCCTTCTTCTTGATGATTACCCAAAACAACAAGACGGGCCTTATATCGCTCAACGGTGCCGTCGGAATGATACTTTGTCGTAAATACCCATTTACATCCAAGAGCTCTTTTATTAGGAGGCAAATCTTCCATTCGCCAAGTTTGACTCGCCTCGAGAGAATCATATTCCTTTTGCACAGCTTGTCCCCAATGCTTAGATTCCATTGCCTCTTTGAATGTTCTTGGTTCGATATTAGTCGTTAAAGCCATCAATAAATTACGATGATGAAGCGAAAAACGATCACAAGAGACATAATTAGCAATGGGATAAAGCAAACCTGAGGAAGGCTGAGGAGCTGGTGAAATTGAGACGAGAGAGGATGAGGGACGAGAAGTCGAGATCGTATCAAGCACAAAATCCCGAAGTTTCGCCGGAACAGTCTTGACTCGATGACCACGCCCAAGTTGTTCAGCATGAATCGGACTATGTATAACATCAGCATGACCGGTCGTAGTAGAGTCCAAAACAGAAGGTAAAGCAGAGTTCTCATCGGAACACACAGCAGTTGCGGAAGCAGAGTTATCAACCTCAGAGACAGACCCCGTACTTGTAGTGTCGGACTCAAAATCATCAGCTGCAGAGGCAGTTGCAGGGTCATCTTGCAGGCCCGAAATCGGAGGAGAAATAAGTAGTTGCTCATTCAAAAACTGAGGAGAATCTGAGTGAACAAAGGGGAAAATTTTCTCTTGAAAAACCACATCACGGGATGTGAAAATAACTTGGCGTTCCAAGTCAAGCAATTTCCAGCCTTTCTTGCCATAGGGGTAACCAATAAAAACACATCGTCGACTGCGGGAAGCAAACTTATCGCCTTTATGATCATGATTATGGGCATAAGCGAGACAACCAAAAACACGTATGTGTTTATATCCTGGATCATGACCATAAAGTCTCTCAAATGGTGTCTTATTCTGAAGCAAAGCCGATGGGGTACGATTAATCAAATATCCGGCTGTAAGAATGCATTCACCCCAATACTCAATAGGTAGATTTGCTTGAAACCGAAGTGCTCTCGCGACATTTAGAATATGCCTATGTTTCCGTTTGGCACGGCCATTCTGTTGTGGTGTATGAACGCATGACGTCTCATGAAGAATGCCATTCTCGCTGAAAAAACGTGATAAGCAAAGAAATTCTGTGCCATTATCACTTCGTATTTTCTTCACCTTCTTTGAGAACTGACGCTCAATCATGGTAAGAAAATTTTTAATCTGTTGAGAGACCATCGTCTTATCAGAGAGAAGATACAGCCACACAGCACGAGAACAATCATCCACAATTGTCAAAAAATATTTTGATCCACAGAAAGCAGTTGTTCTATACGGTCCCCACAAATCAACATGTAATAAATCAAAAATCTCTTTTGCATTATTAGAACTGTCTGGAAAACACTGCCGAGTTTGTTTAGCTCGAAGACACACATCACAATTCTTAAGTAAAAGCTCGCTATTAGGAGAACTACGACTAACACCAGGGAAAAAGCCAGTGATATGAGATGACGGATGACCCATACGATGATGCCACAAAACAGAATCTGGACGTACGCTAGTCTGAAACGAGATTGCTGTCTCTATGCTTCGAAACCGGTACAGTCCCTCTCCCTCTCTTTCACCCGCTCCAATCAGCATCCTCGTAGTGCGGTCATGTAGGATTATGAGCTTATCAGTGACTTGACCAACAACAAAATTATCAGTGACAAGTTGGCCAAAGGAAATCAGATTCGTATGAAATCCATCAACAAAGAAGACATTTTTCAAAGATATATGTGAGGTAAGAGAAACAGTCCCCTGTTTCGATGCACACGCATCCGATCCTGCCGGCAAAACAACCGAGAGAGGAGGGATGTCTCGGATATTTTCCAACAAGTCAATGCGACCAGTCATATGATGTGTGGCTCCCGTATCCAAAATCCAGGATGTTTGATTTGGCTTACCCCCTGAATGTTGAGATGTTTTGTTAACATTGATCATGCGTTGAACAATGCTCCACTGATCATCCGACAATCCCGATAAACCAACACGATCACTGTCTGTAATTAACTCTTGAGAACCCATTGCAGCGGAATTAGCAGTCGGTATTTGGGTGATATTAGCACGAGGGTTAGAACCAGCACCACGTCCGCGACCACCAGATTTATGGCGAGGCTTATCGGGATACCATTCAGCCCATTCGTCGTAATTCAAACCGGTGAGAAGCGGTTGTGAAATCACAGCGCCTGGATTATCACTAGACGTGAGGTCATACGGTGAGATTGTCTTGTATTTGGGAGTAGTAACGATGGACATGATGAAGTGGGGATGAAGGAAAGTACGACCGAGAGGTCTGAATCACAAAGAAAGAAACTCTGTTTTTCGAATAAAAAACAGAGAAGAAGATGAACAAAGAGAGCGAAGCTTGTTGGAGAAGCAAGCGTTGCCGGAAAAAAAAAAAAATGTAGGTCTTTAGATCTTAAGCTCTGATACCATGACAAATTAGAATTGGTAAAACTTAACTTGCATTCCTTAGGTCTTTAGACCATGTATTTATACATATGTAACATACACTAGAAAAGGTAAACCTAAATCTAGAAAAGGAATATTTACAAAATATGTACTAGAATATAGAATATATCCTAATACACCCCCTCAAGTTGGAGCATACAAATTAGAAATGCCCAACTTGACCAAAAATCTATCGAATTCTTTCTTGCCCAATGCCTTAGTTAAAATATCCGCGAGCTGATCCTTGGTTCCAACATGTATCGGTTTGATGAGACCACGAAGTATATCATCTCTTACAAAATGACAATCAACCTCCACATGTTTGGTACGTTCATGAAACACCGGATTGTTACTAATGTGGATAGCCGGTTTACTATCACAAAACATGGACATAGGCTCATCATGTTGCACACCCATCTCAGAAAGCAAAGTCTTGATCCACCGTAGTTCAGAAACAACCTCCGTCATAGCTCTATACTCAGCTTCAGCCGATGATCTAGACACTGTATCCTGCTTCTTACTTTTCCATACAATAGGCGATGAACCAAACTGCACTATCCAACCCGACAGAGAGCGTCTTGTTAAGGGACATGCTGCCCAATCGGAATCACACCATCCACTAACATGTCGTGAAGCTTCAGCGCGAAGAAGAATTCCCTGTCCGAGTGTCCCCTTTAAATAACGCACCACCTTTATCGCAGCTAGCCAATGATCTTCCTTAGGCTTATGCATAAACTGAGACAAAATGTGTATTGCATACGTAAGATCCGGACGAGTGGCCGCAAGGTAAATGAGTCTTCCAACTAGGCGACGATATCGCTCCGGATCACCAAGAAGAGGGCCCTCGGCAAGACTCAATTTATGATTCTGGTCAATGGGAGAACCCGCAGGCTTACATCCGAGAAGCCCCATTTCTTCAACAATATCAAAAGCATACTTGCGCTGGCACAAGTAAATCCCAGAAGAATTACGGGCGACCTCCAATCCAAGAAAATATTTAACTCCTCCAAGATCCTTCATGTTGAAGCACATAGATAAGTAGTCTTTGAAATTTTGAATTGCCTCATGAGTAGAACCCGAGATGATCAAATCATCAACATATACCAAAATACGAAGCGAGATACCACGTTTCGAATACACAAACAGCGAGTAATCCGACCGAGTTTGTGTGAAGCCATACTTGCAAAGAGCCTCTTCTAATTTTGCAAACCAACATCGAGGAGCTTGCTTCAAACCATATAAAGATTTCTGGAGACGACAAACACGTGTTTCACCATCTGGACGAAATCCAGGAGGGAGTTTCATATATACTTCTTCATGTAAATCACCATGAAGAAAAGCATTATGGACATCCATTTGGTGAACCTCGTGATTTAGTTTGACCGCAAGATCCAAGAATGTACGAACTGTTTTCATCTTTGCAACAGGAGTAAAAGTCTCATTGTAGTCCAAGCCTTCTTCTTGATGATTACCCAAAACAACAAGACGGGCCTTATATCGCTCAACGGTGCCGTCGGAATGATACTTTGTCGTAAATACCCATTTACATCCAAGAGCTCTTTTATTAGGAGGCAAATCTTCCATTCGCCAAGTTTGACTCGCCTCGAGAGAATCATATTCCTTTTGCACAGCTTGTCCCCAATGCTTAGATTCCATTGCCTCTTTGAATGTTCTTGGTTCGATATTAGTCGTTAAAGCCATCAATAAATTACGATGATGAAGCGAAAAACGATCACAAGAGACATAATTAGCAATGGGATAAAGCAAACCTGAGGAAGGCTGAGGAGCTGGTGAAATTGAGACGAGAGAGGATGAGGGACGAGAAGTCGAGATCGTATCAAGCACAAAATCCCGAAGTTTCGCCGGAACAGTCTTGACTCGATGACCACGCCCAAGTTGTTCAGCATGAATCGGACTATGTATAACATCAGCATGACCGGTCGTAGTAGAGTCCAAAACAGAAGGTAAAGCAGAGTTCTCATCGGAACACACAGCAGTTGCGGAAGCAGAGTTATCAACCTCAGAGACAGACCCCGTACTTGTAGTGTCGGACTCAAAATCATCAGCTGCAGAGGCAGTTGCAGGGTCATCTTGCAGGCCCGAAATCGGAGGAGAAATAAGTAGTTGCTCATTCAAAAACTGAGGAGAATCTGAGTGAACAAAGGGGAAAATTTTCTCTTGAAAAACCACATCACGGGATGTGAAAATAACTTGGCGTTCCAAGTCAAGCAATTTCCAGCCTTTCTTGCCATAGGGGTAACCAATAAAAACACATCGTCGACTGCGGGAAGCAAACTTATCGCCTTTATGATCATGATTATGGGCATAAGCGAGACAACCAAAAACACGTATGTGTTTATATCCTGGATCATGACCATAAAGTCTCTCAAATGGTGTCTTATTCTGAAGCAAAGCCGATGGGGTACGATTAATCAAATATCCGGCTGTAAGAATGCATTCACCCCAATACTCAATAGGTAGATTTGCTTGAAACCGAAGTGCTCTCGCGACATTTAGAATATGCCTATGTTTCCGTTTGGCACGGCCATTCTGTTGTGGTGTATGAACGCATGACGTCTCATGAAGAATGCCATTCTCGCTGAAAAAACGTGATAAGCAAAGAAATTCTGTGCCATTATCACTTCGTATTTTCTTCACCTTCTTTGAGAACTGACGCTCAATCATGGTAAGAAAATTTTTAATCTGTTGAGAGACCATCGTCTTATCAGAGAGAAGATACAGCCACACAGCACGAGAACAATCATCCACAATTGTCAAAAAATATTTTGATCCACAGAAAGCAGTTGTTCTATACGGTCCCCACAAATCAACATGTAATAAATCAAAAATCTCTTTTGCATTATTAGAACTGTCTGGAAAACACTGCCGAGTTTGTTTAGCTCGAAGACACACATCACAATTCTTAAGTAAAAGCTCGCTATTAGGAGAACTACGACTAACACCAGGGAAAAAGCCAGTGATATGAGATGACGGATGACCCATACGATGATGCCACAAAACAGAATCTGGACGTACGCTAGTCTGAAACGAGATTGCTGTCTCTATGCTTCGAAACCGGTACAGTCCCTCTCCCTCTCTTTCACCCGCTCCAATCAGCATCCTCGTAGTGCGGTCATGTAGGATTATGAGCTTATCAGTGACTTGACCAACAACAAAATTATCAGTGACAAGTTGGCCAAAGGAAATCAGATTCGTATGAAATCCATCAACAAAGAAGACATTTTTCAAAGATATATGTGAGGTAAGAGAAACAGTCCCCTGTTTCGATGCACACGCATCCGATCCTGCCGGCAAAACAACCGAGAGAGGAGGGATGTCTCGGATATTTTCCAACAAGTCAATGCGACCAGTCATATGATGTGTGGCTCCCGTATCCAAAATCCAGGATGTTTGATTTGGCTTACCCCCTGAATGTTGAGATGTTTTGTTAACATTGATCATGCGTTGAACAATGCTCCACTGATCATCCGACAATCCCGATAAACCAACACGATCACTGTCTGTAATTAACTCTTGAGAACCCATTGCAGCGGAATTAGCAGTCGGTATTTGGGTGATATTAGCACGAGGGTTAGAACCAGCACCACGTCCGCGACCACCAGATTTATGGCGAGGCTTATCGGGATACCATTCAGCCCATTCGTCGTAATTCAAACCGGTGAGAAGCGGTTGTGAAATCACAGCGCCTGGATTATCACTAGACGTGAGGTCATACGGTGAGATTGTCTTGTATTTGGGAGTAGTAACGATGGACATGATGAAGTGGGGATGAAGGAAAGTACGACCGAGAGGTCTGAATCACAAAGAAAGAAACTCTGTTTTTCGAATAAAAAACAGAGAAGAAGATGAACAAAGAGAGCGAAGCTTGTTGGAGAAGCAAGCGTTGCCGGAAAAAAAAAAAAATGTAGGTCTTTAGATCTTAAGCTCTGATACCATGACAAATTAGAATTGGTAAAACTTAACTTGCATTCCTTAGGTCTTTAGACCATGTATTTATACATATGTAACATACACTAGAAAAGGTAAACCTAAATCTAGAAAAGGAATATTTACAAAATATGTACTAGAATATAGAATATATCCTAATACACCCCCTCAAGTTGGAGCATACAAATTAGAAATGCCCAACTTGACCAAAAATCTATCGAATTCTTTCTTGCCCAATGCCTTAGTTAAAATATCCGCGAGCTGATCCTTGGTTCCAACATGTATCGGTTTGATGAGACCACGAAGTATATCATCTCTTACAAAATGACAATCAACCTCCACATGTTTGGTACGTTCATGAAACACCGGATTGTTACTAATGTGGATAGCCGGTTTACTATCACAAAACATGGACATAGGCTCATCATGTTGCACACCCATCTCAGAAAGCAAAGTCTTGATCCACCGTAGTTCAGAAACAACCTCCGTCATAGCTCTATACTCAGCTTCAGCCGATGATCTAGACACTGTATCCTGCTTCTTACTTTTCCATACAATAGGCGATGAACCAAACTGCACTATCCAACCCGACAGAGAGCGTCTTGTTAAGGGACATGCTGCCCAATCGGAATCACACCATCCACTAACATGTCGTGAAGCTTCAGCGCGAAGAAGAATTCCCTGTCCGAGTGTCCCCTTTAAATAACGCACCACCTTTATCGCAGCTAGCCAATGATCTTCCTTAGGCTTATGCATAAACTGAGACAAAATGTGTATTGCATACGTAAGATCCGGACGAGTGGCCGCAAGGTAAATGAGTCTTCCAACTAGGCGACGATATCGCTCCGGATCACCAAGAAGAGGGCCCTCGGCAAGACTCAATTTATGATTCTGGTCAATGGGAGAACCCGCAGGCTTACATCCGAGAAGCCCCATTTCTTCAACAATATCAAAAGCATACTTGCGCTGGCACAAGTAAATCCCAGAAGAATTACGGGCGACCTCCAATCCAAGAAAATATTTAACTCCTCCAAGATCCTTCATGTTGAAGCACATAGATAAGTAGTCTTTGAAATTTTGAATTGCCTCATGAGTAGAACCCGAGATGATCAAATCATCAACATATACCAAAATACGAAGCGAGATACCACGTTTCGAATACACAAACAGCGAGTAATCCGACCGAGTTTGTGTGAAGCCATACTTGCAAAGAGCCTCTTCTAATTTTGCAAACCAACATCGAGGAGCTTGCTTCAAACCATATAAAGATTTCTGGAGACGACAAACACGTGTTTCACCATCTGGACGAAATCCAGGAGGGAGTTTCATATATACTTCTTCATGTAAATCACCATGAAGAAAAGCATTATGGACATCCATTTGGTGAACCTCGTGATTTAGTTTGACCGCAAGATCCAAGAATGTACGAACTGTTTTCATCTTTGCAACAGGAGTAAAAGTCTCATTGTAGTCCAAGCCTTCTTCTTGATGATTACCCAAAACAACAAGACGGGCCTTATATCGCTCAACGGTGCCGTCGGAATGATACTTTGTCGTAAATACCCATTTACATCCAAGAGCTCTTTTATTAGGAGGCAAATCTTCCATTCGCCAAGTTTGACTCGCCTCGAGAGAATCATATTCCTTTTGCACAGCTTGTCCCCAATGCTTAGATTCCATTGCCTCTTTGAATGTTCTTGGTTCGATATTAGTCGTTAAAGCCATCAATAAATTACGATGATGAAGCGAAAAACGATCACAAGAGACATAATTAGCAATGGGATAAAGCAAACCTGAGGAAGGCTGAGGAGCTGGTGAAATTGAGACGAGAGAGGATGAGGGACGAGAAGTCGAGATCGTATCAAGCACAAAATCCCGAAGTTTCGCCGGAACAGTCTTGACTCGATGACCACGCCCAAGTTGTTCAGCATGAATCGGACTATGTATAACATCAGCATGACCGGTCGTAGTAGAGTCCAAAACAGAAGGTAAAGCAGAGTTCTCATCGGAACACACAGCAGTTGCGGAAGCAGAGTTATCAACCTCAGAGACAGACCCCGTACTTGTAGTGTCGGACTCAAAATCATCAGCTGCAGAGGCAGTTGCAGGGTCATCTTGCAGGCCCGAAATCGGAGGAGAAATAAGTAGTTGCTCATTCAAAAACTGAGGAGAATCTGAGTGAACAAAGGGGAAAATTTTCTCTTGAAAAACCACATCACGGGATGTGAAAATAACTTGGCGTTCCAAGTCAAGCAATTTCCAGCCTTTCTTGCCATAGGGGTAACCAATAAAAACACATCGTCGACTGCGGGAAGCAAACTTATCGCCTTTATGATCATGATTATGGGCATAAGCGAGACAACCAAAAACACGTATGTGTTTATATCCTGGATCATGACCATAAAGTCTCTCAAATGGTGTCTTATTCTGAAGCAAAGCCGATGGGGTACGATTAATCAAATATCCGGCTGTAAGAATGCATTCACCCCAATACTCAATAGGTAGATTTGCTTGAAACCGAAGTGCTCTCGCGACATTTAGAATATGCCTATGTTTCCGTTTGGCACGGCCATTCTGTTGTGGTGTATGAACGCATGACGTCTCATGAAGAATGCCATTCTCGCTGAAAAAACGTGATAAGCAAAGAAATTCTGTGCCATTATCACTTCGTATTTTCTTCACCTTCTTTGAGAACTGACGCTCAATCATGGTAAGAAAATTTTTAATCTGTTGAGAGACCATCGTCTTATCAGAGAGAAGATACAGCCACACAGCACGAGAACAATCATCCACAATTGTCAAAAAATATTTTGATCCACAGAAAGCAGTTGTTCTATACGGTCCCCACAAATCAACATGTAATAAATCAAAAATCTCTTTTGCATTATTAGAACTGTCTGGAAAACACTGCCGAGTTTGTTTAGCTCGAAGACACACATCACAATTCTTAAGTAAAAGCTCGCTATTAGGAGAACTACGACTAACACCAGGGAAAAAGCCAGTGATATGAGATGACGGATGACCCATACGATGATGCCACAAAACAGAATCTGGACGTACGCTAGTCTGAAACGAGATTGCTGTCTCTATGCTTCGAAACCGGTACAGTCCCTCTCCCTCTCTTTCACCCGCTCCAATCAGCATCCTCGTAGTGCGGTCATGTAGGATTATGAGCTTATCAGTGACTTGACCAACAACAAAATTATCAGTGACAAGTTGGCCAAAGGAAATCAGATTCGTATGAAATCCATCAACAAAGAAGACATTTTTCAAAGATATATGTGAGGTAAGAGAAACAGTCCCCTGTTTCGATGCACACGCATCCGATCCTGCCGGCAAAACAACCGAGAGAGGAGGGATGTCTCGGATATTTTCCAACAAGTCAATGCGACCAGTCATATGATGTGTGGCTCCCGTATCCAAAATCCAGGATGTTTGATTTGGCTTACCCCCTGAATGTTGAGATGTTTTGTTAACATTGATCATGCGTTGAACAATGCTCCACTGATCATCCGACAATCCCGATAAACCAACACGATCACTGTCTGTAATTAACTCTTGAGAACCCATTGCAGCGGAATTAGCAGTCGGTATTTGGGTGATATTAGCACGAGGGTTAGAACCAGCACCACGTCCGCGACCACCAGATTTATGGCGAGGCTTATCGGGATACCATTCAGCCCATTCGTCGTAATTCAAACCGGTGAGAAGCGGTTGTGAAATCACAGCGCCTGGATTATCACTAGACGTGAGGTCATACGGTGAGATTGTCTTGTATTTGGGAGTAGTAACGATGGACATGATGAAGTGGGGATGAAGGAAAGTACGACCGAGAGGTCTGAATCACAAAGAAAGAAACTCTGTTTTTCGAATAAAAAACAGAGAAGAAGATGAACAAAGAGAGCGAAGCTTGTTGGAGAAGCAAGCGTTGCCGGAAAAAAAAAAAAATGTAGGTCTTTAGATCTTAAGCTCTGATACCATGACAAATTAGAATTGGTAAAACTTAACTTGCATTCCTTAGGTCTTTAGACCATGTATTTATACATATGTAACATACACTAGAAAAGGTAAACCTAAATCTAGAAAAGGAATATTTACAAAATATGTACTAGAATATAGAATATATCCTAATACTCCCCCTCAAGTTGGAGCATACAAATTAGAAATGCCCAACTTGACCAAAAATCTATCGAATTCTTTCTTGCCCAATGCCTTAGTTAAAATATCCGCGAGCTGATCCTTGGTTCCAACATGTATCGGTTTGATGAGACCACGAAGTATATCATCTCTTACAAAATGACAATCAACCTCCACATGTTTGGTACGTTCATGAAACACCGGATTGTTACTAATGTGGATAGCCGGTTTACTATCACAAAACATGGACATAGGCTCATCATGTTGCACACCCATCTCAGAAAGCAAAGTCTTGATCCACCGTAGTTCAGAAACAACCTCCGTCATAGCTCTATACTCAGCTTCAGCCGATGATCTAGACACTGTATCCTGCTTCTTACTTTTCCATACAATAGGCGATGAACCAAACTGCACTATCCAACCCGACAGAGAGCGTCTTGTTAAGGGACATGCTGCCCAATCGGAATCACACCATCCACTAACATGTCGTGAAGCTTCAGCGCGAAGAAGAATTCCCTGTCCGAGTGTCCCCTTTAAATAACGCACCACCTTTATCGCAGCTAGCCAATGATCTTCCTTAGGCTTATGCATAAACTGAGACAAAATGTGTATTGCATACGTAAGATCCGGACGAGTGGCCGCAAGGTAAATGAGTCTTCCAACTAGGCGACGATATCGCTCCGGATCACCAAGAAGAGGGCCCTCGGCAAGACTCAATTTATGATTCTGGTCAATGGGAGAACCCGCAGGCTTACATCCGAGAAGCCCCATTTCTTCAACAATATCAAAAGCATACTTGCGCTGGCACAAGTAAATCCCAGAAGAATTACGGGCGACCTCCAATCCAAGAAAATATTTAACTCCTCCAAGATCCTTCATGTTGAAGCACATAGATAAGTAGTCTTTGAAATTTTGAATTGCCTCATGAGTAGAACCCGAGATGATCAAATCATCAACATATACCAAAATACGAAGCGAGATACCACGTTTCGAATACACAAACAGCGAGTAATCCGACCGAGTTTGTGTGAAGCCATACTTGCAAAGAGCCTCTTCTAATTTTGCAAACCAACATCGAGGAGCTTGCTTCAAACCATATAAAGATTTCTGGAGACGACAAACACGTGTTTCACCATCTGGACGAAATCCAGGAGGGAGTTTCATATATACTTCTTCATGTAAATCACCATGAAGAAAAGCATTATGGACATCCATTTGGTGAACCTCGTGATTTAGTTTGACCGCAAGATCCAAGAATGTACGAACTGTTTTCATCTTTGCAACAGGAGTAAAAGTCTCATTGTAGTCCAAGCCTTCTTCTTGATGATTACCCAAAACAACAAGACGGGCCTTATATCGCTCAACGGTGCCGTCGGAATGATACTTTGTCGTAAATACCCATTTACATCCAAGAGCTCTTTTATTAGGAGGCAAATCTTCCATTCGCCAAGTTTGACTCGCCTCGAGAGAATCATATTCCTTTTGCACAGCTTGTCCCCAATGCTTAGATTCCATTGCCTCTTTGAATGTTCTTGGTTCGATATTAGTCGTTAAAGCCATCAAGAAATTACGATGATGAAGCGAAAAACGATCACAAGAGACATAATTAGCAATGGGATAAAGCAAACCTGAGGAAGGCTGAGGAGCTGGTGAAATTGAGACGAGAGAGGATGAGGGACGAGAAGTCGAGATCGTATCAAGCACAAAATCCCGAAGTTTCGCCGGAACAGTCTTGACTCGATGACCACGCCCAAGTTGTTCAGCATGAATCGGACTATGTATAACATCAGCATGACCGGTCGTAGTAGAGTCCAAAACAGAAGGCAAAACAGAGTTCTCATCGGAACACACAGCAGTTGCGGAAGCAGAGTTATCAACCTCAGAGACAGACCCCGTACTTGTAGTGTCGGACTCAAAATCATCAGCTGCAGAGGCAGTTGCAGGGTCATCTTGCAGGCCCGAAATCGGAGGAGAAATAAGTAGTTGCTCATTCAAAAACTGAGGAGAATCTGAGTGAACAAAGGGGAAAATTTTCTCTTGAAAAACCACATCACGGGATGTGAAAATAACTTGGCGTTCCAAGTCAAGCAATTTCCAGCCTTTCTTGCCATAGGGGTAACCAAGAAAAACACATCGTCGACTGCGGGAAGCAAACTTATCGCCTTTATGATCATGATTATGGGCATAAGCGAGACAACCAAAAACACGTATGTGTTTATATCCTGGATCATGACCATAAAGTCTCTCAAATGGTGTCTTATTCTGAAGCAAAGCCGATGGGGTACGATTAATCAAATATCCGGCTGTAAGAATGCATTCACCCCAATACTCAATAGGTAGATTTGCTTGAAACCGAAGTGCTCTCGCGACATTTAGAATATGCCTATGTTTCCGTTAGGCACGGCCATTCTGTTGTGGTGTATGAACGCATGACGTCTCATGAAGAATGCCATTCTCGCTGAAAAAACGTGATAAGCAAAGAAATTCTGTGCCATTATCACTTCGTATTTTCTTCACCTTCTTTGAGAACTGACGCTCAATCATGGTAAGAAAATTTTTAATCTGTTGAGAGACCATCGTCTTATCAGAGAGAAGATACAGCCACACAGCACGAGAACAATCATCCACAATTGTCAAAAAATATTTTGATCCACAGAAAGCAGTTGTTCTATACGGTCCCCACAAATCAACATGTAATAAATCAAAAATCTCTTTTGCATTATTAGAACTGTCTGGAAAACACTGCCGAGTTTGTTTAGCTCGAAGACACACATCACAATTCTTAAGTAAAAGCTCGCTATTAGGAGAACTACGACTAACACCAGGGAAAAAGCCAGTGATATGAGATGACGGATGACCCATACGATGATGCCACAAAACAGAATCTGGACGTACGCTAGTCTGAAACGAGATTGCTGTCTCTATGCTTCGAAAACGGTACAGTCCCTCTCCCTCTCTTTCACCCGCTCCAATCAGCATCCTCGTAGTGCGGTCATGTAGGATTATGAGCTTATCAGTGACTTGACCAACAACAAAATTATCAGTGACAAGTTGGCCAAAGGAAATCAGATTCGTATGAAATCCATCAACAAAGAAGACATTTTTCAAAGATATATGTGAGGTAAGAGAAACAGTCCCCTGTTTCGATGCACACGCATCCGATCCTGCCGGCAAAACAACCGAGAGAGGAGGGATGTCTCGGATATTTTCCAACAAGTCAATGCGACCAGTCATATGATGTGTGGCTCCCGTATCCAAAATCCAGGATGTTTGATTTGGCTTACCCCCTGAATGTTGAGATGTTTTGTTAACATTGATCATGCGTTGAACAATGCTCCACTGATCATCCGACAATCCCGATAAACCAACACGATCACTGTCTGAAATTAACTCTTGAGAACCCATTGCAGCGGAATTAGCAGTCGGTATTTGGGTGATATTAGCACGAGGATTAGAACCAGCACCACGTCCGCGACCACCAGATTTATGGCGAGGCTTATCAGGATACCATTCAGCCCATTCGTCGTAATTCAAACCGGTGAGAAGCGGTTGTGAAATCACAGCGCCTGGATTATCACTAGACGTGAGGTCATACGGTGAGATTGTCTTGTATTTGGGAGTAGTAACGATGGACATGATGAAGTGGGGATGAAGGAAAGTACGACCGAGAGGTCTGAATCACAAAGAAAGAAACTCTGTTTTTCGAATAAAAAACAGAGAAGAAGATGAACAAAGAGAGCGAAGCTTGTTGGAGAAGCAAGCGTTGCCGGAAAAAAAAAAAAATGTAGGTCTTTAGATCTTAAGCTCTGATACCATGACAAATTAGAATTGGTAAAACTTAACTTGCATTCCTTAGGTCTTTAGACCATGTATTTATACATATGTAACATACACTAGAAAAGGTAAACCTAAATCTAGAAAAGGAATATTTACAAAATATGTACTAGAATATAGAATATATCCTAATAGATTTGAATCTCACTATCATGGATCTCATTGCGTGTGAGAAGTAGATAAAACTCGTCCGCATAGTAGTCCACAGAACGAGCTCCTTGTTTCAGATTTTGCAGGCGATTGTAGGTTGTGCGATCGTAATTGTGAGGAAGAAAGGTCTTGCGCAGATGGCGTTTGAATTTTTCCCACGACCTGATCGGTGATTTTCCTGTACGCACTCGCGTTGCTTTATGTTGTTGCCACCACGACGCCGCGTGATTACGAAACTTGGTTGCGAGGAGCGGGACACGACGATCGTCAGGGACGCGTTTGAACTCCAAAATTTCTTCAACAGCGGTGAGTCAGTCGATGAGCGAGTCCCCTTTAACGCCCCCATGAAACTCTGGAATGTCCACTTTGAAACCCGATTCCCATCTGTCATCAACACGTCATACTCGGCGATGATTGTCATCTTCCTCGTCCTCTACGTCGCTTTGTTGTTGTTGATTGGCGAATGGATTAACACCCTAGTTGTTAACCCGAGCCGGGTTACGAGCATCCAATCGAGTCAACAGTACGTCGCTCAGATTTTGAAACGAAGCATGGATCATGGATTGCACGTTCTCCTGCATCGCAAGCATTGCACGACGCATCTCGGCCCACTCGTTTGCGGGAGCCACGTCGTCACCAATGTTACCCTTGTTCTTCGATGGCATGATGAAGGAGGAATCAAACAAACGCAGGAACGTTTGTCTCTGATACCAACTGATGAGGTGCAGAAGCTATAACAAAGAAGGGATCGAGTTCTCCAGGAAAAGACGATTCCTAACTCGGATTTTGTTCGCAAGTCGTGATCGACGAGAGAACAATAAAGGGTGAGAATGCTCTTTTTTTTTTTTTTTGAAGTAAGCGTTTTTACATCAAGTGCATCTTTAAGATAGAAACGACAGAAATCGAAGGTAGATTATAATACAATTTAGCCGCGTGTCTCGAACCATTTGACGAGCGCTCCTTCGTATCTTGTGTCTTCTCAGCGCTTAGAATGCTCTTTGCAAGTAATTTCTTTATTCAACTCAACGTGTCGTTCAATTACATTTGCAAAGCTCTATAAAAAAGCGGAACCAGATTATGACGAATCTGGGAAAGCATATCCTAACTAAGATTTAAGTTTATCTAAAAGGAAAACCAAAAGAAAATAAAAGAAAACAACTTAAACGAATACTTGTCGAACAAGTAACGACTGTTCGACCCTTCAACGGATCCACGCTGCATCATCAGGCCCATTGATTCCGCCACTTCTTGGGCCTCGGCTTGCTCCTACACGAGAGCAAGAGATTAGAACGACGAGAGTTCATATTCCATGACTGATGATTGATATTCAGTGTCAAAGGAACCAAACATACCTGGAGCCGGTGTATTAGATACATCAAGAAAAGATGAACAAAGATCTGCATTTTCATTAACGATGTTGGTTAGGGGTGAGGATGTGGATTAAGTAAGGCTGAGAAAAATCTCAAGAGGTAAGTGAGAGAGTCTCACAAGGTAAAAAAGAAGGAAAATCCGAGCTATCGGGTACCGCCAAAGGAACCTCGTTGCCCTTACAGCTCCTGAGTCTAACAGTTTCACTGCATTTTGCAACTGAAGACAGAAGGCGAACAACAAAGTAAACATAAGAGTAAAAGTTCAATGCGAACGAACAGAAGCAGCGTTTCTAAATGTGTTATAACGTCTTTACCTGCGTGCTTGCTGTAGGCATGTGTCGATGATACAATGGAAGAGGCCTGAAATGGGTTTTTTTTTAACTATCAGAGAACAAACTTAACAGATATATCTATCTATATCTCAGCATCATCTTCTATATTAGAAAAGTGTCTTTTTAGCATAGACATTGCTAAACACGTACTCGAGTGTCTTGATCTCAGAATCTTCTTCCCAAGTTGCTGATGGGCGTCGCGAAACTCTGCCTTTTTTCTACCTCTACCTAAATCAGGCAAGTTTTAGAACCGTTCTTGAAAGTAGCATGGAAATGTCAAAAAGTAAGTTTATGAACCGTAGAGAGCTATGACATCAAACCTGTGCTTCGTGTAGACGTTTGACCTCTTTCTCCAACTGAAACTCTGCTGCAGCCTTCTCACTTGCCATAGTCTCTAGTTGAGTTTACTTATAGTACTGCATTAAAAACCCGTCGCCATTAGCACTATCAGACAACTTCCCAATACGTACTTCACTTTTATGTATAGAAGAGTTCACGTTACCAGTAAATCTGTTAATTCACGGTAGCGTTTCTCCAGCTCCGTATGCTCCTACTAGGTCAGGGCTATAACGATTAAGCTCATGTTATATATAATCATATGCATCAAAGGTACCACTTGACAAGCAGGAGCGAAATAAATCAATTAACTGTAAGCACTTCTGTTTAGCAACCATCGAATGAAATCCGTTGTATTCACAAGACTTCACCTGGCGTGAGTAATGTTCTGCATCCCTCTTCATGGCTGCCATTTCAACCCTCACCTTTTGCATTTCAGCATATAACAAACAAACGGATCATGTATAAAATATAATGCTACAAGTATAGGATATACATCATGTCGTAAAGAATTCCGAGGTTGGGACCATACCTCCATTGTAGAAAGTTTCTCCTCGGCATCTCTTTGACCTTGCCGAGCACGGTCCATTTCGTCTTGCCATGCTTGAATCTGCATAATTAAAAGTAACTTCTCTGGAGTAGCCAAAGTCTGAATATCTAAAAGCTGATAAAAGTTTTTTCAAGGGTTTGAACATACTTCTCACTTTAAGAATTTGAATTCGATAACGTCTTTTTTTATGTGAAACTATACACCATAAAAATCCACTAGAAGATTTAAACTCAGATACATCAGTTATCACTTATCAGAGTTACCAAGGGATCGTAAAAACTTTATGCATATCTGTTCTATCTTTTTACTTCTAACAGAAATTTTGCATGTGCGCTAAGAACTCATTATTGAAGTTGACTTCCACAATGTAGAGTATGATAACCTAATCTGACAATACCTGGATCACTTGGTTTGCTTCATCCGGGGACTTCTTTTGTCCTCTGCGAGCACAGACTTCCATATCTTGCAGCTCTTGATTCAGAGATGTACATTCGACCTGAGTATCATTTGCCAATTCTACTAATGAAGTTCAAATATATGATAATGATGGTGGAACAAAGCGTGTTGAAGATAAATTCATCTACCTCAAGCAATGCCACCTTCTGTTCAAGTTCTGCCACTTTGGCTGTCCTTTCATCAGCAATTCTCTAAAATACCAGGCTTTTAAACGTCAGATCAAAGTAGTTTTTGGGAAACAAGAGTTCCACATAGAATCTTTAAGTTGTTCGCGAATATGTAGCATATGAAAATACAAAGGTTTCCTAACTTTCCTGCATCATCCTAGTCTCAGCCAATTCTCTGTTTCTCATAATCGACTCCATGTCTGCCTGATAGAAGTAAACGATTTTACTAAAAGGTGGTTTGGTGAAAAAAGAAAATGGCAACTGAAGAGAGGAAGTACCTAGGACCATTAAAGACTCATGGTATGCTATAACAGGAAGCACATAAAACAAAATCTGAGCAAATAAGAGGCCTAGAAACCTGGAGAGACGACAATTTTCCTTCGTTCAGAGCAGCCTGGTTTTTCAGGGCATCCATTGCGCTGACAAGTGCTTCTATCTCTGAGTTCTTAGCTGCTAGTGCCTCAACCATGCTTGACTCTACTTTCGTCACTTCACTTTTAGAAGCTGACAAATCTTTTTGCAGCTGTCTAATGCTAGCTTCATATGACTTGGTAAGCTCTTGCTATCATAGTAAAAATGAAAAAATAAAATTAGGTGCAGTGACCACCTTCAAGTATCACTTTTACAGTTTACTTATTCTTATCCTTGTCAAAAGAAACTCAAACTGTTGAAATTTACCTCTGCGGTGAGAAGCTCTTCCAACTGTGCATTTTCTGCCTTAATTTATTGAAGACGGGATGAAAGTCCAGCACAAACCTAGAAGCAAATGAAGACAAATAACCATTCATTTAAAGTTGGTCATGTCCAGCCACTGGCATAAATAGATCCTATCCGACAGGTGAAAAGTGTTTTTATCACCCATTTGATGCAGGAAAGCAGCAAAGGATATTTGAGCTTACCCTTGCTAACCTGGCTTCTTTTGACTGCCCAGTAGAAATTGTAGCTTTTAGCAACCCCTGAGCCTAGAATTAGAAGAAAGATTGATCATCATACTTTTAAGAAGGCAGCATACATGCAGATTCAAGTAGCAGACATAACATTTGTTATTTTTCTTCATCTTGCCGAGACTAACTAACCTCTTCAAGTTGATCTTGAATCTTAATGGAAGTCGTATGAGCTCTACGATCCTGCTCTCTCTCCAGATTGGTTGAGGTCTCAGCAACTCTCTGTTCCTGTTCTTTATCCAGATTGATCGAGGTGCCAACTTTCGCATCATTGCCTGTTCTTTGAATCACATTCCCTTCGTCTACAGGAGAAACGTGCACTACAGATTCCAGTTTATCCAGGTCTTTTTTTGAAGAATCTTCTAAATCTCCTTGTGTAC
>JAHZTW010000001.1:438957342-439016959 GCA_020283515.1 Alliaria petiolata | reverse complement strand
GTTTTTACTTCTTCGTATACTAATAAAACAAGATCATTTACACTCTAATGTTTTAAAAACGTTTGTCAATCTTTATGAAGTAAAAACGTTTGGTTGGATCAAACTGAGTGTTCCATTTACGAAGATGTATCTCCTCTTTTGTCAATCTTTTCTTATGTTTAGTCTGGAATGTGAGAGTTAATTGATTCACTGAAGAATGTAACTATGTAGATGGAAAGAACACAAGAGGTCATCAGGTTTAAGAGCATTTTGTTCATCTAGAAATCCATATATAGTACTTGAGCTTCAGATTAAAAGTCAATTTTTGTCTTATTTAACCTTATTATACCTTTTCTTCGCTTCTTCCATGTTGAATCTGGTCTGCTGTGAATCTGTGATTATATCATCATATGCTTACTTTGCAGTTTTTTTGCTTTTTGACAAAACATAATTAGGAACCTGCCTCTCGTAAGAAGCAACCAGTAGTTGTTGAGAATGTCAAGCCTGCTGCAAAAGATTCATCATCCTCACAAGATGAATCAGATTCATCATCCTCAGAAGATGAATCAGGCATTCAGACATGGGAAAGTCCATTCAGCTCAGATGATGAACCTGAACCTCGTAAGAAGCAACCAGTAGTTGCTAAGAATGCCAAGCCTGCTGCAAAAGATTCATCATCCTCAGAGGAAGAATCGGAAGATGAAAAGGAACCTGCTACAAAAAAGCTTCCAGCTTCTGCTAAAAGAAAGTTAGAGGAAGATTTTTCTGATGAGGTTAGTTTTTACTTCTTCGTATACTAATAAAACAAGATCATTTACACTCTAATGTTTTTTCTTTTTAATATTACAGTCCACTTCTTCAAAAAGAGCAAGACTCGAACCGCAGCTTGAAAATACAAAAACTCCTCCCGAAAGAGCGCCATTGTTGCACAATTTTGGTGAAGGCATGCGTGTACCTTTAAAGGTAATTTATATTTGATTAACATTTCTGGTATTCGAATTTATGTGTCTAGTAGTAATATATATATATATATTTTTATGTAGATCATGTGGGACGCTCAAAACGTCTTTATTCCAAAAGGCGTATCGTTCAAAGATGCTTACGATAACCTTGTGAGAATTCTTAGGGAGCTTAACTATGAAGTAGATTCTTTTGAGGCGTATTCTACAGATTTCTCTGAGAAGTTCAATGATATTCCAGGTGTAACGCAAATTAAGGTTGTTGAGACCGACTATACATGTAATATATATTTGTTCTTTTACAAAGCAATATGTGATTTTACATTTGTTATTTTACTCAATTTGCTTGTTTTTTTCAAATGGAAGATGGAAAGCGGGATGATGTAGACAACGAAATCGAATCGAATCTGCTTCAGTGGGCTGATACTCATCAGCCTCCAGCGCCTGTCCTATTGTTCGTAGGAGACTCGGATTACATATCGGCAATCAATAAGGTGACCAAACGAGGATTTACTGTGATTCTGGCGTACAATGCTGAGGCGAAACAAGAACTTCGAAAATCCGCATCCCAGAGTAAATTTTGGGATGCTTTGGTCCGTGGAGAGCGTAAGTTGTTATGTTTTCTTTTCTTTTTTAGTTTTTATTTTTTTAATTATGTTTATCTTATTTCTTTCACATTCATACAGTTCTAAACAAGACATTGGTCGACCCTCCCGTCCCTCAAAGAATACCTAGTGCACCAGAGAGGATTTTTCTTTTTACAAAAACGAGAATTTTGCGGGTAAAATTTTTGTCATTTTCAAATATTTAATTTCCAATTTCAATATTTTGTGGTTTTAATTTTTTTTATTCAATATTTAGGTTATATGGGATATGGATACATGTCCTATCCCTCGGAACGTCAACGTGGAAAATCTCAAGCTGAATATTGAAAATGCCGTGAGGTCTGCTGGTTATATTATTCGCCGTTCTATTGAGGTTTATTCCTCTAAACCCTTGAAACGCGATTTGTTAAAAGATCTAAAAGCAGCTGGATTTGAAGTTTTAGTTCTTCTTCGTCCTGTCCGCGGGAAAAAAAGTGAGTGTTTGTAATTATTTTTATAAACTTTTCTATGTAATCTTTATTTTAACTTTGTGATTTGGTCTATTTGCAGAGATGAAAGGAAAAGCGAGAAATGATATTAGAGAACACATTGACCGGAAGATATCTGTTGAGTTGGTGCACTGGGTCATGCAAAAGGAGCCTCCAGCTCCCATTCTACTCGCATCTTCTAATAGCCGTCTCACGTCTGGTATTTCTTATCTAGTGGATCGTCGTTATGATGTGGTTTTGGCTCATAAAAACCGCACAGAACAAGGTCTCATGGACTCTGCTTCAAGAACTGTCTACTGGAATCGATTCAATGAAGATGAGACCTTTACCGGAGTTGGAAGAGGATCATGGGTTGTCTCCACCTGACACTTGTCTCTGTTGGTAACACTTGTTTCGGCGACACTTGTCTCTGTTGGTAACACTTGTTTCGGCGACACTTGTCTTTGTCTCTGTTTGGTACCATTTATTTCGGCGACACTTGTCTTTGTATATGTTTGGTAACACTTGTTTAGGCGACATTTATCTCTGTGTTTCGCAACACTTGTTAAACTATTGAGAAACAAAAGTTCTAACTCGTTTTGGATTTCTCTGTCAAAATTTTTGTCAAATATAGTTAACAGTTTCCATTTTCTAAAATTTATCCTAATTAGAAATCTGCTTAATTTTCCCACTAATCGCTGGTTCTCACGAACGCATCATCGCTTTAAACAAAAAAAAAAAACCCGAAAACCAAGATTGACTTAAACGCATGAATTAAAATCAAACAATAAATATCGATGATTGAATGTCGTTTTCTTTATTAAACAAACATGCAAATAAAATTCATTTTTATTGAGAAAAGTATCTAATATAACCAATTAAATTTATTATTATTACTCACATACCAACTAATCACATAAATAATTCTATAATTCCAAAATAATCCTTTTATAATTTTGTTTTTAACTTCATTTTTACCTTTCTGTTCCTAAAATAAAAACTTTTTATATATATTTTTTTTTTCAGAAAGATAGTTGTTTTAAGTTTTCTATGCATATTTTTTTAGTAAATGATGAAAAATTGTAAACTTTAAGAGAATTAATTGAATTTACTGAATTACTATCTGTTTAAATTTATAGAAAAATGTTAATCACAAAAAATTATGCATTTATAGCCAAACTTTAATATGTTTTATTAATATGTATAAAAATTGCGAAAAAACTTTATTTTAAAAACAGAGGGATGTATAACATTTGTAGAATTAGCTTAGAATTTAGATACCACTTGTTAGGAATTATCTGATCGATTGATTGATTAATTCTTTAAATTTGACACATATAATTTGATTACCGAGTTTCCTTTAACCGATACGTCTTGGGTGGGAATCGTCTCCCACAAACTTGCACTATCAATCAAAGGGTTTACACAAACGCTATAAGCGTTTCCGATGTAATAGATGACACCAAAGAAAGACACAACAAAGGAGAATAAAGATCAAAGAAACTCTCTCTCTCAAAGACACGGCTCGAACAATGTCTTCTAGGTTTCTTTTTTTCCGATCTCTCTTTTATTCTCTCGGTTCCGGATTTAGGGTTTAGAGTTTAGGGTTTAGGTTTGGGGTTTAGTGCTTAGGATTTAAGGTTTAAGGTTTAGGGTTTATGTTTAGGGTTTGGGTTTAGTTTTAGGTTTAGGTTTAGGGTTTAGGGTTTAGGGCGTAGGGTTATGGTGTAGGATTAGAGCGCGGGGTTAGGGTTTCGGGTTAGGGAGTTGGGTTAGGACGTATGGTTAGATCATAGGTTTACAGCATATGATTAGGTCATAGGAAGTTGGATTAAGACGTAGGATTTAGGGCGTAGGTTTTACGGCATAGGTTTAGGGTTTATGGTTTAGGACGTGGAAAGTATCGCACTCGTCACATGTTGTCGTGAATCACGAGATCTCAACGGAAAAGAATCATTTCATTTCACGTGCTTTGTTCTTGGTTACTATGAGAGCAAAACTCTCTTAACATATGATAATCCGAAAAAGAGATTGAAACAACAGATGAGAAGAGCTTTGGCTTTTGGTAAAATCAAAAAAAAAAACATCACAATGGAAGACGTAGAGGTAATAACAATTCACGAGCATCCTTTGTTACCCTTTACTCATTTTGATTTGAGTCAGTGTATAGGGTGTAGGTTTTTTGGTTACATCTACGGAGGCTACCGTTGCAATGAGTTGGGTTGTGAGGCTGTGTTCCATAAAGAGTGTGCCGAGTCTTTACCAGAAATCAACCACTCTTCTCATCCCGACCATCCTCTCAAGCTGAGGAAGATCCGAGCTTTCGAGCATTGTAGTTTATGTAAAGCAGTGGTGGAGGCAGATGCAAGGGAGGGGGGGTCAATTGACCCCAATGAAATTTAATGTAAAATGTGTTTTTAAGAAATTTTGTAATATTGCCTCCAATGAAATATGTTTACTGACCCCTATACATCTAAATCAAACCTAAATCAAAACAAAATCCAATTAAAATTTATACTTGAATCTTTTAAATTTAATACAATTTCACATTAAAAATCTAAACTATATAAATTAGATTCATAGTTAAGCAAAAAACAGTAAATATGTGTCGTAAATAAGTTGTAGTTTTTTTTTTGAAACGAAAATAAGTTCTAGTTTATAAAATTTTTTTTTTTAAAGAATTGCTGTTTTATTTAAAATTTGATTTTCTTTCTTATATAATTTTTTAATAAATACATGTTGTTAATTTAAATAAAATTATGAATTATAAATGTAATATTTTAACTATAAGCTATTTTTAAAATCTGACTCACAAATACAAAAAAAAACTTCAATAATTCATATATGTATATATACTATAATAAAACTGTTCAAAAACTATATACGATATATTTTATAGTATTATTTTATCATTTTTTAGTGTCTATAATCTATATATTATTGACTCCAGTAGATATGTTTTCTCGCTCCGCCACTTGGTAAAGCTCAACTATGTATTGGCTATTCCTGTTCAATATGTGATTTCATTTTGGATTTAGGTTGTGCGACAAGACCAACCCCACTTCCTATTCTTGAAAAGTCTAATGCGCACCGACATCCACTTCAACTCTACCAAGGAACCAAGTTTGATAGTGTCTTGTCCACGAGAGAGTGTAAAGCGTGCGGCGTTCAAGTTTATCATAACCAAAAGTATGTGTCTCGAGTGCAAATTGGTCTTCCATGTGGAATGTGTCAAGTTTTTTCCAGAAGCACACCACACTTCCCACCCTAAACACCCACTCAAGTTCCCTATACGTGAAGTGGTAGCACCTGATTAGGCCGACAAGAACTGTCTTATTTGCGGACTTGCCTTTGATAAACGGCTTCACCACTGTGATGTTTGTAACTTCAGCATATGCACTTGGTGCATGAGCAACCCGCCACTGGTTGGTGTTGAAAGCCCGAGGACACACCAACATCAACTTCACCCTGTTCCTAGACGCATTGATTTCACTTGCAATGCATGTGGGACGCTAGGTGACCGAAGCCCTTATTTCTGTCTTGAATGCAATTTCATGATTCATCCGGAATGTATCGATCTGCCCCGTGTCATAAACATCAACCGCCACGATCACCGCATCTCTTACACCCGTCGCCTTGGACATGTGGAGTTTGTCGTAAGAAAGTGGATGAGTTCTACGAGGCTTATTCTTGCTCCAAGTGTCCTATTTATGTTGTTCATTCAAGATGCGCAAAGAGAAAAGATGTATGGGACATGATCGAACTGGAAGGGACACCCGAAGAGCCCGAGGAAACCGGACCATTTGAGGTGATTGATGATAAAAGGATAAAACATTTCAGCCATGATCATAACTTACGAATCAACAAGGAGGGTCAGATTCTACATGAGAGCACATTATGTGAAGCATGCGCTTTCCAGATTTGTTTTGAATCGTTCTACAGTTGTGAGCAATGCGATTTCAGTCTCCACAAAAAAATGTGCTAACTTTCCTCGCAAGAAACTGCATGTGTGCAACAACCTCCCTTATATGCTACAAACAAGTTATGACACAGCTTTGCCGTGTGAACTTTGTAAAAGACGTTTCAACGGTTTCAAGTATACGACTGCTAACCGCTATATGGGTATCGATCTACGATGCGGTTCAATTTCAGAACCATTTGTCCATGGAAGCCATCAACATTCTTTGTACTACTCTACAGATATCTCCAAGCGTTGTAGCGAATGTGGGCAAGACGGAAACTTTAGCTGTGACTTTAGTTTGGACTACAAGTGTGCTATGTTACCACAAAATGTAATGATGCATAGGTACGACGATCATCCTCTCTATTTGTGTTATGGTGAAAGCAGTGTTGATGGCGAGTATTGGTGCGAAGCATGTGAAACAAAATTGAACCCAAGTAAATGGTTCTACACATGTAATGATTGTGGGGTAGTGTTGCATATTTCGTGCATTGTGGGGACTTCACATATGTTATGCCAGGTCCATGTCTGTATCAGGTACACATCAAAAAGTTGTACCTGTTGCGATGGCTGCAACATCAGATGCAAGCTCCCTTCCATTCTTAAAGGTTCCAAGGCTGCAGTTGTTGCATACTTTTGCTCTTTATCATGTATTGACAACACACGTTTAAAAGATGACAAGTTTAGCTACCCTTGGTGGAGCTAATTATATCATTTGTTCGCATGAATGTTATAATATCATTCTTTAAGGGTTACAAGACTGGAGTTGTTGTTGTATACAATCGTTCTTCAATACTGAAGCATACATGCCACACTTTCCACTGCCAAACACTCGCTCTAATTCAAACTAGTTAGAGAGGAGGTATTCAAGCATATAAACACCATTTAGTCATGTACCAACATTATGTTGTTCTTCACATTCTGACGGTTACAAGAGACTTTTTTGGTGAACAAAAAAATTAAGCTGCTACATTGAATCGTGGTGAGAAGCAGCCTCTGTATAAAAAGTTTAAAACATTCTCCAAGAGAAAATATATATATATATATATATAAGTAATTTCTTTGATCACTTTATAACCCCATTCCTTGCGGTCCTTATGGAGACCTGTCATGGTCTGAAAACGTTGTTGGTCAGGTGATGAGGTGCGGAAGCTATAACAAGGAAGGGATCGAGTTCTCCAGGAGAAGACGATTCCTAACTCGGATCTTGTTCACAAGTCGTGATCGACGAGAGAACAATAAAGGGTGAGAATGCTCTTCTCAGCGCTTAGAAAGCTCTTTGCAAGCAATTTCTTTATTCAACGTGTCTTTCAATTACATTGCAAAGCTCTATAAATAAGAGGAACCAGATTAAGACGAATCTGGGAAAGCATATCCTAACTAAGATTTAAGTTTATCTAAAAGGAAAACCAAAAGAAAATAAAAGAAAACAACTTAAACGAATACTTGTCGAACAAGTAACGACTGTTCGACCCTTCAACGGATCCACGCTGCATCAGGGCCCTCCAGGTGGAAGAGGATTCGTCCTCGAATCCGGCTCGGGATTGTCGCCACGAAAAGGAGAAAGGAATTTGACGTTGAAAACATCAGCCGTACGAATGTCAGTAGGTAGCCGTAGCCGATACGCATTGTCATTTATACGCTCCACAATCTCGACAGGCCCAATCTTGCGGGACTCAAGCTTATTGTACTCGTGTGGAGGCATGCGGTCCTTAGTAAGAACCACCCACACAAGATCACCGGGCTGGAAATGCAGTTCACGGCGCTTCACATTTGCAGCAGCTTTGTACTTTGCGACGGAAACTTCCAAGTTCGACTTCGCCTGTCGGTGAACGTCCAAAAGGTCGTCGACAAACTCCACAGCATCCCCATGTAACCGTGTTTTATCAGGTAAAGGCGCAAGATCGACGGGGTAACAAGGGACAACTCCATACACAACCCGAAACGGACTAAGCCCCAAACTACGATTCACGGCATGGTTGTGCGCAAACTCGGCTTGACACAACTTAGTGTCCCAACTCTTGATATTATCACCAACGAGGCAACGCAGAAGATTACCCAAGGCGCGGTTAGTCACATCCGTCTGACCATCCGTTTGATAATGGTAGGCGGTACTCACGTCCAAGAGAAGTACGCAGGAGCTTCCACAACGACCGCCAAAAATGACTTACGAAACGTGTGTCGTGATCCAAAACAATTGAACGCGACAAGCCATGGAGACGATATATTTCACGAAAGAATAGGGTGGCCACGTTTAACGCATCAGCTGTCTTCTTACAAGCCACAAAGTGTGCAATTTTGGAAAAGCGGTCCACAACAACGAAAATGGAGTCATTGCCACGCTGTGTACAAGGGAGTCCCAATACGAAGTCCATACTGACATCCGTTCAAGGCTGATCCGGAATCGGCAAGGGCAGGTAGAGGCCAGAATTCGACGCAGTGCCTTTGGCAAGTTGACAAACGCGACAACGCGCAACAAATTTCGCCACGTCCCGGCGCAAAGAAGGCCAAAAATACGATGCTTGGACGAGCTGCAAAGTCCTGTCACGTCCCACATGTCCCTCTTTGTGTAACTCAGCCACAATCTTCAGACGCAAGCTACAAGTAGGGACACATAAACGCAAGCCGAAAAAAATAAAACCAGCCTGCCGGAGAAACTTAGATGGTCCACCGTGATCCAACTCGAGACAAACCCGACCAAAGAACGGATCAGAAGTGTACAACTCCACGAACGCATCGAATCCAGCCACATAATTATACATCGATGTCAACAAAGTATGCCGACGACTCAACGCATCGGCCACACGATTCGTCTTTCCGGATTGGTGGCGAATGGAGAATGTGAATTGTTGCAAAAATGCAATCCAAAAAGCATGTCGAGAAGACACCTTCGCCTGACTGTCTAGGTGTCGTAGCGCATCATGATCTGTGAAGAGTATGAACTCCCGATGCACCAAGTAGTGTCGCCAATGTTTGATAGCCTGCACGATGGCATAGAATTCAACATCGTATGTGCTATATCGTCCTCGTGAACCTGACAACTTCTCACTAAAATATGCAATGGGCCGACCCCGTTGACTCAAAACAGCCCCAACACCCAACTTGAAAGCATCGCAATGTAGTTCAAACGGAAGAGAAAAGTCCGGTAAGACCAAGACAGGAGCTGTAGTAAGCTTGGCGTTGATCATGACTAAAGCAGCCTCAGCCTCGGGGGACCATGCGAACTTCACAGCATGCATACAGTTGGTGATAGGTGCCATAATGGAGCTAAAATGCGGGACAAAACGCCGATAAAAGGATGCAAGACCGTAAAAGCTTCTCACCTCAGTCACCGTGCGGGGTGTCGGCCAGAAACGTACCGCATCAACCTTGGCGGAGTCCACCGACAGACCCTTGTCAGAGACGACATAGTCAAGGAATAGGACCTGCGATGTCCCAAATTCACACTTCTATCTCGCAGCGAAGAACTGCTCCATACGTAACACCGTCAAGACCTCACGGAGGTGGCGTTCGTGGTCTAGGGCCGAGGAACTGAAGATGAGATTATCATGAAAGTACACCACGACGAACTTCCCGATAAACAGACGTAACTCTTGATTCATGATACGCATGAATGTACTGGGGGCGTTAGAAAGACCAAATGGCATCACCAGCCACTCAAAAAGCCCTTCCTGTGTCTTGAAAGCTGTCTTTCACTCGTCTCTTGGGCGAATGCGGATTTGATGGTATCCGCTTTTCAAATCAATCTTCGAAAAGAGTGACGCGGAGCCGATTTGATCAAGTAAATCATCCAGGCGAGGGATCGGAAAGCGATAGCGAATGGTAATCTTGTTAATGGCTCGACTGTCAACGCACATACGCCAAAACCCATCCTTCTTAGGAATCAGTAGTGCCGGGACAGCACATTGGCGAAGACTTTCATGAATATGGCCCTTGCGCAGGAGCTCCTCCACCTGTCGTCGCAATTCCTCATGCTCGGTGGGGCTCATACAGTAGTGCGGACGGTTGGGCAACGTTGCTCCTGGTACGAGGTCGATGTGATGCTAGATATCACGCAAAGGTGGTAATGCTTTCGGTAAATCTGTGGGGAATACATCACTAAATTCACGTAGGAAAGAGTCAAAGCGGGACGATGTGCACGGTAGGGGTGCCGGAATCTACGTCGATAATAAAACATACATGACTCCCTCCTGTTTGAATTCTTCCTCGAACTTTGTATAGGAACACAAAAATGGGGATTGAACGCCAATATGAGGTGGGGGAGCGGGTGTACTGATCCTTTCCAAGGCAGGCACATACGAACCCGGCTCGCGTGTGGGAAGAAGAAGAATCTTGTGAGTTTCCCATGTGAAGATATAAGTATTTTTATCTCCATCATGTATGATCTTCCTATCAAATTCCCAAGGGCGTCCAAGTATTAGATGACTCATTTCCATCGGGGCCACATCGCAATAGAAGCGATCTTTGTAATGAGGTCCAATTGAAAGCGGCACGAGGACCCGATGCGTAACCGATACAACAACTCCTTTCTGAACCCAAGACAGAGAATACGGGACCGGATGAGCTTCCAATTATAGTCCTAATTTGTGCACTACTTCATCGGACATCACGTTACGTGAGCTACCGGAGTCGATGATAAAGGTACAAACCTTGTCACGGATGGTTCAAGTGGATTTGAAAATGTTAGTGCGCAGCCACAAATCTCCCCTACTTGGTGGCACTAAACACGTTCGACGTATTACCAACAGAGAACCTTCATCACCATGAGTAGGAGCAAGAGCACCGGTAGGGATGTCGTCCATGTCCTCCGTTGAGTCATAAATTGGCTTCTTGTCACCTCCCAATTCTTCTATCACGAGACCACAGCGTGATTGCTGAGGACATGCCATTTGACGATGCCCTAGTTCTCCGCAAGCGAAACAATGCAAGGCATTCGTCCGTGTGGAGCGGCGTAGAGAGATGTCCTCCATGTGCGGCTGAGGTCGCAATGCAGAAACCGAGAAGTCACTTGCCTCACATGAAGACGTACTGGATTGTCCCGTGATGGGTTCTGCAAAACGCGGTTTGGCAGCTTGAGTCGACCAGGTCGTCGAACGTATGTGTTGTTCAAACGACGCGGTCCTACGATGTGCTTCTGCCAGTCACCGGGTCAAACTGGGCAAGAGAATTTTGGAGCTGGGGATGGAGACCTCCGATGAAACGCGAGACGATTTGAATCTCACTATCATGGATCTCATTGCGTGTGAGAAGTAGATAAAACTCGTCCGCATAGTAGTCCACAGAACGAGCTCCTTGTTTCAGATTTTGCAGGCGATTGTAGGTTGTGCAATCGTAATTGTGAGGAAGAAAGGTCTTGCGCAGATGGCGTTTGAATTTTTCCCACGACCTGATCGGTGATTTTCCTGTACGCACTCGCGTTGCTTTATGTTGTTGCCACCACGACGCCGCGTGATTACGAAACTTGGTTGCGAGGAGCGGGACACGACGATCGTCAGGGACGCGTTTGAACTCCAAAATTTCTTCAACAGCGGTGAGTCAGTCGATGAGCGAGTCCCCTTTAACGCCCCCATGAAACTCTGGAATGTCCACTTTGAAACCCGATTCCCATCTGTCATCAACACGTCCTACTCGGCGATGATTGTCATCTTCCTCGTCCTCTACGTCGCTTTGTTGTTGTTGATTGGCGAATGGATTAACACCCTTGTTGTTAACCCGAGCCGGGTTACGAGCATCCAATCGAGTCAACAGTACGTCGCTCAGATTTTGAAACGAAGCATGGATCATGGATTGCACGTTCTCCTGCATCGCAAGCATTGCACGACGCATCTCGGCCCACTCGTTTGCGGGAGCCACGTCGTCACCAATGTTACCCTTGTTCTTCGATGGCATGATGAAGGAGGAATCAAACAAACGCAGGAACGTTTGTCTCTGATACCAACTGATGAGGTGCAGAAGCTATAACAAAGAAGGGATCGAGTTCTCCAGGAAAAGACGATTCCTAACTCGGATTTTGTTCGCAAGTCGTGATCGACGAGAGAACAATAAAGGGTGAGAATGCTCTTTTTTTTTTTTTTTGAAGTAAGCGTTTTTACATCAAGTGCATCTTTAAGATAGAAACGACAGAAATCGAAGGTAGATTATAATACAATTTAGCCGCGTGTCTCGAACCATTTGACGAGCGCTCCTTCGTATCTTGTGTCTTCTCAGCGCTTAGAATGCTCTTTGCAAGTAATTTCTTTATTCAACTCAACGTGTCGTTCAATTACATTTGCAAAGCTCTATAAAAAAGCGGAACCAGATTATGACGAATCTGGGAAAGCATATCCTAACTAAGATTTAAGTTTATCTAAAAGGAAAACCAAAAGAAAATAAAAGAAAACAACTTAAACGAATACTTGTCGAACAAGTAACGTCTGTTCGACCCTTCAACGGATCCACGCTGCATCAGGGCCCTCCAGGTGGAAGAGGATTCGTCCTCGAATCCGGCTCGGGATTGTCGCCACGAAAAGGAGAAAGGAATTTGACGTTGAAAACATCAGCCGTACGAATGTCAGTAGGTAGCCGTAGCCGATACGCATTGTCATTTATACGCTCCACAATCTCGACAGGCCCAATCTTGCGGGACTCAAGCTTATTGTACTCGTGTGGAGGCATGCGGTCCTTAGTAAGAACCACCCACACAAGATCACCGGGCTGGAAATGCAGTTCACGGCGCTTCACATTTGCAGCAGCTTTGTACTTTGCGACGGAAACTTCCAAGTTCGACTTCGCCTGTCGGTGAACGTCCAAAAGGTCGTCGACAAACTCCACAGCATCCCCATGTAACCGTGTTTTATCAGGTAAAGGCGCAAGATCGACGGGGTAACAAGGGACAACTCCATACACAACCCGAAACGGACTAAGCCCCAAACTACGATTCACGGCATGGTTGTGCGCAAACTCGGCTTGACACAACTTAGTGTCCCAACTCTTGATATTATCACCAACGAGGCAACGCAGAAGATTACCCAAGGCGCGGTTAGTCACATCCGTCTGACCATCCGTTTGATAATGGTAGGCGGTACTCACGTCCAAGAGAAGTACGCAGGAGCTTCCACAACGACCGCCAAAAATGACTTACGAAACGTGTGTCGTGATCCAAAACAATTGAACGCGACAAGCCATGGAGACGATATATTTCACGAAAGAATAGGGTGGCCACGTTTAACGCATCAGCTGTCTTCTTACAAGCCACAAAGTGTGCAATTTTGGAAAAGCGGTCCACAACAACGAAAATGGAGTCATTGCCACGCTGTGTACAAGGGAGTCCCAATACGAAGTCCATACTGACATCCGTTCAAGGCTGATCCGGAATCGGCAAGGGCAGGTAGAGGCCAGAATTCGACGCAGTGCCTTTGGCAAGTTGACAAACGCGACAACGCGTAACAAATTTCGCCACGTCCCGGCGCAAAGAAGGCCAAAAATACGATGCTTGGACGAGCTGCAAAGTCCTGTCACGTCCCACATGTCCCTCTTTGTGTAACTCAGCCACAATCTTCAGACGCAAGCTACAAGTAGGGACACATAAACGCAAGCCGAAAAAAATAAAACCAGCCTGCCGGAGAAACTTAGATGGTCCACCGTGATCCAACTCGAGACAAACCCGACCAAAGAACGGATCAGAAGTGTACAACTCCACGAACGCATCGAATCCAGCCACATAATTATACATCGATGTCAACAAAGTATGCCGACGACTCAACGCATCGGCCACACGATTCGTCTTTCCGGATTGGTGGCGAATGGAGAATGTGAATTGTTGCAAAAATGCAATCCAAAAAGCATGTCGAGAAGACACCTTCGCCTGACTGTCTAGGTGTCGTAGCGCATCATGATCTGTGAAGAGTATGAACTCCCGATGCACCAAGTAGTGTCGCCAATGTTTGATAGCCTGCACGATGGCATATAATTCAACATCGTATGTGCTATATCGTCCTCGTGAACCTGACAACTTCTCACTAAAATATGCAATGGGCTGACCCCGTTGACTCAAAACAGCCCCAACACCCAACTTGAAAGCATCGCAATGTAGTTCAAACGGAAGAGAAAAGTCCGGTAAGACCAAGACAGGAGCTGTAGTAAGCTTGGCGTTGATCATGACAAAAGCAGCCTCAGCCTCGGGGGACCATGCGAACTTCACAGCATGCATACAGTTGGTGATAGGTGCCATAATGGAGCTAAAATGCGGGACAAAACGCCGATAAAAGGATGCAAGACCGTAAAAGCTTCTCACCTCAGTCACCGTGCGGGGTGTCGGCCAGAAACGTACCGCATCAACCTTGGCGGAGTCCACCGACAGACCCTTGTCAGAGACGACATAGGCAAGGAATAGGACCTGCGATGTCCCAAATTCACACTTCTATCTCGCAGCGAAGAACTGCTCCATACGTAACACCGTCAAGACCTCACGGAGGTGGCGTTCGTGGTCTAGGGCCGAGGAACTGAAGATGAGATTATCATGAAAGTACACCACGACGAACTTCCCGATAAACAGACGTAACGCTTGATTCATGATACGCATGAATGTACTGGGGGCGTTAGAAAGACCAAATGGCATCACCAGCCACTCAAAAAGCCCTTCCTGTGTCTTGAAAGCTGTCTTTCACTCGTCTCTTGGGCGAATGCGGATTTGATGGTACCCGCTTTTCAAATCAATCTTCGAAAAGAGTGACGCGGAGCCGATTTGATCAAGTAAATCATCCAGGCGAGGGATCGGAAAGCGATAGCGAATGGTAATCTTGTTAATGGCACGACTGTCAACGCACATACGCCAAAACCCATCCTTCTTAGGAATCAGTAGTGCCGGGACAGCACATTGGCGAAGACTTTCATGAATATGGCCCTTGCGCAGGAGCTCCTCCACCTGTCGTCGCAATTCCTCATGCTCGGTGGGGCTCATACAGTAGTGCGGACGGTTGGGCAACGTTGCTCCTGGTACGAGGTCGATGTGATGCTAGATATCACGCAAAGGTGGTAATGCTTTCGGTAAATCTGTGGGGAATACATCACTAAATTCACGTAGGAAAGAGTCAAAGCGGGACGATGTGCACGGTAGGGGTGCCGGAATCTACGTCGATAATAAAACATACATGACTCCCTCCTGTTTGAATTCTTCCTCGAACTTTGTATAGGAACACAAAAACGGGGATTGAACGCCAATATGAGGTGGGGGAGCGGGTGTACTGATCCTCTCCAAGGCAGGCACATACGAACCCGGCTCGCGTGTGGGAAGAAGAAGAATCTTGTGAGTTTCCCACGTGAAGATATAAGTATTTTTATCTCCATCATGTATGATCTTCCTATCAAATTCCCAAGGGCGTCCAAGTATTAGATGACTCATATCCATCGGGGCCACATCGCAATAGAAGCGATCTTTGTAATGAGGTCCAATTGAAAGCGGCACGAGGACCCGATGCGTAACCGATACAACAACTCCTTTCTGAACCCAAGACAGAGAATACGGGACCGGATGAGCTTCCAATTATAGTCCTAATTTGTGCACTACTTCATCGGACATCACGTTACGTGAGCTACCGGAGTCGATGATAAAGGTACAAACCTTGTCACGGATGGTACAAGTGGATTTGAAAATGTTAGTGCGCAGCCACAAATCTCCCCTACTTGGTGGCACTAAACACGTTCGACGTATTACCAACAGAGAACCTTCATCACCATGAGTAGGAGCAAGAGCACCGGTAGGGATGTCGTCCATGTCCTCCGTTGAGTCATAAATTGGCTTCTTGTCACCTCCCAATTCTTCTATCACGAGACCACAGCGTGATTGCTGAGGACATGCCATTTGACGATGCCCTAGTTCTCCGCAAGCGAAACAATGCAAGGCATTCGTCCGTGTGGAGCGGCGTAGAGAGATGTCCTCCATGTGCGGCTGAGGTCGCAATGCAGAAACCGAGAAGTCACTTGCCTCACATGAAGACGTACTGGATTGTCCCGTGATGGGTTCTGCAAAACGCGGTTTGGCAGCTTGAGTCGACCAGGTCGTCGAACGTATGTGTTGTTCAAACGACGCGGTCCTACGATGTGCTTCTGCCAGTCACCGGGTCAAACTGGGCAAGAGAATTTTGGAGCTGGGGATGGAGACCTCCGATGAAACGCGAGACGATTTGAATCTCACTATCATGGATCTCATTGCGTGTGAGAAGTAGATAAAACTCGTCCGCATAGTAGTCCACAGAACGAGCTCCTTGTTTCAGATTTTGCAGGCGATTGTAGGTTGTGCAATCGTAATTGTGAGGAAGAAAGGTCTTGCGCAGATGGCGTTTGAATTTTTCCCACGACCTGATCGGTGATTTTCCTGTACGCACTCGCGTTGCTTTATGTTGTTGCCACCACGACGCCGCGTGATTACGAAACTTGGTTGCGAGGAGCGGGACACGACGATCGTCAGGGACGCGTTTGAACTCCAAAATTTCTTCAACAGCGGTGAGTCAGTCGATGAGCGAGTCCCCTTTAACGCCCCCATGAAACTCTGGAATGTCCACTTTGAAACCCGATTCCCATCTGTCATCAACACGTCGTACTCGGCGATGATTGTCATCTTCCTCGTCCTCTACGTCGCTTTGTTGTTGTTGATTGGCGAATGGATTAACACCCTTGTTGTTAACCCGAGCCGGGTTACGAGCATCCAATCGAGTCAACAGTACGTCGCTCAGATTTTGAAACGAAGCATGGATCATGGATTGCACGTTCTCCTGCATCGCAAGCATTGCACGACGCATCTCGGCCCACTCGTTTGCGGGAGCCACGTCGTCACCAATGTTACCCTTGTTCTTCGATGGCATGATGAAGGAGGAATCAAACAAACGCAGGAACGTTTGTCTCTGATACCAACTGATGAGGTGCAGAAGCTATAACAAAGAAGGGATCGAGTTCTCCAGGAAAAGACGATTCCTAACTCGGATTTTGTTCGCAAGTCGTGATCGACGAGAGAACAATAAAGGGTGAGAATGCTCTTTTTTTTTTTTTTTGAAGTAAGCGTTTTTACATCAAGTGCATCTTTAAGATAGAAACGACAGAAATCGAAGGTAGATTATAATACAATTTAGCCGCGTGTCTCGAACCATTTGACGAGCGCTCCTTCGTATCTTGTGTCTTCTCAGCGCTTAGAATGCTCTTTGCAAGTAATTTCTTTATTCAACTCAACGTGTCGTTCAATTACATTTGCAAAGCTCTATAAAAAAGCGGAACCAGATTATGACGAATCTGGGAAAGCATATCCTAACTAAGATTTAAGTTTATCTAAAAGGAAAACCAAAAGAAAATAAAAGAAAACAACTTAAACGAATACTTGTCGAACAAGTAACGTCTGTTCGACCCTTCAACGGATCCACGCTGCATCATCAGGCCCATTGATTCCGCCACTTCTTGGGCCTCGGCTTGCTCCTACACGAGAGCAAGAGATTAGAACGACGAGAGTTCATATTCCATGACTGATGATTGATATTCAGTGTCAAAGGAACCAAACATACCTGGAGCCGGTGTATTAGATACATCAAGAAAAGATGAACAAAGATCTGCATTTTCATTAACGATGTTGGTTAGGGGTGAGGATGTGGATTAAGTAAGGCTGAGAAAAATCTCAAGAGGTAAGTGAGAGAGTCTCACAAGGTAAAAAAGAAGGAAAATCCGAGCTATCGGGTACCGCCAAAGGAACCTCGTTGCCCTTACAGCTCCTGAGTCTAACAGTTTCACTGCATTTTGCAACTGAAGACAGAAGGCGAACAACAAAGTAAACATAAGAGTAAAAGTTCAATGCGAACGAACAGAAGCAGCGTTTCTAAATGTGTTATAACGTCTTTACCTGCGTGCTTGCTGTAGGCATGTGTCGATGATACAATGGAAGAGGCCTGAAATGGGTTTTTTTTTAACTATCAGAGAACAAACTTAACAGATATATCTATCTATATCTCAGCATCATCTTCTATATTAGAAAAGTGTCTTTTTAGCATAGACATTGCTAAACACGTACTCGAGTGTCTTGATCTCAGAATCTTCTTCCCAAGTTGCTGATGGGCGTCGCGAAACTCTGCCTTTTTTCTACCTCTACCTAAATCAGGCAAGTTTTAGAACCGTTCTTGAAAG
The DNA here is from genome assembly GCA_020283515.1 of Alliaria petiolata. Lineage (NCBI taxonomy): Eukaryota > Viridiplantae > Streptophyta > Magnoliopsida > Brassicales > Brassicaceae > Alliaria > Alliaria petiolata. Next base: position 438,998,850 of record JAHZTW010000001.1, on the reverse strand, counting down.
TAGCATGGAAATGTCAAAAAGTAAGTTTATGAACCGTAGAGAGCTATGACATCAAACCTGTGCTTCGTGTAGACGTTTGACCTCTTTCTCCAACTGAAACTCTGCTGCAGCCTTCTCACTTGCCATAGTCTCTAGTTGAGTTTGCTTATAGTACTGCATTAAAAACCCGTCGCCATTAGCACTATCAGACAACTTCCCAATACGTACTTCACTTTTATGTATAGAAGAGTTCACGTTACCAGTAAATCTGTTAATTCACGGTAGCGTTTCTCCAGCTCCGTATGCTCCTACTAGGTCAGGGCTATAACGATTAAGCTCATGTTATATATAATCATATGCATCAAAGGTACCACTTGACAAGCAGGAGCGAAATAAATCAATTAACTGTAAGCACTTCTGTTTAGCAACCATCGAATGAAATCCGTTGTATTCACAAGACTTCACCTGGCGTGAGTAATGTTCTGCATCCCTCTTCATGGCTGCCATTTCAACCCTCACCTTTTGCATTTCAGCATATAACAAACAAACGGATCATGTATAAAATATAATGCTACAAGTATAGGATATACATCATGTCGTAAAGAATTCCGAGGTTGGGACCATACCTCCATTGTAGAAAGTTTCTCCTCGGCATCTCTTTGACCTTGCCGAGCACGGTCCATTTCGTCTTGCCATGCTTGAATCTGCATAATTAAAAGTAACTTCTCTGGAGTAGCCAAAGTCTGAATATCTAAAAGCTGATAAAAGTTTTTTCAAGGGTTTGAACATACTTCTCACTTTAAGAATTTGAATTCGATAACGTCTTTTTTTATGTGAAACTATACACCATAAAAATCCACTAGAAGATTTAAACTCAGATACATCAGTTATCACTTATCAGAGTTACCAAGGGATCGTAAAAACTTTATGCATATCTGTTCTATCTTTTTACTTCTAACAGAAATTTTGCATGTGCGCTAAGAACTCATTATTGAAGTTGACTTCCACAATGTAGAGTATGATAACCTAATCTGACAATACCTGGATCACTTGGTTTGCTTCATCCGGGGACTTCTTTTGTCCTCTGCGAGCACAGACTTCCATATCTTGCAGCTCTTGATTCAGAGATGTACATTCGACCTGAGTATCATTTGCCAATTCTACTAATGAAGTTCAAATATATGATAATGATGGTGGAACAAAGCGTGTTGAAGATAAATTCATCTACCTCAAGCAATGCCACCTTCTGTTCAAGTTCTGCCACTTTGGCTGTCCTTTCATCAGCAATTCTCTAAAATACCAGGCTTTTAAACGTCAGATCAAAGTAGTTTTTGGGAAACAAGAGTTCCACATAGAATCTTTAAGTTGTTCGCGAATATGTAGCATATGAAAATACAAAGGTTTCCTAACTTTCCTGCATCATCCTAGTCTCAGCCAATTCTCTGTTTCTCATAATCGACTCCATGTCTGCCTGATAGAAGTAAACGATTTTACTAAAAGGTGGTTTGGTGAAAAAAGAAAATGGCAACTGAAGAGAGGAAGTACCTAGGACCATTAAAGACTCATGGTATGCTATAACAGGAAGCACATAAAACAAAATCTGAGCAAATAAGAGGCCTAGAAACCTGGAGAGACGACAATTTTCCTTCGTTCAGAGCAGCCTGGTTTTTCAGGGCATCCATTGCGCTGACAAGTGCTTCTATCTCTGAGTTCTTAGCTGCTAGTGCCTCAACCATGCTTGACTCTACTTTCGTCACTTCACTTTTAGAAGCTGACAAATCTTTTTGCAGCTGTCTAATGCTAGCTTCATATGACTTGGTAAGCTCTTGCTATCATAGTAAAAATGAAAAAATAAAATTAGGTGCAGTGACCACCTTCAAGTATCACTTTTACAGTTTACTTATTCTTATCCTTGTCAAAAGAAACTCAAACTGTTGAAATTTACCTCTGCGGTGAGAAGCTCTTCCAACTGTGCATTTTCTGCCTTAATTTATTGAAGACGGGATGAAAGTCCAGCACAAACCTAGAAGCAAATGAAGACAAATAACCATTCATTTAAAGTTGGTCATGTCCAGCCACTGGCATAAATAGATCCTATCCGACAGGTGAAAAGTGTTTTTATCACCCATTTGATGCAGGAAAGCAGCAAAGGATATTTGAGCTTACCCTTGCTAACCTGGCTTCTTTTGACTGCCCAGTAGAAATTGTAGCTTTTAGCAACCCCTGAGCCTAGAATTAGAAGAAAGATTGATCATCATACTTTTAAGAAGGCAGCATACATGCAGATTCAAGTAGCAGACATAACATTTGTTATTTTTCTTCATCTTGCCGAGACTAACTAACCTCTTCAAGTTGATTTTGAATCTTAATGGAAGTCGTATGAGCTCTACGATCCTGCTCTCTCTCCAGATTGGTTGATTTTTCAGCAACTCTTTGTTCCTGTTCTTTATCCAGATTGATTGATGTGCCAACTTTCGCATCATTGCCTGTTCTTTGAATCACATTCCCTTCGTCTACAGGAGAAACGTGCACTACAGATTCCAGTTTATCCAGGTCTTTTTTTGAAGAATCTTCTAAATCTCCTTGTGTACCGTGTTTGGGAGCATCAACCAGGTTGTCACTGGCAACGACCTCAATTTCTTTTTCAGGTAAAGATGGTGATGGTTGCACCAAAGAGTCATTTGGAACATCTCCATCAGCATGCTTGCCACTTGGAGTTGACTCAGCAGTATCACCGTCCACAACATATTCTTGAGGTGCCACAGCAGCATCGTCACTTTTTGTATCTGCCACTGATTGTGGAAGCGATTGAACACTCTGGACATCTGAATCAGCTTGTTGAATCCCTCTTGTCTGTGAGACAGGCCCTGATGAAGAGGCCTCGTCAGTGGAAACAGAAGTTTGAGATGGAGGCACCTCGGACTGTGATACTGCTGGGCCTGATTGATCACCAGAAAAGTCTCTTTTGTTAGAAGATTCGTCTTTTACAAGTTTCTGTCGAGCCTACAAATACATTCCACAACCAAAGAAGTTCATCTTGAGTCTCGATATACCAAACAAAAAGAAAGACTTAAAGAGAAGAGAACCACGGTAAATACCTTTTTCTTTGAACTTGATCTCTTCCCTTGAGAGACCTATTAGAAGCTTTAGCCGCCCCCAAGCAAAGAAAAACATAATATAAGAGACAGATACATTACTAAAATTAATATAACAAAGATCAGTTTCAGGTTGTCAGAGCTTTGCTTAGACTAACTCCAAGCCAATGTCAATGTTTCAGAGAAACTCTCATAGAAAAATTCTGATGATCAGGTGTTATCCGATTTACTCAAGTTAATCAGTTTCTTCCATGACTCTGACATTCAAATTGTAATCACAGATCAACCAGAACCAAAGAAGAGATTTTTGTACTAGAGTTAATCTCGAAAGAACCAGAGTGACCTCCACAGTACCTGGCAACTGCAAATCGGACTGTTCTTCCGAGAGATCTTCAACCACAGATTTTGCCCTGCGATCCACAACCTCGAATAAATCTGAAGGGCAAAATCACAATTCAAAATTGTTATCCCCAAACTTCGTCTATTTCAATAAATGCTATCTCTGCATTTCTTCATCCACGCATATTACTAAAAAAAAATCTAAACGAGTGCAAAGAAGGACTGAATTACCTTCGGCAGATTTGAGCCAAGACGCCATTGATGATCAAAACAGAAAGTAACTCCCCGCTAGTCACGGCGGATCGGCAGAGGAGCTTCCATGCACCACCGGCTCGGTTCACGGAAAATCAGATTGAAATCACCACCAATGTTTACGGATTCGAGTCTGATCTCGGTAACAGAGCTTGACCAAGGAGACAGAGAGGAGACGAAGGAGTTCTTCAGAGGCTTCCACCAGAATTAGCATATGAGCGAGAGAGAGCGTACACGGAAGAACTCAGACCGTTGATCATGTGGTGCCACGTCCACCAGATTTACAGTGGTCTAGCTCATCGTGGCCGTCCAAACGGGATTATGAGATTTAGAGGGGTTGTGTATTGAGCTAAGGATTTTGGTGGATTTATATTTCGTGGGAAGGGTTATAATTTCGTAATTTGACTAATATACATAATTATGATTTTGTAATAATTAAAAAATAAATATTAATGAAAAGCCCTAATTGTTTCCACGAATTTAATTCCGTCGATGTTAAATATATTTATTTGCGGCTAAACCTACTTATTTATTTTTCAGCCAAACCTAATTGATAATAAAAACTGTAATCATTGATATATATATATATATCACATAATTTATATCAAACCCTAGGTGATGACATACAAAATCGGTGCCACCACGTTCTTCTTCTTAGCCAGCTAGCTCATCACAATTTAGATATTTACGTGTTGGAGTTTTTATTTGATTGTGAGCTTCGGTTTCGTGACGATGTAAGAGGCCACGATCTGCTTATTGATTCATTCTGGAGATTTCTGTTTGAGTATTGATTTGTTTATGAGTTTCTGTTTAGTTTGTTAATTGTAATTGACAAAGATCATCTCTATCTATTAGTGATTTTCAATGGTACGATGACGAGATTCAACGTCAATGGATATTTCGAGAAGATCATCTTTGTCCATACACTCTTGCCGTGTTGTGTGGTTTAGTTACTCCTCCTCACATATTGGTTACATGTTTATTTTTGTTGTTGTTGTTTTAGGGTTTTGCATATAATTCTTTTGTTGTATTCATCTTTTGTTTTCTATGGTTTGGTGCAGGTTTTGATATGTTTCTTTACTTCCATACCCAACTAACTATGTGTTCTTTGAATTTGATATAAAACTGATTTTTGTTTTTCAGATCATGAGGTCAGATGGTCGAAAGGAGTGAATCACTAGCCATCTAGAAAAAACAGAAAAATTGGTAGATTATTTTATTATTTTTGTGTTTTAACATGTTTGCTTTAGTTTGATTTGATCTCACTTTAAGATTCACGAGCTAATATTCTTTTGTTATGATTCTTCCTTTCCATCGAGTGTCTGAGATTTGCATTCTGAAACGTGCAGACGCAAGATCATCAAAGTTTCATAACAGTTGATGGATTGATCTCCATATTTAAGGTTGTTGTTGGAGCTGGATTTAACACCTAAATCCGGCCCATCGTAAAGTCCATCAATGAATTACCTTAAGCCCATTTGTTACTGTCCATCTGATATGCTCAAATTTACCCTAGAGTTACTCTCTCAAATTAAGAAATCACTATAGTACTTAGGGATCGAATCCACAAAGAAAGAGTTAGTCACACAACAAACTTTTAAGTTCGAATCAAGTTAAGAAGAAATAATTAAAAGTAAAAGACTGAAAGCAAATAAAACGGTGTAAGTTCAGGAGACGAAACGCTAGGCTATGGGAAATTCGCAGGTATGAATCCAAGTTGCAGAATAGAAATCTGTTAGGATATTTATTAAGAACCGTTCTAGAACTCGAAACACAATTATAAAATCAACCAACTCTCGCTGCGAAGATTATCTATGTCTAAATCCTAGAATTCCAAATCTCTTTGCAAATCCTATCAATTCAGACAAGCATTAATAACAGGTTCGATTGTTCACAAAATCCCTAAACCAAATCTCTTTGCGAATAGGTATTTTGCTCATCTAACATTAGTTCAGGCAATCAATAATACTCTCGCATCTATTAATCAACCTAAGATCAGATTCTAGGTCATGAAGCTAGAATAAGCATTAATCACAAATCCAGATGAAGAACAAGCAGATTTATCCCAACAGTAATTCAATTCTAACAACCTATCATCAACCCTTGAATAACCCAAAACCTAACAAACAAACTACTCAGACATGGTGAATGAAGAAAACATCATGAATAAGATAGTTTGCATAAAATAATAAAGAAGAGAAATAAAAGGGTTCAAGATCTCTCAAGAACAAAGTATAAGATCTATCTCCCCAAATCTCTCTCTAAAATAATCTGTGTGTGTCTAGCCTAAACAATGGCTTTGAAATCCTTAAATAAGGGTTAAAACACGAATTGGATCACTTTTGCAAATAAGGAAAACTTCTGGGCAATTTCCTTTTTCTTCAAAACTTGTAAAGTCACGACCAGTTTTTGGAAATCTCGGGTGTCGATCGACACTGTTCATTCAGCTTCAATCCGACTTCATCTTTTCAGCAGCTTCTTCCACAATGCTCCAGAATGATTCAAAATCTCCAATTATGCTCAAAACGTAGTTGAACCTGCAAAGACTCTAATAGGACTATAAAAACACCAAAAAGACTCTATAAATAAGACTTATATCATGGCTAAAAACCATAAAAACCATGATATATCAACTCCCTTAGACTTAGCTTTTGCTTGCCCTCAAGTAAAACAGAGACTAAGTATAGAGTCGAGGTTTGAAAACACAGAAACTCTCCTTCTCTTCAGAGTATTACATTGACTAACCATCTCTTAATCCACATACTGCAAGATCAATCTAAATTAAACCACCATGTACTTCTCCTTAGACATTCGCAGCCTCCCAGATTCAACCCACAATTTCACAACATAATCCATAAACTATCATCGCTGGGTCTCATCAATGATCTCAATGTTAAGAACTTTCTAGACTCGTTCCCGTACAATACCATGACAAACCCATCATACAACTTTTGATACTTTTTTCTCTCCTCCCAGAGACTTATTTTATTCTCATTCTCTTTCTTTTTATTTTTATCAAAGGTGCAAGCAAATAATGGTATCACGGGAAATTTTCCTAACCTTGTTTCCATCCTTTGTGTGATCATTCCTTTCAAAGTAAAATAATGGGGTCATTGGAAATTTTCCTACCCCTTTACTCAAAAGAAAATCATTTCATATTTTCTGCATTTAATTTCTACTTTATAATGAGGGAGAGGAGTACCATTACTTTCATACATGATGCATTTGTCAGGTATGAACGAGGAGTCAAGCTCTATGAACACCAATCACATCAATGAGGTAAAAGAAAATTAGCTCAAGTTAGGGGATTCTGCTGGAAATATGGATGTCTCTAGTAAACTAGTCAGCTTTTGGATTTTTTATTAGTCGGATATGAACTGATTCTGCAGCAATGGTCACTTTAGACGAAATCATCAATGCAATAAACCAAGAGAAAGATCAAGTTTCAACAAAATTTTGACTCAATAAAACAAGTTTTTGGACTGACTCAACTGACTCTCAAAACAAAACAAAGCAAAATACATTAGTATTTTCCTTCCCCAGAGTTAACCAACACTGTCCTCAGTGTGATTAAATATTAAGGTCAGAAACAAACCAAATCAAATAGATAATGGACAGGATGGATAGAGGACGAAAATCTACACAACTTAGGCTCTTAAATCACTCAAATCCGTTAAGAATTGAGAGAGATATATAGAAAACAATTTGAGTAGACTTACCTGTGAGGGGGTGTCGATCGACACCAATGAATAGTGTCGATCGACACTGTTCATGTCGAGCTCAGTATCGACCACGGTTGACATCCGTCCGTTTCGTCAAAATTTTTTTTTTTTTTTTTTTGGCAAGGAAAACGAAAAACCAATAGTTAGTAAATAAAGCAAAAATAAAACGAAAATTAGAGAACTTACCAGTGGGTTGCCTCCCACCAAGCGCTTGTTATAAGTCATTAGCTTGACTTGTATGGCTGGTCAGATGACAGGTTGTTCATGAGAACTTGTTACAAAACAAGCTCCACATTTTGAGACTTCCAGCTTCAATACTCTGCTCAATGATCCCTTCAAAGTATCTTGTCCTTTCTCCTTCATCTCAGATGTAAGAAGTGCTCTAACCTTGGAGAAAGGCTTTGAGGTTCCTTTGCACTTCACTTTATACTCAATTGAGTTCCCATCACAGCTCCGAGGTATCAAAGTGACTTGAGGATCTCCCTTGATTCTTTGGCTCTCTACTCTCTTCTTCACCTTTGCCCTTTTTCTGGTCTCCTTAGTGATAATGATAGGATTTTCACCAAGGACTTTATCTGCATCACTCTTATCACAAGGTCTTTCTTGAGAAACATCTGCCATCTTATCTCTAGCAATCACAGCAACGCAAGAGACGTGCTTTGAAGTTCTAGTAGTAGGGACGGCTTTGTAGAAAACTCCTTTGTCAACATTAGAGAAAGATATTCTCTTGTTAGGCATGTCTACAACTGCTCCAACTGTAGCCATGAATGGTCTCCCAAGAATGAATGACATGACATAATTCTTGCTCACTTCAACAACCTGAAAATCAGTTGGTACTAGACAACTCCCCACTTTGACAAGCAAGTCTGGAATTTTACCAAAGGGGACTGTGGTGGACGAGTTGGCAAACTCGAGGGTCATGTGTGGAGGTTGAATGTTAGCAATCCCTAATCTCTCTGCAATGTCCCTTGACATGAGATTCACACTAGCACCAGAATCGCAGATAGATTTTTCAAACTCAACTCCTCCAATGGAGCATGGAACTACAAACATCCCTGGATCTTCAATCTTAAGCAGCTGCTTCATTGGTGGTGGTGTTTCCCTTGCCTTGTGAAAAAGTTCTTCCATCTCTTCAAATTTTTCTCTGCTATTCTGGAAGAAAGCACACAAGGAATACTTCTCATAAGCCTCATCAAAGGAGATCTCCTTAGAAATTCTTTCCACCCTCTTGTTGAAAGCAGCTAGCTTCTCTGCACTAATTGGTGGCCTGAGGTGTTTGGGTAGAGGAGAGTATGGAATCTTAGGCTTGCATACTCTTGCCTCTGCAATTTTTGAAGCTTTAGGCGTATCTGGCAAAATCTGGGAATGGTGTCGATCGACACCCTCCTGGTGTCGATTGACACCAGCATCTGGCGTCGACGATTCAGTGTCGATCATGCTCGATTTCGGTCCGCCTCGAGTCGAATTCGCGAAATTTTTGTGTGGTGTCGATCGACACTAGCTCTGCAACAGCAATGTCGTCTTCTTCCTCAACTTCAAGCTCCACGAATTCTTCAGCATTCAGGCCTGTTTTCAGCATTGGTTGAAGGCTTCTTCCACCCTGAATCGTGATGACATTCACATGATTCCTCGGATTTGTGTCTGTCTTTCCTGGAAGAAATCCCTCTTGTCTTTTCAAAGCTCCAGCAGTTTGAGCAACCTGAACATCCAATTGCTTGACATGAGCGCTCAGGGACTCGAATTTCCCATTCAGATCACTGTACAAGTCATCAATCTTTCCATTGAAGTCCACAGTCATCTTCTGTTGACCCTCCAAGATCTGTTCCAGCATAGACTTCATCTCATTGTCTTGTGCAGGAGGTTTCTGGTAAGAAGAAGTACCATAATTTCTGTTGAATTTATTGCTCTGGAAAGTTTTCTGGTAAGAGGGACCATAACCTTGCTGATTGCCAAATCTCTGATCTTGAAAACCAGCTCCATTGATGTAGTTAACTTCTTGTTCTTCAGGCTCAAAAGTATCAACTTCAGCAGCAAACTGAACTTGCTTTTTTCCCATTAGAAGGCTATGCATCGAGTCTAGCTTAGCATTCACCTCAGCAATCTGACTTCCATCAATGTTTCCAGCCTTCTTTTTTCTCTCAAGGTCTGCATTCTTGGTACTATTGCTATAAGTCAAGTTCTCAATTAGAATGTTTGCATTCTCTGGATATTGGGTGTTGAAGTTTCCATTGCTTGCTGCATCTAAAGCCATCTGGTACCTCCAATCAACACCTCTGAAGAAGATTCCCAGCAGTTGAACCTCAGTGAAGCCATGGTGCGGACAGTCTCTTTGATATGCCCTGAATCTCACCCAAGCATCCTTGAATGCTTCAGTAGGTCCTTGAGAAAATGTAGAAATTTTCATCCTCAGCTCCTCGGATCTTGCATCATCAAAGAAATTGCACATGAATTCATTCTTTGTGTCCTCCCAGTTAGTTAATGATCCTGGTTGCAACTGCTTCAGCCAATACGCTGCATCTCCTCCAAGAGAGTATGGAAAGAGCTTGCAGAATAGGTAATCATCAGACACTCCATTGGCCTTTATGCTTGATGCCAAATCTTCAAACCTCTCTATGTGGTCCATGGGATGCTCATTAGGAAGACCATGAAAGGGATGCTGAGCCACAAGTGTGTAGAAAGCAGGCTTCAACTCAAAATCATTCCTCTGGAAAGGAGGTGGGCGAATTGCAGCTCTATTAGCATAGAACTGATCAGGCCTGTTGTAATCCCCAAGTGTCCTTCCACGCCCAGCAGCTAGTCGTAGTGCGTCCTGCTGTGCTTGGTGTCGATCGACACCAAGGCTGTGTCGATCGACACCCTCTGGTTCTGCGACAACAGCCCCGTTTTCATCTATTTTTTGGCCTTGCTTGTTTCTTCTGTGCCCTTCTGCGTCAACGAACTGACCCTCTCCGTCTCGTATCAGGACAAGTGGATTAACCATTGTAGATTCTTTCTTGGCTTTCCTGTTCGTCCTCTCCAATTTGGCGAGTTCGCCTACGCTCAAATTCACAAGCTCCTTTTCCTTGTTGCTCCTAGTACTGCGATTAAGCATACACCTGAAACGGACACAAGAAAAAGTTGCAGAAAATCAGTAACCAAAAACAAAATAAAAACTTAGACAAAATCCTAATACTAAAAATCTGTAGGCAACTAATCTCCTTCCCCGGCAACGGCGCCAAAATTTGATATGCTCAAATTTACCCTAGAGCTACTCTCTCAAATTAAGAGATCACTGTAGTACTTAGGGATCGAATCCACAAGGAAAGAGTTAGTCACACAACAAACTTTTAAGTTCGAATCAAGCTAAGAAGAAATAATTAAAAGTAAAAGACTGAAAGCAAATAAAACGGTGTAAGTTCAGGAGACGAAACGCTAGGCTATGGGAAATTCGCAGGTATGAATCCAAGTTGCAGAATAGAAATCTGTTAGGATATTTATTAAGAACCGTTCTAGAACTCGAAACACAATTATAAAATCAACCAACTCTCGCTGCGAAGATTATCTATGTCTAAATCCTAGAATTCCAAATCTCTTTGCAAATCCTATCAATTCAGACAAGCATTAATAACAGGTTCGATTGTTCACAAAATCCCTAAACCAAATCTCTTTGCGAATAGGTATTTTGCTCATCTAACATTAGTTCAGGCAATCAATAATACTCTCGCATCTATTAATCAACCTAAGATCAGATTCTAGGTCATGAAGCTAAAATCAGCATTAATCACAAATCCAGATGAAGAACAAGCAGATTTATCCCAACAGTAATTCAATTCTAACAACCTATCATCAACCCTTGAATAACCCAAAACCTAAAAAACAAACTACTCAGACATGGTGAATGAAGAAAACATCATGAATAAGATAGTTTGCATAAAATAATAAAGAAGAGAAATAAAAGGGTTCAAGATCTCTCAAGAACAAAGTATAAGATCTATCTCCCCAAATCTCTCTCTAAAATAATCTGTGTGTGTCTAGCCTAAACAATGGCTTTGAAATCCTTAAATAAGGGTTAAAACACGAATTGGGCCACTTTTGCAAATAAGGAAAACTTCTGGGCAATTTCTTTTTTCTTCAAAACTTGTAAAGTCACGACCAGTACTTTTTGGAAATCTCGGGTGTCGATCGACACCATGAACAGTGTCGATCGACACTGTTCATTCAGCTTCAATCCGACTTCATCTTTTCAGCAGCTTCTTCCACAATGCTCCAGAATGCTTCAAAATCTCCAATTATGCTCAAAACGTAGATGAACCTGCAAAGACTCTAATAGGACTCTACAAACACCAAAAAGACTATAAATAAGACTTATATCATGGCTAAAAACCATAAAAACCATGATATATCACCATCTAGTATATGGCCCGCCTTATACTTTCCAGAAGGCCCTCGAGCTACCGTACACGGATAGGGATCGAGACCACGTCACCAGTTAGTCGAGTATCCCGAAAGATCCAGAGCTCGGTGTAGCAGCAACCTCCAAAATATCCGGATCACGTGCAACAGCCCCCGCGATCGGCGCAACAGCTGGAAGACGAGATGAGCTATATAAGAAGCGGGAACTGTCGCAGATAGGGCAACTTTTACCTAATTCTCTACTTGTATTCACTACGAGCTCTCGCTCTCACATTCATCTTGTAAACGAATACTTGTTCTTATCAATAAAATCCACTTATTCATTCTAAGTCTTATATTCTTCGGTTCATAGAGATTCTTACCCATCATTTCTCCAATCTATACAATCACTCTACAAATATATGAGTGTGGGTTTTAGTGCCCACATTTTGGCGCCGTCTGTGGGGAAAGATAAAAGCAATATCTAACACTGTTAGCTAGATCTAAGGCTCGTTAGAACGATAATGGATCCACGAACCATCGAATCCAACAGATCGACCACGCAAGTCGCGGTCAACATTGAGGGAAACAATCCCTCCAGCCAAAACGCAAACCTCGGCTCGACGATTACAACGTCGCGAGCCGGACAAGTGATCATCGATCTCGTCAGTCCGCCGTCCGCAGCAGGTTCAGGGATAAATCCCTCGAACCAGAACGCCGCTGCAACTGGAAGGACAAACCGACAAGAAACCGTCGGGGGTGAGGGCCGAACAATCGGACCCACAGATCCAATTCCACCTCCCCCTCCGCGTGCTCTCAGCAGTAACACGGATGCTGCAGCCCCCGGTCCGAATACGACCGAATCTCGCACCGAAACGATAACCATGAACCCGGTTATTCGGACTCCCGCAGTTGGTTCAGGACCACCTATCCCGAATCAACACCCGAATCCTTCCGGATGGGATAATCCCTACGTCTGGACCCGAAACGGGGAACATTTTCCCCGATCTGAAGACCTGATTCGACCCGCTCCACCCGGCATCGAATCGAATAACTCATAAATCATGCTATTGCTACGGCAGTTGGCCCAGAATATGGTCCAAAGCCAACGACAGCTCGAAGCCCGATTAAATCAACAGGCTAACGCCCTGAACGAATATCGAGAGGAAGTTTCGCGATCTATTGCTCGCAAAACCGCTCTCGTTTCTCAAAACGAACAGCAGATCGGCCTCGAGCAAAGCCCGTTACCCAGAACACGTCTTGACTTTTCTCAAGCGTTCACAACACCAGAGTCCATAAGGCAGCACAACGCTCCTTCGAGCTCCAGGGGACCGCAACCCCACATCTCGAATCTCAACGATTCAAGCCCACGAGGAGCGGCAGATGCTCATGTTAGCGAATTACCGCCTCCTCTGCCTCGCGGATCCCCTAGAGGGATCGGCACATCCTCTTTCGCCTTCACCTCGCACGCCCAAGAGCACGCTCTAACGTCAACCGCAAGCCATTCGGCCCAATTACCTCCCGCCGAACGTGCACCCCACGCTGATGCCCGAGTAAATGAAATCCCCGATACTCGAACAGCCAGACCACAGTTCGTCGAGAGTATCTATCAACCTGACCCTCAGAACGGAATAGACCCTTCTCAATTCCAAAGATACGTTGATAGACACAACGCTGAACTCAGGCAAATAAAACACGCAATGCCTGTTGCCACGAGCTCAGCACCCGACATCGATCGCGTGATCGAGGAAACACGTCGAACTCCCTTCACCAACCGAATAGCAAATGCTAAGCTCCGCGATGCCGAGAAAATTAAATTCCTCGAATACGCCGGAACAACAGACCCTAAGGCACACATCAGGATATTATGATCCACGATAGCCCGAGTTCACCTCCACGAGGACGAACTCGAAGCGGGCTATTGCAGGTTTTTCGCCGAAAACCTTGTAGGCCCAGCGCTAGAGTGGTTCGGAAGCCTAGAAAGCGGCTCGATCGATAATTTCGATCAACTCTTAACCATCTTCCTAAAACAATACTCGATCTTCATCCAGACCCGAGTAACATTAGCCGATCTATGGAAGATCAAGCAACAAGAACACGAACCATTGTGAAGCTACCTAACACGGTACAAAGAATGCAAATCCAAAGTCGCTAACCTCAACGAAGAGGTCGCAATAGAAGCCCTAAGGCAAGGACTATGGTTCGAATCTGAATTCTTACAAGAACTCAAAGTGCGACGCACTACCTCGACGCTGAACGACGCGCTACACCAAGCCCTTCTGTTCGCCCAATCCGAGAAAGAAAAAGCCTATGCAAAAAGGCAGCACGAATTGCAAGCTCAGGCGTCGAATCCACAAAAGAAAACAAGCGCCCGAGAACACTCCGACAAGAGCCAGCAAACGCTCGTAATAAACAAACTCAAGTCGGGCAAGCGCTCGAAATACGATGCAAGCAAATTCTGCAAGCATCACAACCGAAACGGACATTCCACGGAGGAATGTCGTATGGGACCTCTCCCCAAACCTACTAGGGATGAAACAAGCCCCGAACAAGAAGCAAGTGAAGAGGAATCTCCTCCACGAGCTCCCAAGCCAAAAAGTCTCAAAACGACTAACCTTCTCAAAAGAGAAAAGAACGAGCTAGAGAAGAGGAAAACTCTCCTCCTCCTACAGCCAAACTACGGATCGACTCAATATTCAACGGTCCTGAACTCGTCGGAGACTCAGTAACCCCTCCCCCCCCCCGCCCGCACCTCGCAAATCTCTCTGCCAACGCCTATGGCTACGCCTTTGCCGGGGGGGGGGGGGAACCATCCATCCCGAAACAAATCAACTTCATATCGGGAGGCTCGCTATTCTGTCGCAACTCGATAAACTGGATTAAAACCTTTCAACGAAAGGCCGAAAACACTTCTAAATAAAAAAAACCCATGGAAGGTCCAGACCACGAGATAACATTTCTCGAAAGCGAAACGCTGGACCTAGACAAACCCCATGACGACGCTCTCGTTATCCGACTCGACGTAGCCGGATTCGAACTGTCAAAGATAATGATAGACACCGGGAGCTCGGTAGACCTACTGTTCTACGACGCCTTTAAAAAGATGAGCTTCCCGGACTCCGCACTAATAAACAGCATAACCCCCCTAACCGGGTTTGCTGGCGAAACGATCTTCTCGCTCGGCTCCATCTGCCTTCTCGTGAAAGCTGGAGGAGTCCAAAAAGAGGTCAATTTTGTGGTAGTAGACCGCCAAGCGCCATACAACGCCATACTCGGTCGGCCTTGGATATATACCATGAAAGCAGTCCCATCCACATATCACCAAGTCCCATCCACATATCACCAATGCGTGAAATTTCCATCACATAGGGGAACCCAAACGATCTACGGCAGTCAGAAAAATTCCCGAATGTGTTACATGAACTGCTTCAAACAAGCTACGAGCTCATCAGTATAGCAATTATAGAAAGAGCAGGAGCTCGCAGAACAACTAATAAAGAAAAACAAGGACCTCACCACGCGTGGACCCAAAAAAGACCTCGTCGACCCAGTGTGCATCGACGACACTCACCCCGAGCGACAAGTTAACATCGGAGTTGATCTCCCGAATTCGATTCGCCAAGAGCTCGTCGCTTTCCTCAAAGAAAACGTGGGCACTTTTGCATGGACAACCTCGGACATGCCGGGGATTAATCGCGAAATAACATCGCACGAACTGAACGTCGACTCCGCGTTCAAACCAGTAAAACAAAAACGACGCAAGTTGGGACCCGAAAAGGCAAAAGCAGTCAACGACGAAGTAGACAAGCTACTGAAAGTCGGATTAATCAGGGAGGTCAAGTACCCCGATTGACTCGCAAACCCGGTCGTCAACAAGAAAAATGGGAAGTGGAGAGTCTGTATAGATTTCACAGATCTAAACAAAGCCTGCCCAAAGGACAGCTTTCCGCTCCCACACATAGACCGATTAGTCGAAGCAATTGCCAGTCACGAACTACTGTCCTTCATGGACGCGTTCTCCGGGTACAATCAAATCCTCATGCACCCGGAGGACCAAGAGAAAACATCATTTATAACGGACCGCGGCACTTACTGTTACAAAGTCATGCCTTTCGGACTAAAGAACGCCGGAGCAACCTACCAACGCCTTGTAAACAGAATGTTCACAGAACAGTTGGGCAAGTCTATGGAAGTATACACTGACGATATGCTCGTCAAATCCTCGAAAGAGGAAGACCATGTAGCCCAACTACGGGAATGCTTCACAATTCTCAACAAGTACGGGATGAAACTCAACCCCGCTAAATGTTCTTTCGGCGTAGCCTCAGGTGAATTTCTCGGTTACCTAGTAACTGAAAGAGGAATCAAAGCTAACCCGAAACAGATCGCGACTTTCCTCGAAATGCCGTCACCTAAGACCACTCGCGAAGTCCAACGTTTGAACGGGCAAATTGCGGCTTTAAATCGCTTCATTTCCCGGTCTACTGACAAGTGCCTTCCCTTCTACCAACTCCTAAAAGCGAATAAAAAGTTCCAATGGGATGAGAAGTGTGAGAGGCATTCCAACAGCTAAAAACATACCTAAGTGAACCTCCCATACTCGCCAAGCCAGTAGAGGGAGAACCGTTATACCTCTATCTCGCCGTATCGCCGGCTGCAGTCAGTGGCGTACTAGTAAGAGAAGAACAGAGCGAACAAAAGCCCATCTATTATGTAAGCAAAACACTAATAGATGCAAAAACCAGATATCCAGCAATGGAAAAACTAGCATCAGCGTTTGCCATGTCAGCTCGGAAGCTGAGACCTTACTTCCAATCTCACTCCATCGTGGTCATGACTTCGCAACCGTTGTGCACCATCCTCCATAGCCCGAATCAATCAGGGCGCCTAACAAAATGGGCAATCGAGCTAAGCGAGTACGACATAGAGTATCGTACCAGAACCTGCGCCAAAGCGCAAGTCCTAGCAAACTTTGTCATCGAGCTAGCACCGCAAGCTCTCGATAACACGACAACGAACAATAAATGGACACTCCACGTAGATGGAGCATCATCTAAACAGGGATCCGGAGTAGGAATCAGACTCACGTCACCTACCGGGGAAATTTTTGAAAAGTCTTTCCGACTGGACTTCGATGCTTCGAACAACGAAGCAGAGTACGAAGTCCTAATAGCTGGACTACGGCTCGCAATAGGAATTGGAGCTCGCGAAGTAAGCGCTTTCAGCGACTCGCAGCTCGTAACAAGCCAATTCCACGGAAAGGACGAAACAAAACACGAACGAATGGAAGCTTATCTAAAAGTAGTACGTGACCCAACAGAACAACTCGATACGTTCGAGCTAACAAGGATTCCCCGCGGGGAGAACACTTCGGCTGATGCCCTAGCGTCCCTCGCATCCACCTCGGACCCTTTGTTAAAAAGAATCATCCCTGTCGAGGGAATCGACAAGCTAAGTATAGGCATAGCCGTCAAGTCCGCCACGACAGCGGAGGTCGCTGTAATCACAGACGACCCCGCGCCTAGGTCGGACGAGCTATCCCAAACTTCTGCTAACTCGGAGGAAGTCGGTACCCCGGAATCCGTGGCTAGCATGAACAAACAATCCCAAGCCCCCGACAACTCGGGCGAAAACGACACCCCGGAGCCCGATAACAGCGGGCCCGAACTCACTCAATCGTTGATGAGCCAAATCGCGGAGGATGCAGTGACAAACGAAGCAGCCACCGCAGACTGACGCTTCATCACAGATGAAGAATTCCACGCCAGACAAGATTGGAGGATCACAATACTCGATTACCTCCAAAACGGCACCCTGCCTCCCGACAAATGGGAAGCTCGAAAGCTAAGAGCTAAAAGCTCAAGATACTGTATAATCGAACAACTATTATACAAATGTAACCTATTAGAACCATACTTCAAATGTGTTCACGGTCTGGAAGCCCTAGCCGTAATGGCAAACGTCCACGATGGTATTTGCGGGAGCCACTTTGCTGGACGAACTCTCGCAATACGAATAAAAAAACATGGCTACTTCTGGCCCATAAAGATCGCGGACTGTGACAACTACGCCGCGAAGTGAGACAGCTGCCAAAAGCACGCACCGACAATCCATCCACCCACGGAGGCCCTATCATCGATATGTGCCCCGTACCCGTTCATGAGATGGTCCATGGACATCATAGGGCCAATGGTCCCGTCCGGACCAAAACAATTGCAATACGTCCTAGTCCTAACAGACTACTTCGCAAAGTGGGTGGAAGCACGAGCTTATCAGCAAACCACTAACGAAGACGTAAGAGATTTTATCTGGCAAAGGCCGAAAACAATGCTCCAGCAGCTTCAATCCGACTTCATCTTTTCAGCAGCTTCTTCCACAATGCTCCAGAATGCTTCAAAATCTCCAATTATGCTCAAAACGTAGCTGAACCTGCAAAGACTCTAATAGGACTCTAAAACACCAAAAAGACTATAAATAAGACTTATATCATGGCTAAAAACCATAAAAACCATGATATATCACCATCTAGTATATGGCCCGCCTTATACTTTCCAGAAGGCCCTCGAGCTACCGCACACGAATAGGGATCGAGACCACGTCACCAGTTAGTCGAGTATCCCGAAAGATCCGGAGCTCGGTGTAGCAGCAACCTCCAAAATATCCGGATCACGTGCAACAGCCCCCGCGATCGGCGCAATAGCTGGAAGACGAGAGGAGCTATATAAGAAGCGGGAACTGTCGCAGATAGGGCAACTTTTACCTAATTCTCTACTTGTATTCACTACGAGCTCTCGCTCTCACATTCATCTTGTAAAAGAATATTTGTTCTTATCAATAAAATCCACTTATTCATTCTAAGTCTTATATTCTTCGGTTCATAGAGATTCTTACCCATCATTTCTCCAATCTATACAATCACTCTACAAATATCTGAGTGTGAGTTTTAGTGCCCACAGTTGTGATCTCTAAAAACTTACCAAATCATATTGATGCAACTGAGGTGAATTTGAGATCATTTTTTGTTTGCTCAAGGATTGTGTGTGTGGTTCAGAAAAATTTCATATTCTGTCTCTATGTGTTAAAAAGGTACTTTCGCTGGACCTTCACCAACAGCAGGTTCTGTTTGACTGTAAAGGTATGCTAATTTCGTTTGCTTGAATAATATTTTTGGACACTTGATGCCAAGTTCGTGTACAATATGAGGAGTGTGTGTGTTTTGTATTTTAATGTTTGATGAAATAATTGCAGGGGCGGACTGAGAAGTTTAAGGAAAAGAACGTATTTCTTCCTTCTGCAACACTAACCAAAGAAGAGGAAGCCTCGGGAACAGCGATCTTTGTTTTGATATTTTTGTTTTTGTTTGATCCTTACATTGTCTCTGTTCTTCAATTGTTAAGTTAAATGGTTTTGATCGGATTGTTAAGGGTTTGTTTGTACTGTTGATCATCTGTTTGAGAATTGCTTCTGAAGAAAAATGAATTGCCTTTAGTTTGTTTTAGATCTGTTTATGGATCGTTTTGTGTTGTTTTTATTCGATTTGCAGGACGAGCCTTGGAAGAGCTCAGCTTTCTATACACTTAAAACATCAGAAGGAGCTAAACGGCAAAAACAGAGATTTTGTGGCCATGTTGTTGCAATGTCATTCAATTTTCTGTTGTTGCAGTTGGAATCATCCTCGCCAATAAATTAGTAAATACATTTCTTTAAATATCTAATTCTTCTCTTTCTCTTTTCCCATTATTGTAATTTGTAAACTTTTTTTTTCTTTTTGGTGGGGGACTAATTTCTGCAGGTGATTGGGTTCTTCTCGCAAGTCTCTCTCATTACTTCCAACGTCTCCTCCATCAAAGTCAACCTTTCTCCTCTCTCTTCTCTCTTGGATCTGTCATGGCCTTCGCTTCTGGACTCGCTAATACCAGCCTCAAACACAACATTCATTGCTTATTCTGTAAAGATTCCATCATCATTCATAGCTCAAGCTGTAAGCTGACCTTTGATAGCATTGATCAAACTTTGTAGATCTAAATTCAGACTGTGAAGAGATAAAAGAGATTGTGCTCTGTTTCCTCTTCTTATTTCATACTTGAAAGTTTTTGTTTTTTCCAGTGTTGGATTCTATCAGATGGCAAAGATCACGTTGACTTCAATGATTGTTCTTACAGAGTTTGTTCTCTTCAAGAAAACCATTTCATCCACAAAGGTTTTGGCTGCATTTTTATGAAAATTAGTTAAGACTCTCATTTGGTGCTTGCTCTGTTTTAGAGTTTGTTCTCTCGCAGGTTATGGCATTAGCCGTAGAATCTCTAGGCGTGGCAATCGCAATAGTGACCGATCTAAAATTCAATTTGTTCGGCGTAATGGTTGCTGTTGTTTGGATTATCCCAAGCGCCATCAACTAAATCCTATGGTCTAATCTTCAGCAACATGCTAATTGGACGGCCCTAGCGTAAGAATATCTCCCTTTCCTTTTACTTGACGCTTGAGCAATACAAGTCTCTTAAGATAATACACTCTTTATAGAATGTAGGTTGTTGTGGAAGACGACGCCTTTTACTATCTTCTTCTTACTGGCTCTCATGCAATGGCTTGACCCACGTGGAGTTTTTCTGTTCAAATGGGACATAGGTAACTCTTCTGCAATCCTCATCTCGGCTCTTCTCAGCTTTTTTCTCCAGTGGTCTGGTGCACTCGCTCTTTGGTTAGTTTTTTGTGTTTGTCGCTCGATTTGAAGATCCGTCTTGAGTTTCTATGATTTGATTCTGCTTCATTTTGCTATCATTATGATTTATGAACAGAACATAACCTAATGAACGTAAACCGGTTCAGACTCATTACCTTAACCAGATGGGATGAGCCTAAACATCAAAACCGATGCTAAAACATCAATTCTTTTCCGGTTTATAAAACTTTGGTTTAGTTAAACTAAGTTTATATGCTAACTATCTAAAACGTTGTTGTTTGTCGCAGGGCAAAATCGACAACATCTCATGTAGGATTAGGGCAATTCAAGACATGTGTGATCTTGCTTGGAGGTTACGTTATATTCGGCTCCGATCCTTGCTTCGTCAGCATCTGTGGAGGCTCTTGCCGGCATATCTTTATACACGTGGCTCAATCTTCCGGAGAAATCCATCGGTCACAGCGAGTAAGCTGCTTCCGAAGAAAAATGCTGCCGTTTCAAAAACTAAAGTCGAGGCTACTGACGGAGGAGGGGAGACCGGAATAGCCGTAGTTTCTGCTGAGCCAATTCTCTCAAAGACGACAACTGCAAATATTGTATAGCTTTATATTTTCTTTTTAGATACGCCAAAAATTTAGCCTACATTTTTTTCAGGGTTTAGCATATTTGTCTGTCTAATTGCATTTAGTAGATAAATGGAAAAAGGTTGCATTAGTAATAATAACTTACAGGTTTTGATTTATTATGACTCTGTGGGATGTTTATCTTTATAGATACACCTAGGGCTGAAAATTTCGGGAAACGGGACGGGTATTTACGGGTACGGGACGGGAACGGGAAATTCGGGAATTGAGGGAATCCATAAAAACAAGACGGAAACGGGACGGGTTCGGGAAATTCCCTTACGTAAATTTTTTTCTCAAATGGGTAATTATTTGGGATAATTAGGGAAAAGTACGGGAAAATTCGGGAAAATTCGGCCAAAGAAAATTTAACATTCCAAACAGAATCATAAAAGTACTTTAAATAGACAAATGTAGTTATATATACCGTTATTTGCGAATTGCGAAGTAACTCGAGGCTTCAGGCTGTGTTTTTAGAATCTATTAAAATTTTAAAAGCTAATGAATGTTAAAATATATTGTCTAACAAAAAAAGCTAATGAATGTTAAAATATATCAAAAAAAGATCTTTTATGACAATCGATTTTTCTCGCTTAGAGATAAGATCGGCAAGCATGAATGTGGGCACTAAAACCCACACTCAGATATTTGTAGAGTGATTGTATAGATTGGAGAAATGATGGGTAAAAATCTCTATGAACCGAAGAATATAAGACTTAGAATGAATAAGTGGATTTTATTGATAAGAACAAATATTCGTTTACAAGATGAATGTGACAGCGAGAGCTCGTAGTGAATACAAGTAGAGAATTAGGTAAAAGTTGCCCTTTCTGCGACAGTTCCCGCTTCTTATATAGCTCCTCTCGTCTTCCAGCTGTTGCGCCGATCGCGGGGCTGTTGCACGTGATCCGGATATTTTGGAGGTTGCTGCTACACCGAGCTCCGGATCTTTCGGGATACTCGACTATCTGGTGACGTGGTCTCGATCCCTATCCGTGTGCGGTAGCTCGAGGGCCTTCTGGAAAGTATAAGGCGGGCCATATACTAGATGGGCAGTAGTAAATGGGCTTAAGGTGATTCCTTGGTGGGCTTCACGATGGGCCGGATTTAGGTGTTAAATCCAGTCCAACAGTTGCCCCCCCATCATATCAAGTGAGATGACGAGGTTGATGGGCAGAGAACAAGTTGCGGGATTATTTTTAATCCTTCTTTGAATTTAGTTCGGCGATAGCCCGGCGAGTTTTTCGGGCTTCAGAATCGTTTCGTATTTTGAACGAAGCGTAGTGGGAGCGAAAATTCGAATTTTGCCGAGTTCTTGGATAATTATCCGAACGGTTTGGGCGAGTTATTGAGATTTATGGATGTGACAGACGGCGTAAAAAGGATAGCGCCGAATCTCGAGGCAGAAAAAAGGTAAATCTTTAAGATTTATCTCTTAACGAGCGGTTGAGATTTAGAAAAGAGAAAATCTTTTATAGGTAACCGCGAGCAATGATGACAGTTGCTTAAATACGCCTTCTCACTTCTCCATAAACCACCCACGCTCCACTGCTTCTCGAGGTAACTTCTCTTTCCCTTTGTCATTTATTTTCTGCTTTCACTTTTGCATTTGCATTTTCCGTTTCTTATCCGAAATAGCGTTGCCGGGAAAGAAAAGGAGAGAAATTGGGCGGAGCGAGGTCTTAGCTGAAAACCTAAGATCTGCTCTCCTATTTTTCTTTTGCAATCCGGGGCCCGTCGATTTTCGTTTTAAGGGATATCGATTTCCGTTTCCCTCTTTTCTGATTTGATTTTATGGCTGAATCGAGTGCTGCGGGGGGACAAATTCCGGCCGTCGTATCTACGAAAGGACGGATTAAGATAAAATCGGGCCCTCGTCCGAACTCGAAGATCTCCCCCGAGGAGGTCGAGCACCTTCGATCTCTTTATGGCGTTAAGATCAAAGTCCCTCGAGGGTCGGAGACAGCGCAAACTGTGGGCCCGGGCTACGGCTGTGCCTTTTGACATTATTTCGAGTCGTGCGGCCTCACCTTTCCCATCCCGTCGTTCATGCTGGAGATTGCGGCGGAGATGAAGATGGTGTTGCCGCAGATGCATCCGAACCTAGTTCGGACCATCGTCGGACTGCACGTTCTTTTCAGGGAGCTCGCGCTTTCGTTTGGTCCTACCGAGTTTCACCAACTTTATATGGTGAAGAAAAACAAATGCAGCGACGGGTCGTTTTATGTGGCTCCTCGCTCCAACAGGAGGATCCTCGAGGACCTGCCGGCGAGGGACGACGGGTGGCAGGACAAAGTTTTCTTCTTCAAACTAAATCGGGCGTCGATTGGTGACTTTGATTTCAGCCAGCTACCGACGAAGTGGGCTGACGCAGTTGGTTAGATAGGATTTTTATGGGATAGCGGGTTTTGCATGTGATTACAAATGTTTTTTCGTGGCGAAAGACTAACATTTGATGTGTTTTCTTATGTAGATTCGCCTGGGAGGATACACTTCAACGAAGTTTTAGTAGCTCGGACTAAGTGTCTTCGGGAACGTCGGACTTGGTGGGAATCGTTCACAAGAGAAAGAATCCTGCAAGCGTACCAGATCCTGGCTCCTGTTCAAGATCCGCCTCTAGTTCCTCCTCAGTTAGGTACGCTTATTTTTTATTGCGAGTTTTCGCTGTTAGCGACTTGTCGCGACGTGTTCCCGAACTGAACTTCGAATTATTTTCTTTATTGCAGCAAGGAAGGAGCTTGCTGACAGTAGTTCGTCCGTAGCTCAAGATTTGGTCAGGAAAATGTCTCGGAGGCCATCACAATGTCAGCTTGAGAAGCTCGCGGGGAAAGCGAAGGTGGGGGATGCTGTGCCGTTGCGGGCTGGTGATGTCTCGAATGCGGTTCAAGAGATGATGCAGGACGTGGTCGTTTCTCCTTCTGCAGGAGGGTCGGTGTCCGTCGGGAATCGCCAGGGGAACGAATCCCCGTTTCGAGACGATCCGCTAGCCAAGCGTCCCGTGATTATCCATAGTTCAAAGTCGAACAGTTCGGACAGCAATGGTGGGACACAGCCCGTGCACAAAAGGGCATGGTTCGAGAGGCCAAGGGGCGGCGCTTCGAGGTCGCGGGGCGATAATGGCTCTGGTTCCAGAGGATCCAGGCCTTTTCACTGGAAATTTGAGCATACCCGGGACTCTCCGATTATGGATGATCAGGAAGGTCTCGCCCATCTGTTGAGGCATTGCAAACCGGCGGACTGCGCACTTCCTGCTCTCGACGACATGGAGGCGCGCGACCTATTCATCAACGTTGCTGTGATGAATGCCAGGGTACCGATTGCATTGGTTTATAACTTGATATTTCGGTCAGTTTCGTGTCATTTTGCGGTATAAGTCACACGATTTTGCGTTTTTTTAGGCTATGGAAGCCAGCAATCTGCTGTCCGCATACTTCGAGCATCGTGTGAAGGATGTCTGCACGGTTCAGGAGCTCGACAGCATGAGGAACTTGGTCGGCGATTTGAAATCGGCGTTGAAGTCAGCCGAAGCTCGTGAGGAGATCTGCAAAAGGAGCATGCGTTAGTTAGTGATCTGAAGCACCAGATCGAATTGATGGAGGCTCAGGTTCGAGTTGCTAGGTCGGAATGTAGGCTGCGATAGATCGATCTGCGCTCCTTAACGCTCAGAATAGCGAACTTCAGACTTCGAGACAAGAAGCGACTTCGCCGCTCTGTTCGCGCGGGCAAGCCCGAGATTGCCAATGAGTACAACCTGTTGCTCAAAACATTGAGGGAAAAGTGGGAGAAGCGGAAGCTCGAAGTGGACTGTCAGATCTCGTTTCAAGAGGCCGTTGCTAACATCGATCTGATCGCGGAGCTGATGTCCGGGGAGACATCGAACGAGGTCGAGCTACCGAAGTGGAAGGCGAAAGCCAATGAGTATGAGGAGCTTTTCAAAACTCTCACTGTTTCCGATTTCTCGTTTGTAAAGGTTGATCGTCCCCAGATCTCGGAGGACTCGGACAGGATGGAGGTTGATCCCCGGATTCAAGTTCCGACGCGCGTGAACCAGTTCAGCAGCAATGGTGACGAGGATCTCAGCGGTTTGGTGGCGAACGTGGCTCGTGGTGACGCAGGCCTGCCGGTGGAGGAGTCTGGGCTTGGGGGAGATGCCATCGAGAAGGAAGGGACGGAGGGGGCTAATCCCGTCGGGGAGTAGTCATCCCGTTAGCTCGCCTTCCCTTGCGCTTTTCTCCCTCTTTTTTTTTTTTACTTTATTTCCAAGACAATGCACGGGAGGGTTTTAATCCTTTGATGATTTCCGTTTAAACTTGGTTTTTCTTTTGGGGCGTTTAGCCGATGCAGACTTTTAGGAGATGTTTCCTGGGAAGGCTTTTAAATCCTTTATGTCTTTGGTTTAATTTGATCTGGCTTCCCTTAGGAATTTGATCGAACGTGTTTGTTTTTGTTCGAGCTGTAGCTCGTTAACTTTTCTTGTTCGTTCGATCGAGATACTTTTAAGTTTCCTTAGTACTTCTATCTTTTTACTCTTGTTTTCGCGGGGTGCAAAACGAGATACTTTTAGTGTTCGTAGGGTTTAGCCATTTGGTGTAGACCTTTTTCGAACGGGCTGTTGTAGCTCGTTAGTGTCGATTTTGGACTTCGGCTGCAGTTGTATTGGGGGCTACCGTAGTTCGCCGAAATTTCTAGATTTTTGGGCGTGAGGCAATGTGCGAATGCTGGTGATTCAGCTTAGAGTGATGTGCGAACGCTAGTGATTCGGCTTTGAGTGATGTGCGAACGGTAGTGATTCGGCTTTGAAGTCTGCTTGGGGATGAGCTATAGCTCGTTACGTGCCTGACTCGAGTTTTTTTAGGCGGTTGTGTTTTCAAGCAATGTTAGATCGGTTAGAAGTTCGATCGGGACGCAGTTGAGATGAGCTGTCAAAGTTTTGTCTGGCCAGACGATGTTTAGCGAGATATTTAATTATCCCGGGTGCTCGTTGCGTCTAAGTTAGTCGCATATCGGTTGCAAGAGATCGCGAGATTTTGATGGTTCAAATAGTGCAATGAAAGGAATGTAAAATTGAACAAATGTAGACTTTATTTATAAAGTGGGTTTACAATTGTTGTACACTACGTGAACCGTAAAAAGGTTTTACGAGTATCGGGGCTGGACTCTAGGGACGAGCTGCCTACGTACCCCGCCAGGGGATCAAGCCTTAACGTAGTTCGATTGTTTTACTATTTAGTAATAGTAGCGTTTGAGGTTCATGGAATTCCATGGACGCAGTTCGTCTTTGTTCTTCGAGTAGTCGAAGAGTTTGTAGACGTCGGGGCGTACTACTTCGGTGATCTTGTAGGGATCTTCCCAATTGGCCCCCAGCTTTCCACCGGTTCGGCATGTCTTGTCGAATACCTTTTTTAAGACTTGGTCTCCAACTTTAAACGTGCGTTCTTTGACGTTGGAGTTATAGTAGCGAGCTGTAGATTGCTGATAGTTTTGGATGCGGACCAGTGCTTGATTTCGTTTTTCTTCGATCAGGTCGAGTCGGTCTCGCAACAGTTCTTCGTTGAGTCCTATGTTAATGGGGCATAGCTCCCTTCGAAGAGTCGGTACCTTGAGTTCGGCGGGAATGATTGCTTCCATGCCGTAGGCTAGCGAGAAAGGTGTTTCTTTAGTTGCTTTGTGAGGTGTGGTTTGGCAAGCCCATAGGACTGAGTTTAGTTCGGTTGCCCACATCTCTTTTCTAGCCTTGAGCCTCTTTTTGATGTTGCTCATTACGGTTTTATTGGTAGCTTCTGCTTGGCCGTTTCCTTGTGGATATCGTGGCTTGGAGTAGCTTATATGGATTTTCCATTTTTTGCAGAAGTTACGGAATGCTGTCGAGATAAATTGCGGTCCATTGTCCATCACGATCTCGCAAGGGAGGCCGTGTATGCAGATAATATCTTGCCAGATAAAATTTCTGACGTCTTCATTAGTGGTTTGCTGATAAGCTCGTGCTTCCACCCACTTTTTGAAGTAGTCTGTTAGGACTAGAACGTATTGCAATTGTTTTGATCCGGACGGGACCATTGGCCATATAATGTCCATGGACCATCTCATGAATGGGTACGGGGCACATATCGATGATAGAGCCTCCGTGGGTTGATGGATTGTCGGTGCGTGCTTTTGGCAGCTGTCGCACTTCGCGGCGTAGTTGTCACAGTCCGCGATCATAGTAGGCCAAAAGTAGCCATGTTTTTTTATTCGTATTGCGAGAGTTCGTCCAGCCGAGTGGCTCCCGCAAATACCATCGTGGACGTTTGCCATTACGGCTAGGGCTTCCAGACCATAAACACATTTGAAGTATGGTTCTGATAGGTTACGTTTGTATAATCGTTGTTCGATTATACAGTATCTTGAGCTTTTAGCTCTTAGCTTTCGAGCTTCCCATTTGTCGGGAGGCAGGGTGCCGTTTTGGAGGTAATCGAGTATTGGGATCCTCCAATCTGGTCTGGCGTGGAATTCTTCATCGGTGATGAAGTGTCTGTCTGCGGTGGCTGCTTCGTTTGTCGCTGCATCCTCCGCGATTTAGTTCATCAACGATTGAGTGAGTTCGGGCCCGCTGTTATCAGGCTCCGGGGTGTCGTTTTCGCCCGAGTTGTCGGGGGCTTGGGATTGTTTGTTCGTGCTAGCCACGGGTTCCGGGGTACCGGCTTCCTCCGAGTTAGCAGAAGTTTGGGATAGCTCGTCTGAGCCAGGCGCGGGGTCGTCTGTGATTACAGCGACCTCCGCTGTCGTGGCGGACTTGACGGCTATGCCTATACTTTGCTTGTCGATTCCCTCGACGGGGATGATTCTTTTTAACAAGGGGTCCGAGGTGGATGCGAGGGATGCTAGGGCATCAGCCGAAGTGTTCTCCCCGCGGGGAAACCTTGTTAGCTCGAACATATCGAGTTGTTCTGTTAGGTCACGTACTACTTTTAGATAAGCTTCATTCGTTCGTGTTTTGTTATGTACGTTCCGTGGAATTGGCTTGTTACGAGCTACGACTCGCTGAAAGCGCTTACTTCGCGAGCTCCAATTCCTATTGCGAGCCGTAGCCCAGCTATTAGGGCTTCGTACTCTGCTTCGTTGTTTGAAGCATCGAAGCCCAGTCGGAAAGACTGTTCTAAAAGTTCCCCGGTAGGTGACGTGAGTCTGATTCCTACTCCAGATCCCTGTTTAGATGATGCTCCATCTACGTGGAGTGTCCATTTATTGTTCGTTGTCGTGTTATCGAGAGCTTGCGGTGCTAGCTCGATGACAAAGTCTGCTAGGACTTGCGCTTTGGCGCAAGTTCTGGTACGATACTCTATGTCGTACTCGCTTAGCTCGATTGCCCATTTTGTTAGGCGCCCTGATTGATTCGGGCTATGGAGGATGGTGTGCAACGGTTGCGAAGTCATGACCACGATGGAGTGAGATTGGAAGTAAGGTCTCAGCTTCCAAGCTGACATGACAAGCGCTAATGCTAGTTTTTCCATTGCTGGATATCTGGTTTTTGCATCTATTAGTGTTTTGCTTACATAATAGATGGACTTTTGTTCGCTCTGTTCTTCTCTTACTAGTACGCCACTGACTGCAGCCGGCGATACTGCGAGATAGAGGTATAACGGTTCTCCCTCTACTGGCTTGGCGAGTATGGGAGGTTCGCTTAGGTATGTTTTTAGCTGTTGGAATACCTCTTCACACTTCTCATCCCATTGGAACTTTTTATTCGCTTTTAGGAGTTGGTAGAAGGGAAGGCACTTGTCGGTAGAACGGGAAATGAAGCGATTTAAAGCCGCAATTCACCCGGTCAAACGTTGGACTTCGCGAGTGGTCTTAGGTGACGGCATCTCGAGGAAAGTCGCGATCTGTTTCGGGTTAGCTTCGGTTCCTCGTTCAGTTACTAGGTAACCGAGAAATTCTCCTGAGGCTACGCCGAAAGAACATTTAGCGGGGTTGAGTTTCATCATGTACTTGTTGAGAATTGCGAAGCATTCCCGTAGTTAGGCTACATGGTCTTCCTATTTCGAGGATTTGACGAGCATATCGTCATTGTATACTTCCATAGACTTGCCCAACTGTTCTGCGAACATTCTGTTTACAAGTCGTTGGTAGGTTGCTCCGGCGTTCTTTAGTCCGAAGGGCATGACTTTGTAACAATACGTGCCGCGGTCCGTTATAAATGATGTTTTCTCTTGGTCCTCCGGATGCATGAGGATTTGATTGTACCCGGAGAACACGTCCATGAAGGACAGCAGTTCGTGACCGGCAGTTGCTTCGACTAATCGGTCTATGTGTGGGAGCGGAAAGCTGTCCTTTGGGCAGGCTTTGTTTAGATCTGTGAAATCTATACAGACTCTCCACTTCCCGTTTTTCTTTTTGACGACGACCGGGTTTGCGAGCCAATCGGGGTACTTGACCTCCCTGATTGATCCTACTTTCAGTAGCTTGTCTACTTCGTCGTTGACTGCTTTTGCCCTTTCGGGTCCCAGCTTGCGTCGTTTTTGTTTTACTGGTTTGAACGCGGGGTCGACGCTCAGTTCGTGCGATGTTATTTCACGATTAATCCCCGGCATGTCCAAGGTTGTCCATGCAAAAATGCCCACGTTTTCTTTGAGGAAAGCGGCGAGCTCTTGGCGAATCTAATTCGGGAGATCAACTCCGATGTTAACTTGTCGCTCGGGGTGAGTGTCGTCGATGCACACTGGGTCGACGAGGTCTATTTTGGGTCCACGCGTGGTGGGGTCTTTGTTTTTCTTTATTAGTTGTTCTGCGAGCTCCTGCTCTTTCTGTAATTACTATACTGATGAGCTCGTAGCTTGTTTGAAGTAGTTCATGTAACACATTCGAGAATTTTTCTGACTGCCGTAGATCGTTTGGGTTCCCCTATGTGATGGAAATTTCACGCATTGGTGATATGTGGATGGGACTGCTTCCATGGTATGTATCCAAGGCCGACCGAGTATGGCGTTGTATGGCGCTTGGCGGTCTACTACCACAAAATTGACCTCTTTTTGGACTCCTCCAGCTTTCACGAGAAGGCAGATGGAGCCGAGCGAGAAGATCGTTTCGCCAGCAAACCCGGTTAGGGGGGTTATGCTGTTTATTAGTGCGGAGTCCGGGAAGCTCATCTTTTTAAAGGCGTCATAGACCAGTAGGTCTAGCGAGCTCCCGGTGTCTATCATTATTCTTGACAGTTCGAATCCGGCTACGTCGAATCGGATAACGAGAGCGTCGTCATGGGGTTTGTCTAGGTCCAGCGTTTCGCCTTCGAGAAATGTTATCTCGTGGTCTGGACCTTCCATGGGTTTCTTTTATTTGGAAGTGTTTTCGGCCTTTCGTTGAAAGGTTTTAATCGAGTTTATCGAGTTGCGACAGAATAGCGAGCCTTCCGATATGAAGTTAATTTTTTTCCGGGATGGATGGTTCCTCTCCCCCCCCCCCCCCCCCCCGACAAAGGTGTAGCCCTTGTAGGCGTTGGCAAATAGATTTGCGAGGTTCTGGGGGGGGGGGTGGTTACTGAATCTGTCGAACCTCCGACGAGTTCAGGACCGTTGAATATTGAATTGATCCGTAGTTTGGCTGCTGGAGGAGGGGAGTTTTCCTCTTCTCTAGCTCGTTCTTTTCTCTTTTGAGAAGGTTTGTCGTTTTGAGACTTTTTTGGCTTGGAAGCTCGTGGAGGAGATTCCTCTACACTTGCTTCCTGTTCGGGGCTCGTCTCATCCCTAGTGGGTTTGGGGAGAGGTCCCGTACGACATTCTTCTGTGGAATGTCCGTTTCGGTTGTGGTGTTTGCAGAATTTGCTCGCATCATATTTCGAGCGCTTGCCCGACTTAAGTTTGTTTATTACGAGCGTTTGCTGGCTTTTGCCGGAGTGTTCTCGGGCGTTTGGTTTCTTTGGCGGGTTCGACGCCTGAGCTTGCAGTTCGTGCTGTCTTTTTGCATAGGCTTTTTCTTCCTCGGATTGTGCGAACAAAAGGGCTTGGTGTAGCGCATCGTTCAGCGTCGATGTAGTGCGTCACACTTTGAGTTCTTGTAAGAATTCAGATTCGAACCATAGTCCTTGCCTTAAGGCTTCTATTGCAACCTCTTCGTTGAGGTTAGCAACTTTGGATTTGCATTCCTTGTACCGTTTTAGGTAGCTGCGCAATGGTTCGTGTTCTTGTTGCTTGATCTTTCATAGGTCGGCTAACGTTACTCGGGTCTCGATGAAGACCGAGTATTGTTTGAGGAAGATGGTTACGAGTTGCTCGAAATTGTCGATCGAGCCGCTTTCTAGGCTTCTGAACCACTCTAGCGCTGGGCCTACAAGGTTTTCGGCGAAAAACCTGCAATAGCCCGCTTCGAGTTCGTCCTCGTGGAGGTGAACTCGGGCTATCGTGGATCATAATATCCTGATGTGTGCCTTAGGGTCTGTTGTTCCGGCGTATTCGAGGAATTTAATTTTCTCGGCATCGCGGAGCTTAGCATTTGCTATTCGGTTGGTGAAGGGAGTTCGACGTGTTTCCTCGATCACGCGATCGATGTCGGGTGCTGAGCTCGTGGCAACAGGCATTGCGTGTTTTATTTGCCTGAGTTCAGCGTTGTGTCTATCAACGTATCTTTGGAATTGAGAAGGGTCTATTCCGTTCTGAGGGTCAGGTTGATAGATACTCTCGACGAACTGTGGTCTGGCTGTTCGAGTATCGGGGATTTCATTTACTCGGGCATCAGCGTGGGGTGCACGTTCGGCGGGAGGTAATTGGGCCGAATGGCTTGCGGTTGACGTTAGAGCGTGCTCTTGGGCGTGCGAGGTGAAGGCGAAAGAGGATGTGCCGATCCCTCTAGGGGATCCGCGAGGCAGAGGAGGCGGTAATTCGCTAACATGAGCATCTGCCGCTCCTCGTGGGCTTGAATCGTTGAGATTCGAGATGTGGGGTTGCGGTCCCCTGGAGCTCGAAGGAGCGTTGTGCTGCCTTATGGACTCTGGTGTTGTGAACGCTTGAGAAAAGTCAAGACGTGTTCTGGGTAACGGGCTTTGCTCGAGGCCGATCTGCTGTTCGTTTTGAGAAACGAGAGCGGTTTTGCGAGCAATAGATCGCGAAACTTCCTCTCGATATTCGTTCAGGGCGTTAGCCTGTTGATTTAATCGGGCTTCGAGCTGTCGTTGGCTTTGGACCATATTCTGGGCCAACTGCCGTAGCAATAGCATGATTTATGAGTTATTCGATTCGATGCCGGGTGGAGCGGGTCGAATCAGGTCTTCAGATCGGGGAAAATGTTCCCCGTTTCGGGTCCAGACGTAGGGATTATCCCATCCGGAAGGATTCGGGTGTTGATTCGGGATAGGTGGTCCTGAACCAACTGCGGGAGTCCGAATAACCGGGTTCATGGTTATCGTTTCGGTGCGAGATTCGGTCGTATTCGGACCGGGGGCTGCAGCATCCGTGTTACTGCTGAGAGCACGCGGAGGGGGAGGTGGAATTGGATCTGTGGGTCCGATTGTTCGGCCCTCACCCCCGACGGTTTCTTGTCGGTTTGTCCTTCCAGTTGCAGCGGCGTTCTGGTTCGAGGGATTTATCCCTGAACCTGCTGCGGACGGCGGACTGACGAGATCGATGATCACTTGTCCGGCTCGCGACGTTGTAATCGTCGAGCCGAGGTTTGCGTTTTGGCTGGAGGGATTGTTTCCCTCGTTGTTGACCGCGACTTGCGTGGTCGATCTGTTGGATTCGATGGTTCGTGGATCCATTATCGTTCTAACGAGCCTTAGATCTGGCTAACTGTGTTAGAGTTTGCTTTTATCTTTCCCCACAGACGGCGTCAAAATGTGGGCACTAAAACCCACACTCAGATATTTGTAGAGTGATTGTATAGATTGGAGAAATGATGAGTAAGAATCTCTATGAACCGAAGAATATAAGACTTAAAATGAATAAGTGGATTTTATTGATAAGAAAAAGTATTCGTTTACAAGATGAATGTGAGAGCGAGAGCTCGTAGTGAATACAAGTAGAGAATTAGGTAAAAGTTGCACTATCTGCGACAGTTCCCGCTTCTTATATAGCTCCTCTCGTCTTCCAGCTGTTGTGCCGATCCCGGGGGCTGTTGCAAGTGATCCGGATATTTTGGAGGTTGCTGCTACACCGAGCTCCGGATCTTTCGGGATACTCAACTAACTGGTGACGTGGTCTCGATCCCTATCCGTGTGCGGTAGCTCGAGGGCCTTCTGGAAAATATAAGGCGGGCCATATACTAGATGGGCAGTAGCAAATGAGCTTAAGGTGATTACTTGGTGGTCTTCACGATGTGCCGGATTTAGGTGTTAAATCCAGCTCCAACAATGAACATATTAAAGAACTCAGCAAATTCTAATACAAAATCCAGAAATTAAAGCTGAACACAAACTAATCAGGTTTTGATCTTTCTAAACGAATTTAGATGGAGGCATCTAAACGACATTGATTGTGTTTCTTTTCTAATTATGTCTTCAAAGGAAAATCGATACAATAATCAGATCTCGGTCTCAATCGCTATCTATTCATCAGTGCAAATGTGAGGAAGTTGTGAAAAAGAGAACACTTCTCCTTTCCATTCTTTTTTTTGGGTACATATTGTAAATGAGAATTTCTTTTTAATTTGTAAGTTCAATTTCTTTTTAGTAATACCGAAAACAAGAAATATGAAAAGGATCGCCTCTGCATCACCTGAATATCCCCTATTGAATCATGTGACGTGACAAGGAATGAGATCAAAAAACATCTGAGCCTAACAACATGATACAATGTGGAATAAATTGATTGTGATGAAAGGCAGGAATCAGGAGATAAAATTGTTCAGTAAAGAAGATAAGAAAGTTAGAAGTATTGAAGCGGAGAGATCAAAGTGTTCAGAGATGAAGGGAAATTATGGAAACAGATGAAGATTTGCTACAAATCTTGATACATAGCTTAACAAATAGATTATTAATATTTCCTAAACAAACATATCTAAAAATATGTAAACTATTGATTGAACAAAAAACATAAAGAACATCAACGTCTTTTGCCATCTCTTGGCGTGGCAAAGAGATCCGACTAATATTTCTCATTTTTCTTCTTCCTCGACTTCGTCTCTTCTACTTTTTTATTATGAAAGAAGGATATCTCGAGGGAAAATGAAAACGATAAAAAAATGAGTGGGTAGAAGAAGAGGAAGAAAAAAAAACAGAAGAAGACGACAAGGAAACTGGAATAAAAATAAGAAGAAGAAGAAAAAGTTGTAGGAGATGGAACACGATGAAGAATGAAAAGAATGGGAAGAGTAGGAAGAAGAAATATAAAAAAAAATAGAGAAGAGAAAGAAGAAGGGACGAAGTCGATGAAGATGAAGTCAAGAAATATGTGGAAGAAGACATAGACAAAAATCTAAAGAATATTAAAAAACGAATGACAAGGACGATGATGAAGATGAAAGAGAATACCATAAGAGAGTTGGAGAAGAAGAAAAAAGCAAAAGAAGAAAAAATAGAACATGTAAATGATAAAATTCACAGAATTGGACAAAACAAAAAAGATTTTATCTTTAATTTAGTTTTACATAAAAAAACTCATTTAACCTGAGACTATTTAAGCACGAATTAAAAATTATATTATTGTTATGAGGTTCTTTGTATATAAAAAGGGCTTTAGATCTTAATATACTGTAAAACTTTATTTGATTTTGTAACCTAAGAAGGTAATTGGCGTTCTATTTTTATTCTTTTTCTTTCTTTTCTTTTTAGTCTCAGATTTCTTCCTCTTTTTCTGGTTATTATTCGTATTTTGTTTTTGTAATTTTATAACAACATGATACCATATATAAAAGTGATATAGAAGAGAACCAATGCTATCATGTCTTAGGCTCTCTTTTTTTTAATGCTAGATTAGAATATCTATCTAATGCTAGAAAAATGGTCAAATCAAACTTTTAGAGTTGCTGGAAACATATGGAGAGTTTCTGGAAAAAAGCATGAGTTCGGTGAAGAAAGATGACAAATAAACATATCTTCTCCAATGTATATATATTTGAAAAAAAATGTATATTGTTATATACATCTCTGGAATTCCATAACGATGGAAGCGGAACTCACTAGACTCTCAGAACTATTGGTTCAACGTCTTGAAACATTTCTACGATGAGACACTACATATTTAAAGTAGAAAAGAGTTTGTTTCTTCTTTTTAAAGTAATTATAAAGAAGAACAAATTGACATTGTTTTTAAAGTATTTTATCTTTGTTTTATGTGTCTTAATAGTAGCATGCAAGTATTGTACGAAGACATGATTGACTTGACACAGAGGTGCTCATACGTCTCTCTCTTAGAGAAAGAAAAAGCAGATTTATTGGCTCCCCATCACACAAGCAGAATTATAAATAGTATAATAAACAATTTTTATGTTCACTCACCAAATAATATAATTAGTAATCTAACACTTAATACTAGGAAGAAAACGAAGAAAAAAAATTCGGAGTATAATAAAATGTCGGATTAAATGAGATGAAGAATTTTGAGAAGACGAAAAAGAATCAAAAGAATGTGAAGAAAAAAAAAGAAAGAAGAAGAATAATAACAAATAAGAAAGAAGAAAGAAGAAAGAAGAAAGAAGAAAGAAAAAGAAGAAAAAGAATGGAGAACACAAGGGATAATTGAAAAAGAGTAATAAAGTCTGAGAATAAATACGAATAACAACTAAAAAAAATCTTTTAGGAGAAGAAGAAAAACAAGAAAATATGGAAAATAAAAAAAAAATAAATTAGAAACAAAAACCAGAAGATAAATAAAAGAATAAGATGATGCAGACGAGATAAATAATATGTTGGGGAAGATAAATATGATGATTAATAAGAGAAAAAAAGAAGAGGAAATAAATAATCGGGAGAACAAGACGAAGAAAAACCAGAAGAAAAAGAATAAAAAGAAGTCGGAGGAGACAATGACGATGACGAAGAAGAATGCGAAAATAATAAAGAAAAAGAAAAATAAAAAACGAGTAAGAGGAATAAAAACAAAAATTCGATAAACTAGAAGTTGGAAAAGACGATGAAGAAAACAATTAAAACAGAAAATAGAAAAAGATGAATAGTATGATGATGATGAAGAAGAAGGAGAAAAGGATCAGTAAATTGGATAAGAAGGAGAAAATGATCAGTAAATTGGAGAAGAAGAAGAAAAACCGTAAGAAGATAAATAAGAATTTGAAAAAGGTGAGATGAAATCTACGGATGTAATTAATGGGTACATATAATTCATAGGTACATGTTAAATAAAAGTACCAAAGTTTTTTCGTTTGGTGAGACAAACAAAAAATATCAAGAAGATGTTTACTGCAGTTTTATTTTCAAAATTAAATTATATACAATTTACATAAATTGTTTAGTGTAGAAAAAATGAAGAAAAAAGAAGAAGGAAGAAAGAAGAAGAACAAAGATGGCAAAATAAAAAAAATAAAGAAGACAAAGAAGAAGAATAAGAACTTAATGAAGAATAACAGAGAAGAAGAAGAAAGAAGAATAAATAAGAAGAAGAACAAGAACAAGAAGAAAGAACAAGGAAGAACAAAGAAGAAAGAAGAAAGAATGGTGGTTTGCAAAAATGACTCAAGAATTGAGGTCAATTGCAAATATAACCAACCAAATTTCCCATTTCAACATTAACCACTTTCTCTCCAAATCATCTTTCTCACTTTCAAATATTTATGAAATTACCATTGATTCAAATTAATTTCTTTAATTTTTGGAAATCCAATTGACCAAATAATCCTCACCTTCCTCACTTATTCACGAAAATGCCATCATCATCAATTCACCCAACCACTATTTTCAACCAATTTGAAGCTTTAATTGCACCAAAAACCCATTTTTACCTTGAAAAAAATGCTTAAAACAAGTGGTAAGTCATTTTTTCAGTCAAATTTCGTGTTTTCTAGATTTGGAATGCGAAAGTAGACTTCATCTCACCTGGAGAAGTCTACTAAGTCAACGCAAAGGTTAGTTTTGCAATTGACCGCGTGAACAAAATAGACTTCTCCAGGTCAGATGAAGTCTACTCCATTTCCTTTGAGAACAAAAAAATGGAGTAGAATTCTCGAGTAGACTTCTTTAAAGGCAGGTCATTTTTGCAATTGACCAAACTTTGACTTTTTTGGAGTAGACTTCTCCAAGATAGTAGACTTCTCCGAGAAGTCTACTCCTAAAAGTAGACTTCATACAGGTCACTTTTGCAATTGACCAATCTTTGACTTTTTGTAGTAGACAGCTGGAGAAGTCTACTAGACTTTTTTTTGGGTGACGAAAAGTTAAATTAAAAAGTAGACTTCTTTTGGCCTGAGAAGAAGTCTACTTTTTAATTAATTCAATGTTTGGTCAACCCCAAAACTAACCCATAGTAGACTTCTCCAGGGTTCAAGAAGTCTATTACAAAAGTCAAACTTGGTCAATTGCAAAAGTGACCTGTATGAAGTCTACTTTTAGGAGTAGACTTCTCCGAGAAGTCTACTATCTCGGAGAAGTCTACTCCATAAAGTCAAAGTTTGGTCAATTACAAAAATGACCTGTAAGAAGTCTACTCCGAAAGTAGACTTCTCTCAGAAGTCTACTTTTGGAGGAGAAGTCTACTCATCTTTTCCCAATTGCAAAACTGACCTGAGAGAAGTCTACTTTTTAGAGTAGACTTCTCTTAAGAAGTCTACTTTTCTTGACGAAGTCTACTAATAGTAGACTTCGTTAACCATCTTATAAGTCTACTTTTCCATATTTTATAAAAAACGCTTTTTATCAAATATATAATGAATTTTTAAGATTTTCTTGGTCATGAGCTTGTGTCAGTAAGTGTTTTTGCCTCTATATCAGTTATACGTGTTTATAGTTTATAGGGATGGTGGAATCAGGTTTTGTGTTTTACAAGGTACTTAGCTTATTAGTCGTAGACTTCCCCGGACTTCAAATGAAGTCTACTTCTTTAATTTCTTTATAAAATTCTTTAATCTGTAGTTTATGAAAAATAAAAATTATTTTTTGACTCTTGAGTTTGTGTTATTTATTAGTCTTTCTTATGTATGAATTTTACATGTTTGTTTCTTATAATGGAGCTTTAATTAATTTTTTTGTGTTATTAGGTATTTAGCTTATTAGTAGTAGACTTCTCCAAAAAGTAAATAGACTTCTACTTAGTAGACTTCTACTGAAGTTTAGAAGTCTACTTTTTCAATTTTTTTAATAATATTCATTTATCTGTAATTTTTGTTAAATAAATATTATTTTTTGACTCTTGAGTTTGTGTTATTAATTGGTATTGCTTATGTATGAGTTTTACATGTTTGTTTCTTATAATTGAGCTTTAATTATTTTTTTTTTGTGTTATTAGGTATTTAGCTTATTAGTAGTAGACTTCTCCAAGAAGTAAGTAGACTTCTAATGAAGTTTAGAAGTCTACTTTTTCAATTTTTTAATAAAATTCATTTATCTGTAATTTATGTTAAATAAAAATTACTTTTTAACTCTTGGGTTTGTGTTATTTATTGGTATTGCTTATGTATGAGTTTTACATGTTTGTTTCTTATAATTGAGCTTTAATTAATTTTCTTCTTTTATTAGGTATTTAGCTTATTAGTAGTAGACTTCTAATGAAGTGTAAAAGTTTACTTTTTCAATTTGTTAAAATTACCGCCCAATTTATTAAAGTTCCCACCTTTTAAAGATGGTGATGACTGAGTAAGATGTCAAGGAATAAGTATGGTGATAAGTGTATAAGGTGTCAAGAAAAAAGTTCGAGTAAGAAGTCTACTAATGAAGACTATTGGAGAAGTCTACTGGAAAAGGATGAGTAAGAAGTTTAAGTACTTTTGTTTCAGTTTAAGTACTTTTGTTTCAGTTTAAGTACTTTTGTTTCAGTTTGATTGTAAGAACCTCTTTTAAGACATTAAGTACTCATTTCTCTCTATTTGTGTTTTCAAAATTTGGTTTTCTGATGGTTTTCTTTAATCTTTTGTGATCTTAGATATTTTCTTTTGTTGTCTTATCTCTGAAGTTTAGTTTATCGAAAGTTCACACTTTTTAATTAAAAATATGTAAATGAGTTAAATTATCGAGAGAAGTCTACTCGAGAAGTCTACTCAAGAAGTCTACTATATAGTATAAGTCTATTCTAGAGAAGTCTACTTTAGAAGTCTACTCGAGAAGTCTACTATGTAGTATAAATCTATTCGAGAGAAGTCTACTTTGGAAGTCTATGGGAGAAGTTTACTCGAAAAATCTACTCTAAAATCAAAACTTAAGTCTTTCTTGGAGATTTCTACAATTTAAAGAGTTAATATGTTTACAAAAATGTAACTCATATTAAAACAAAATTGATTATTTTAGCTTTATCTTATAAACAAAGATGAACTTAGATCCAACAACAATGAGATATAAAAAATTACATTCAAAATGTTTAACATTATCAATTAAAAAAAATACTGTAAAAGACTCTTCTGATTGGATTCCTACTTCATGTAACCGGTTGCTTCTTGATGAAATCATCTGAAAAATATATTAGAAAATCAATTGCAAATAATTTAATTAAGAGCAGTGAGTTCAAAACTAAAATTAAACATAAATTTCTACCTTATTTTAGGCACAAAATCTTGAAGCAGCTTCATTCTTTCTCCCATTTTCTCATTCTGAACCTAATCCAACATTAAGAAAATAATTAAACCCAAATTATAATTAAAATACAGTTAGCATAACTAATGAACATTTAAATTTTAATTACTGAAAACTGAGAAATATTCAAAACTGAAGATAAGATAGTAGTACCTTTGAATCTTTGATTGTGAGAAAAAAATAATACCTGCAATTTCTGATCTGCAACAAAATATACCAAATTTAGACAATAATAAGTTTAGATCTGCAACAATAAACCCAAATCTACAATAATAATTTAAAATCTGTAATAATAAGCTCAAATTTGTAATATGAATACAAAGCAAATTAAGAAGATGAAGAAAAAAGATGAACAAAGAAGAAAGAAGGAAGTGGAAAAAGAAGATGAAGTAGAATAAGAAGTATAATTTAACGAAAAAAAAGGATAAAGAAGAAAGAAAAAGAAGGAAGAAAGAAGAAAGAAAGAGAAGAAGAAGAAATAAGAAATAAGAAGAGGGAGAATAAGAGGAAGTAAGAAGAAAGAAGAAAGTAGAGTTTTTTGTTAAACGGTCAGGTTTGCTCGAAGTAGTTATGTTTTACATGGTTGATGAGAAAATGTGTTTAAATAATCAACAAATTTAATTTTCTAATCGAGTTTTAGCTTAGTTGTATGTTTGGTTAGAATAAATTATTTTAATGGAAGATTTATGTTTATGTTTTTAATGTGAAGATATTATAATTGTAATCTTGGGTTTTATTTAAACTTTTTAGACAAATTATTATTGTTTTCTATATTTTTTATTATTTAGTATATATTTTGTAGGATTTTCATGAAACATTTATAATTATCAAATAATCTACTTATTTATTTGTATGTTAATTCATATTCATTAAAAATTCTTTCATATTGTGTTAACGAAATCCATTTGAAATTTTTCATATTCAATACAAATTCATTCATATTGTTTATAATAAATAGCCCGCGCAAATATACTAGGACAGTAGGATTACGGAATTTGTTAAGAAACTTGAAAAAGAATAAATACAAAGAAAGAAGAAGAAGAAAAAGAAGCATAATTTAAAGAAGAA
The DNA here is from genome assembly GCA_020283515.1 of Alliaria petiolata. Lineage (NCBI taxonomy): Eukaryota > Viridiplantae > Streptophyta > Magnoliopsida > Brassicales > Brassicaceae > Alliaria > Alliaria petiolata. The sequence goes on along the minus strand of JAHZTW010000001.1, from coordinate 438,958,087 downwards.
AGAGAAAGAACCATCATTTAAAGAAGAAGAAAGAAGAAAGAAAGAGTAAGAAGAAAGACTAAGAACAAAGAAGAAACAATAAGAAATTAGAAAGAAAAAAAGGAGAAAAAAGAAGAAGAAGAAGAAGAAGAAGAAAGAAGGAAGAAAAAAGAAGAAGGAGAAGGAAGAAAGAAGAAAGTAGAAACATGAAAAAAAAGAAATACCGAGGAGGAAGAGGAAGAACCATAATTTAAAGAAGTAGAAAGAAGAAAGAAAGAAAGAAGAAAAAGAATAAAGAAATTAGAAAGAAGAACGATAGTAGAAACATGAAAAATAAAAGATATATGAAGAAAGAAGAATAAGAAGAAGGAGAGAGAAGAATAAGAAAGAAGACGAAAGATTAAGAACAAAGAAGAAAATATAAGAAATTAGAAAAAAGGAACAAAGACGAGAAGAAGAACCAGAATTTAATGAAGAAGAAAGAAAAAAGAAAAAAAGAACGAGAAAGAAAAGAGGGTAAGAAAGAAGGAAGAAGAAGGAAGAAAAAAAAGAAGAAGAAAAACTTCTTCATGAAGAACTTCTTCATGAAGAAGAAAAACTTCTTCATGAATGATGTGATCCCAAGTACCAACATCCCACCGGCCATCCCCGTTCCAGCTATAAACGCACCACCCTTGACTAGAGCAGGAGCTAAGAGGCTAAGGGAGAACTTCAACCAAGCTGTGGAGTCATTACTTGTCGATCAAGGGGTTGACGACATCACCGA
>JAHZTW010000001.1:438946117-438956576 GCA_020283515.1 Alliaria petiolata | reverse complement strand
AATACAGATTGGCGATGGAAAATCAACAAGTGTTTGGTCAACCAACTGGTTACCAACATTACCACCGAGGAAAGCACAAAACACTAATGGAGGATCAGATTTATGTGTAGCAGACTTGTTCAAGTCAGATAGAAGAGAATGGGATGTGACGAAACTTGACAGTGTTTTAACACCAGAAGATTCAATTTTGGCACAACAGGTTCCTCTTTCTCGATATGTAACATCATATACTTTTATATGGCCTTATACATGAAGATCAAATAGAACCACCGCACGGTTCTTTGGAGTTTAAGCAAAAACTATGGAAACTCAAACTATACCCGAAGATACAACACTTCATATGGCGAGCCATTTCGGGAGCTCTACCAACAGCGGAGAGATTGCGAACAAGACAGGTACATATTGATCCATTTTGTCAAAGATGTTGTCTTGCAGAGGAAACAATCAATCATGTCTTGTTTGAATGTTTACATGCCCAGTCCGTTTGGCCATGTTCAAATGTACAACAATTTACTAATCCTTCCTCGGAAATTGGTACAAACCTAAGTGTGGTCATCAACATGATGGATGATGAATCCTTACCTGAAAAATTTCGACTACTCCCGTGTTGGATAATCTGGATGATATGGAAATCAAGGAATGAATTCCTGTTTCAGAAACGTAATGTTCATCCCTGGGAGGATGCCAACCGTGCACTAGTGGCAACACAGGAATGGATAGCCGCACAATCCTCTATACCAAGGTATGTTCATAACCCTCAAACTCAGAGAAATACTCATTGGGAACCACCACCTACAGGCTGGTTCAAATGTAATTTTGACAGCAGCTACAGATGAACTCATCCACATACGGGTTTAGGGTGGATTGTCAGAAATCATCATGGACACTATATTGCTTCCGGATATGCGAAGGTAAAACAAGCTACATGTGCATTACAAGTTGAAGCAATGGGTTTTCTACATGCTTTGGGCTATGGGTTACTTACAACATGTTTGGTTTGAAGGAGATAGTTCGGTGTTAACGGATGTTATCAATAAATCAAAAGAGAATTTGGAAATTGGTGTTCTTCTCCACGACATAAGGTACTGGATGACAAAATTACCAGAATGCTCTTTAGACAACGTTAATCGCGAAAGGAATCATGCTGCAGATATCTTAGCTAAAAGATCTTTTGATTCAAATGCAATGTACGAGTTTTTTACAACACCACCACTTTGGTTGGTTGACTATTTGTATCATCCTTTCACTGTCTAATAAAATTTCAAGTTGTTCAAAAAAAAAAAGAATAAGAGTATCAAAAATATATCATTATTAGGAAAAATTTGGTTCCATTTCGAATTTAATTTTTAGTCAAATATATCTTTAATCGTTTTCTTACAGAGAGTATGATAACCAAGAAATCTATTTGGTTATAAGTTTCAAAATATATGAACTTATCTCAATTCAATTGCCATCGAATAAGTATATGTAAAGCGATTGCCAAAGCTAGAACTTATAAACGATGATGACTTGTGATATATTCTTATCGTCTGAACTCACAATTACATCTACAAATAGATGATAAACAACTTTTAATCGCTTTAATAATTTAAAAGAACAAATAATGATAGCATGTCGCTTAAAGTAGTAGTGTGATGAATGAATGATGATGACGACAAAACAAAAAGTAGTGTTGATGCCTCACAAGTCACAAGCAGGCTAGAAGAGAATGTTATTAATCTATTACGTACATATAGGATGCTTAGAGTCTCATAGCGACTTTAACAGCATCGTAAAAGCTCATCAACACCTTTGAGCATATAAGGCCGAGCCACACGACCGAATTTTGCTGCATAATTTCTGCTAGAATTGTGCCTACTTATAATCTGACAAAACACATACTAATGACATCAATACTTTTTTTTTTCATCTGAATTTCATTACAACATCAAAGTGAAATACAAGGTAGAATCCATGGTACAATACGGAGTCTAACACTAAAGAGTTAAAATCCGAGAAAATGATAAAACAAATGAAACCAAAATCTAAAACTGAGATTCTGCAACTGAAAAACACCCACAAACGCCCAAAGAAACCTAGAAACGTCAAGGAGAAGAGCTGAAATACTATGAGCCACGAGAAGAGAAACACAACTAACCCGACGAGAAGATCTACTACCGCGCTCAAACCATGTGGGCACTTTTTTGATAAAAAAACAAAAATCAGTGTTTTTGTAAATTCATCCATATCTACTTAAATATTCATGATCCGAAGAACTTTTTTTTTTTTACGGCAAAAGGCTCTATATATTATTACGCAAATTTAAATAGATTTGTTGTTTTTGAGGTAGCTAGCTTGAAACCCTCTATCGCGGGGAAACACATTTTTTCATGTCTTACTTATCTCTTTTGCAAATAAAATATATGAACCTTTCATTCTTGATTTACTAGCCATGCATGCATATCAACTGACCAAATACAAAGGAAGCCCATTGGTTCAGTAGTTGATTAAATGTTAACTAATGATTTGACACCATGAGATCTGAGATTCGATTTCTGCAGGTTAATGGAGACAAATTTATCAAAAAATTTCCAACGTGATGCAGGTAGAGATATTCGTTGCAGTCCTTCATGTTTGTCGTAGATCTTTGTGGAACATATAATTCTCCATTGAAAAAATTGTATTTGTAATTGTTTTTATAATTTGTATAAAAAATAACGACAAAAAAGCTGAAAAATCGTTTATAACGAAAAAGTTTAATACATTCACATTTTTTCAACAATTTACACCCACATACTATCACATTTGATTCTGAATGGTGATACAACAACGACATCACTATAGTACAATATACAAACCAGTAGATCATAAACTCTGGTCGCATATGATCACATTTATATCTAAGATTAATAATGGATCATAAACTCTGGTCGCATATGATCACATTTATATCTAAGATTAAAAATGGATCATTAACTTAGTATATTATTATATTTATCAATTCACATTACCATTTTTTTAAATCATTCAATTAAAAAAAAACATCATCAATAGGGACGCGTATCCGCATCACCCACGGGCATAGGATAATAATCACATACAATCCAAATGAACTCATTATCATGACACCTGAACGAGCCACAACCGAGACTGAACGATTGATTGGTCACCATCTGAGTGTAGTGCCCGCAAACATCTTTGCACTTGTTGGTGGCATGGTCGTAGTTAGGCTTCTCTAATGCAGGGGGATAGTAACGTAAACGTCAAGGTAAAACTGGAATCAACAGGATTGGAGTTTTATTGTCGCTTGAACTCTTAATCTCAACGGGAGACAAGAAGAAGAGATAAACTCTCAATGGTCTTTATTAAATCAAAAAGCTGCGTTACAATAGTTTAAGATCTCCTATTTATAATAATAGAATCAAACCCTAGCTAAGAAAGAGATGAACACCGACTCTTCTCGAAAATAGAAAATAAACAAAAAGGAAACAAAAACCAAAACCCGAATAGGAATAAAATCAAAACCAAAAAAGAAAACGTAAAACTCAAGAATATGATAGAAGATACGCTACATCAGGTCACCGGGGGTAAAAAAAAATTCGTCCTCAAATTTGTGTATGCTTCGTCAGTCTCGAAAAGAACCAAAAGCTTGACATTAAATACATCAGCCGTATGCATATTATCAAGTAAACGAAGAAGTTATGCATTAGTTGTAAATCTTCTCAAGCACTTCAAATGGACCAATTTATTGAGCCTTCAACTTATTGTAAGAATGTGGTGGAAAATGATCCTTTGTAAGAACAGCCCACACGCGGTATCCAACCTTGAATTGAACGTCATGGAGGTGAGTATTGACAACCTGTTTGTACTTTGCAGTGGCAGATTGTAGATTGTCGTGGACTTGTTGATGAATGGTAGCAAATTCTTCAATGACATCACACGCTCGACCATGAAAGCGGGTACGATCTAGTGCAAGATGTAGATCAGCTAGACAACGAGGAATCATGCCGTAGACGACGTGAAAAGGGTTAAAACAAGTACTACGGTTCACTGCATGATTATAGGCAAATTTGGTTAGATAAAACACTGAATCCCACGATCGAATGTTATCTCCAACCAAGCATCGCAACAAATCTCCAAGAGATCGATTGGTTACTTCTGTTTGTCCATCCGTTTGAGGATGATATGCAGAGCTCATGTCTAAGCTAGTACGCAACAGCCGCCACAATGATCGCCAGAAGTGACTCAAGAAACGAGAGTCTCGATCTGATACAATCGATAGAGGAAGACCATGTAACTTATAAACCTCTCGAAAGAACAGAGCGGCCACTTGAACTACATCTGTAGTATTTTTGCATGGAACAAAATGAACCATTTTTGAAAAACGATCGACCACAACAAATATCGAGTCATGTCCGCGTTGAGTCCGTGGAAGACCAAGAACAAAATCCATGCTGATATTCGTCCATGGTTGTGTCGGAATAGGTAAAGGTAAGGATAAGCCAGCGTTGGTAGCTTTACCCTTAGCTGCTTGACATACTCCACAACGAATGACAAAACACTCTACGTCTTGACGCAAAAGATAGCCAAAAATATGACGATGACACAAGTTGTAGTGTACGATCACGACCAATGTGTCCTTCGCCATGCAATTCACGAATAAGTTGAAGTCGTAGACTACACTCGGGAAGACATAATCTTGTGCCTCGAAACAGGAAACCATCTAAAATCAAGTAATCATCGCTTAGACCCAGCTGAGTATCCTTCCAAATTTTACCAAAGAAAGGATCGAGAGGGTAAAGTTCCGCAAGTGCCGAGAAACCCGTGACATAAATATGTAACGTCGACAAAAGGCAATGACGACGAGATAATGCATCAGCAACCTTGTTCAATGTCCCAGCTTTGTGCTTAATAACGAAAGTAAACTGTTGTAAATAAGCAAACCATGAGGTGTGCCTCGCTGAGACTTTCTCTTGGGAACCCATATGTTTCAATGCATCATGATCGATGAAGATAACAAACTCTTGATGAAACAAATAATGCCTCCAATGTTTAATGGCTTGAACAACTGATATATCATGGTTTTTACCGGTTTTTGACCATGATTTAAGTCCATTTTATAGAGTCTTTTGGTATTTTTAGAGTCCTATTAGAGTCTTTACAGGATGGAGTGCATTGGAGCTTAATAGAAGATTTTGGAGCTTATTGGAGAATTCTGCAGAAGCAGACGGAGTGATGAAGTCGGAGCTGAATTACACGAAAGGTGTCGATCGACACTAACCCTTGGTGTCGATCGACACCAATGAAGGCGGCCGAGTTTCGAGACTTCCATCGAAAAAAGGAAATTGTTTCAAGTTTTCATGAATTACAAGATTGCCCCCTGACGCAAATTTTCTTCTATAAATAGTTTTGAGGCATTGTTTAGCCAGAGACCTTATCATTATTTTCTGTTTTTGAGACTTACAGAGAGATTGATCCTGAGCTTTTGGGGAGACAATTCTGTACTCTTCTGAGAAGTTTTTGAACCCTTGTATCATTCTCTTTTCTTATTTTATGCAATTTATTTCAGTCATGATTTGTGATTTTATCTCCATGTCTGAGTAGTTTGCTAGTTAGGTTAGGGTGATTTAGGGTTGATGATGAGTTTGTAGAATTATTATGTTGTTAGAAAAATCAATTGGATCTTCATCTTGATTTGTGCTTATATTGATTTTTTAATTGATCACTTAAAAATCAAACCCTAGGTTGTTAAATAGATGCGAGAGCATTATTAATAACTTGAACTAATCATAGATGAGCAAAATATTTATTCGCAAATAGATTTGGTTTAGAGATTTTGTGAACAATCGAACTTGTTTTTAATGCTTGCCTTAATTGTTTGAATCTGCAAAGAGATTTGAAATTCTGGAATTTATGCATTGATAACTTTTGCAATGATATTTGATTGGTTTTAAATTAGTGTTTCTAGTTCTATACTGTTCTTAATAATTTCCTGATAATATAATATCTGCATTCTCTGATTCAACCTGATAATTATCCTTGCCTAGCGCCTTAGTCTCCTGAACTTTAATCCACTTTTATTTCATTTACTGATTGCTTAGTAGTCTAATTTACTTTATTTGATTTGATCTAGCATAATTTGAATCTAGAAACCATATTGTAGCATCTATTTCCTTTGAGATTCGATAACCCCTTATACTTCAATTGCATTGCTGTGCACTTGCAGTGTTGATTTATTTGGGTAAAACTTTGACCCTATCAAGTTTTTGGCGCCGTTGTCGGGGAAGTAATGGCTGCATACGGAATTTAGTATTAGGATTTGACTAGGTTTTGTTTTTATTTTTGGTTACTAATTTAGTTTCTTATTTTTGGTTTCAGGTGCATGCTTAATCATAGTACGAGAAGCAACAAAGAAAAAATACTAATTGAACTCAACCAGGAGCTCGGTTGTCTGGAACGTACGAACCAAAAATCTGCACGAGTGTCGATCGACCCCACATCGAGCATCGATCGACACCCTGCAAAGGAAAAGATGGCTGAGCCTGTGGTTTTGATACGCGACGCAGAAAGTATCCTATTCGATGGAGAAGGCAATAGAAGGAATGCCATAGGACAGAGACTTGATGAGAATGGAGCTGTGGCGATCCGACCCGGCTATCTATACCGCGGCTGTGCCCCAACGTACCAACCTAACGTCCCGTCTATATTTAGTCAATTTTTCGCGTTTTCGATTTCTTTAACCATTTCATTTAACAAGCAATTAACCAACAATTCTTTTCATTAAACTTCCATTGAAATCGCTTAAACATGATTCGGGGTTCATAAATCAAAACAACACGGTTTGCTAAACAATACGACCAATCATCTAGCTCACCCTAAACGGCAAACACCAAGGCCCGTAAACCAACAACAACTTCAACGATTAAATAACTAGAACACAAAATCCAAATCCCCCGATCCATCCGTATCCATCACTGCCACCGGTCTTGCTCCACTTACTTATTAGAACCTGCACTCTTCACACATAAGAGAGGCATAAGTATTACATAAATACTTAGTGAGTACGGTCATCCCGTAACACCTCACTAGAACCAATCACGCAATCATGCATCAGATTCTACATTCACATAAACGCTTAAACAGATAAACATAGTTCGCGTTCGGCCTTGATCATCTATCCTAACTCACGGTCAATCCCTTTTTAAGACTCACGTCTACTATAGCGAGAATACCACATCCCCTAAGCTAGCACATGACCCGGATTACCCTGTAGTCAGCTAGACATCAACTTAGCCAAGGTAAACACCTCACAATCGTCTATCATGTAACACACTACCTTGCTAATACACAACCAAACAAACACACAAGTCACGCAAGCAATTCACGATAAACATATAACCTTAGCAATTCCTCGATCCATGGACACTAGCCACAGTCACGCACTCACCTTGCACGCATAGGAACAAATTAGTGGGAAGGAAATTCGGTGAAATTCGCTTGAAAACGAAGATAGTCGATCGTCCAGAAATTCCTCGGCTACCGCTCATCCGTAACTTACTCTCCTTGGCTATCTCTCGATCCGTTCACTTTCCATCGACCTAACTTCTGTATCCCCTCAGAAACCCCACGAAATACTTCGATTAGTCCAACGTTACTCGACGGGAACTTGATACTAAATAATTATCCGATCGCTTACCAGATTTTCTCGGCTATGGTCGGATCCGTACGGCTGACTCGCGATCTCTCTCGGCTAACTCTCGGGAAAACTCGTTCTTTTAGGTTTTGCTCTCGACTAATCTCTCCCTTTCGCTCTATTACCTTGAAATAACGCGGCTCTCTCGAGAAAAGTCTCCCAAATCCTTAAATACTCGCAAAACCCTAAGTAACTCGGCTAAAACCGACATTTCCTGGTTCCAGTAGGAGTTATCCCGGTTAGATCCGATTTTCCACGACCAAAGCCCGTACTGGCTCGACTAACCGCGCGCCCAATCTGACTTAAGCCGACCTTAGTCACGGCCCACGGCCCAGTTTCACTTTTACTCGGCTGTTTTCCTTTTTTTCCCGGCCAGTTTCCCTTTTCTCTCGGTTAGACCGCACCGTCTTATCCAAACTCGCGAGGTTTCCTGTTCCGCCTAGGAAAACTCGGGTTTTCATCGAGAGAAACTCGGCCCACGGGCCTAGCCCCTTTACTCCGACACTTAGTCGTTTTCCACTCGAATTTTTCTCATTTCTATCCGGATATCGTCCGTCCGTCCCGACCATGTCCCAGTCGTCCCTTGACTACGGTCTGAACCTCCCATCCGTTCGTACCACCATCCGACCAAACCGACCAGCTCCTCGTACCACGTACTGTCCGGCTGTGCCATTTCATATTTCTCGGTTACGGATGCTACAACTCTCCCCCACTCGTTTTGGATTCGTCCTCGAATATAGTTCTCGGCTTGTCTCTTATCAAACCACTTGGGAAACTTGGCTTTCATCCTAGCCTCCTTTTCCCACGACACTTGCTCGTGCCCGTCGCAATCCCATACGACCTTGAGCTTCTTGACTAGCCTTCCGCGCCTAGTCTTCTCTTTTCGGTCTATTACCCGTACCGGCCTAGCCACTACTGTAAGATCCTCTTGCAAGTCTGCAGGTGGTTCTTCTATAACCGTTTCCCGCTCGGTCATATGCTTCCTTAACTGAGACACATGGGATACATTGTGGAACGCTCCCATTTCTGCGGGCAAGTCCAGGTTGTAAGCCACGGCGCCAATCCGTTCTAACACTTAGTACGGCCCCATGTACCTCAGATGCAGCTTAGCGTTCTTCGACGCCCGCTCCTTCCCTTTATAGGTCATTGTCTTCAAATAGACCATGTCGCCTATTTCGAACTCCAAGTCTTTGCGACGCTTGTCCGCATAACTCTTTCTCCCAAACTTGATTTTTTCTCCAAAACTAGACAAGAAAGGAAAAAGGAAGAAAGAAGAAACACACGAAAAATTATAAATATGAAGTAAGAAGATGAAGAAAAAAACATGAATAAAGAAGAAAGAAGGAAGTGGAAAAAGAAGATGAAGTAGAAGAAGAAGTATAATTTAATGAAAAAAGGATATAGAAGAAAGAAGAAGAAGGAAGAAAGAAGAAAGAAAGAGAAGAAGAAGAAATAAGAAATAAGAAGAGGGAGAATAAGAGGAAGTAAGAAGAAAGAAGAAAGTAGAGTTTTTTGTTAAACGGTCAGGTTTGCTCGAAGTAGTTATGTTTTACATGGTTGATGAGAAAATGTGTTTAAATAATCAACAAATTTAATTTTCTAATCGAGTTTTAGCTTAGTTGTATGTTTGGTTAGAATAAATTATTTTAATGGAAGATTTATGTTTATGTTTTTAATGTGAAGATATTATAATTGTAATCTTGGGTTTTATTTAAACTTTTTAGACAAATTATTATTGTTTTCTATATTTTTTATTATTTAGTATATATTTTGTAGGATTTTCATGAAACATTTATAATTATCAAATAATCTACTTATTTATTTGTATGTTAATTCATATTCATTAAAAATTCTTTCATATTGTGTTAACGAAATCCATTTGAAATTTTTCATATTCAATACAAATTCATTCATATTGTTTATAATAAATAGCCCGCGCAAATATACTAGGACAGTAGGATTACGGAATTTGTTAAGAAACTTGAAAAAGAATAAATACAAAGAAAGAAGAAGAAGAAAAAGAAGCATAATTTAAAGAAGAAAGAGAAAGAACCATCATTTAAAGAAGAAGAAAGAAGAAAGAAAGAGTAAGAAGAAAGACTAAGAACAAAGAAGAAACAATAAGAAATTAGAAAGAAAAAAAGGAGAAAAAAGAAGAAGAAGAAGAAGAAGAAGAAAGAAGGAAGAAAAAAGAAGAAGGAGAAGGAAGAAAGAAGAAAGTAGAAACATGAAAAAAAAGAAATACCGAGGAGGAAGAGGAAGAACCATAATTTAAAGAAGTAGAAAGAAGAAAGAAAGAAAGAAGAAAAAGAATAAAGAAATTAGAAAGAAGAACGATAGTAGAAACATGAAAAATAAAAGATATATGAAGAAAGAAGAATAAGAAGAAGGAGAGAGAAGAATAAGAAAGAAGACGAAAGATTAAGAACAAAGAAGAAAATATAAGAAATTAGAAAAAAGGAACAAAGACGAGAAGAAGAACCAGAATTTAATGAAGAAGAAAGAAAAAAGAAAAAAAGAACGAGAAAGAAAAGAGGGTAAGAAAGAAGGAAGAAGAAGGAAGAAAAAAAAGAAGAAGAAAAACTTCTTCATGAAGAACTTCTTCATGAAGAAGAAAAACTTCTTCATGAATGATGTGATCCCAAGTACCAACATCCCACCGGCCATCCCCGTTCCAGCTATAAACGCACCACCCTTGACTAGAGCAGGAGCTAAGAGGCTAAGGGAGAACTTCAACCAAGCTGTGGAGTCATTACTTGTCGATCAAGGGGTTGACGACATCACCGA
>JAHZTW010000001.1:438920128-438944106 GCA_020283515.1 Alliaria petiolata | reverse complement strand
AATACAGATTGGCGATGGAAAATCAACAAGTGTTTGGTCAACCAACTGGTTACCAACATTACCACCGAGGAAAGCACAAAACACTAATGGAGGATCAGATTTATGTGTAGCAGACTTGTTCAAGTCAGATAGAAGAGAATGGGATGTGACGAAACTTGACAGTGTTTTAACACCAGAAGATTCAATTTTGGCACAACAGGTTCCTCTTTCTCGATATGTAACATCATATACTTTTATATGGCCTTATACATGAAGATCAAATAGAACCACCGCACGGTTCTTTGGAGTTTAAGCAAAAACTATGGAAACTCAAACTATACCCGAAGATACAACACTTCATATGGCGAGCCATTTCGGGAGCTCTACCAACAGCGGAGAGATTGCGAACAAGACAGGTACATATTGATCCATTTTGTCAAAGATGTTGTCTTGCAGAGGAAACAATCAATCATGTCTTGTTTGAATGTTTACATGCCCAGTCCGTTTGGCCATGTTCAAATGTACAACAATTTACTAATCCTTCCTCGGAAATTGGTACAAACCTAAGTGTGGTCATCAACATGATGGATGATGAATCCTTACCTGAAAAATTTCGACTACTCCCGTGTTGGATAATCTGGATGATATGGAAATCAAGGAATGAATTCCTGTTTCAGAAACGTAATGTTCATCCCTGGGAGGATGCCAACCGTGCACTAGTGGCAACACAGGAATGGATAGCCGCACAATCCTCTATACCAAGGTATGTTCATAACCCTCAAACTCAGAGAAATACTCATTGGGAACCACCACCTACAGGCTGGTTCAAATGTAATTTTGACAGCAGCTACAGATGAACTCATCCACATACGGGTTTAGGGTGGATTGTCAGAAATCATCATGGACACTATATTGCTTCCGGATATGCGAAGGTAAAACAAGCTACATGTGCATTACAAGTTGAAGCAATGGGTTTTCTACATGCTTTGGGCTATGGGTTACTTACAACATGTTTGGTTTGAAGGAGATAGTTCGGTGTTAACGGATGTTATCAATAAATCAAAAGAGAATTTGGAAATTGGTGTTCTTCTCCACGACATAAGGTACTGGATGACAAAATTACCAGAATGCTCTTTAGACAACGTTAATCGCGAAAGGAATCATGCTGCAGATATCTTAGCTAAAAGATCTTTTGATTCAAATGCAATGTACGAGTTTTTTACAACACCACCACTTTGGTTGGTTGACTATTTGTATCATCCTTTCACTGTCTAATAAAATTTCAAGTTGTTCAAAAAAAAAAAGAATAAGAGTATCAAAAATATATCATTATTAGGAAAAATTTGGTTCCATTTCGAATTTAATTTTTAGTCAAATATATCTTTAATCGTTTTCTTACAGAGAGTATGATAACCAAGAAATCTATTTGGTTATAAGTTTCAAAATATATGAACTTATCTCAATTCAATTGCCATCGAATAAGTATATGTAAAGCGATTGCCAAAGCTAGAACTTATAAACGATGATGACTTGTGATATATTCTTATCGTCTGAACTCACAATTACATCTACAAATAGATGATAAACAACTTTTAATCGCTTTAATAATTTAAAAGAACAAATAATGATAGCATGTCGCTTAAAGTAGTAGTGTGATGAATGAATGATGATGACGACAAAACAAAAAGTAGTGTTGATGCCTCACAAGTCACAAGCAGGCTAGAAGAGAATGTTATTAATCTATTACGTACATATAGGATGCTTAGAGTCTCATAGCGACTTTAACAGCATCGTAAAAGCTCAAAGGCATTATTTTGGAATGAAGATTTGCACTTATTATGCCTTTTTTTTTATATCATTCTCTTTCTTAATTTACTTTAAGTTTTTCTGTAACAAAACATTCCGAATATTTTGTTTTTTTGTAAGTTTACCTTCCATTTCATCAAAAATATGACCTCCATAGTCAATGCACTATATAACTCTCGTGTATTTCATCATGCAATAAACTGAGGGTTAATTCCTTGACCTCTCTATCAAAATCAATTAAGCTACATAACCAATAGTCTCAATAATTTTATTTAAAAAAATTTAACAAACAAGCCATTTATATATTAACTAAAAACACCACGACCATCATTGTTATCGCCATGGCCATTGCCTGCTATAAACTTTGTTGAACCAAAAAAGAATATAGTTACTAAACCTAATTAACCCTAATTGCAACGAAGAGTCTAGATTTACTGTTAAAATTTTAAAACTCAACATATATAGCCGTAAAGATTCTTCTAAATTTCAAATCCAAAAATTAATCGTGCCTATAAACGAATTAAAACTATTGTGTTTTATCAATGTTGGTCTCCGGAGTTTATATCTAGTCTTGATTATTCAAGATTTTCACTATAAAAATTCAAGAATTTAACTTTAAAATTTGAGAATCAAAATTCTATGGTGAAATTCTGGCTAACTTAGTTGAAAATCACGAGGTGAGATTGGCACCATTAGATATAAAGATTTTAAGAGATTTTTGAAAAGTTATAGATCTATTATATGGTACTTCGAGTCAAAAAATCTACCATTGTTGATCACTTCAAAGTCGTTTTCGGTAAAATTGGTTTTAGTTTATAATACAATTGATTTTATTTTGATATTTAAAAAAAAATGCACAAAGGATTGAGTAATTGCTTGTGAGATCAAGAGTTGGAATCTCTTATTTTTATAATATGTTGGTTTAAAATTGAGGTTTCCATTGCTAAATTAAGTATAATTACCTTTATAGTCTAAATGTTAGAAGTTTCCATGTTTTGAAGGTATTTGATGAAATTCTCGAATGAATTTTATGAGTATATCTTTCTAGCAGTTGGAAGTTATTTTAAGAGGGATCTGCCAATGCAATGAACTTGATTTTAATCCTTCGATTTAATTTGTCAAATGGAGGTTTCACACTTATATATGGAGCCACACGACCGAATTTTGCTGCATAATTTCTGCTAGAATTGTGCCTACTTCTAATCTGACAAAACACATACTAATGACATCAATACTTTTTTTTTTCATCTGAATTTCATTACAACATCAAAGTGAAATACAAGGTAGAATCCATGGTACAATACGGAGTCTAACACTAAAGAGTTAAAATCCGAGAAAAGGATAAAACAAATGAAACCAAAATCTAAAACTGAGATTCTGCAACTGAAAAACACCCACAAACGCCCAAAGAAACCTAGAAACGTCAAGGAGAAGAGCTGAAATACTATGAGCCACGAGAAGAGAAACACAACTAACCCGACGAGAAGATCTACTACCGCGCTCAAACCATGTGGGCACTTTTTTGATAAAAAAACAAAAATCAGTGTTTTTGTAAATTCATCCATATCTACTTAAATATTCATGATCCGAAGAACTTTTTTTTTTTTACGGCAAAAGGCTCTATATATTATTACGCAAATTTAAATAGATTTGTTGTTTTTCAGGTAGCTAGCTTGAAACCCTCTATCGCGGGGAAACACAATTTTTCATGTCTTACTTATCTCTTTTGCAAATAAAATATATGAACCTTTCATTCTTGATTTACTAGCCATGCATGCATATCAACTGACCAAATACAAAGGAAGCCCATTGGTTCAGTAGTTGATTAAATGTTAACTAATGATTTGACACCATGAGATCTGAGATTCGATTTCTGCAGGTTAATGGAGACAAATTTATCAAAAAATTTCCAACGTGATGCAGGTAGAGATATTCGTTGCAGTCCTGCATGTTTGTCGTAGATCTTTGTGGAACATATAATTCTCCATTGAAAAAATTGTATTTGTAATTGTTTTTATAATTTGTATAAAAAATAACGACAAAAAAGCTGAAAAATCGTTTATAACGAAAAAGTTTAATACATTCACATTTTTTCAACAATTTACACCCACATTCTATCACATTTGATTCTGAATGGTGATACAACAACGACATCACTATAGTACAATATACAAACCAGTAGATCATAAACTATGGTCGCATATGATCACATTTATATCTAAGATTAATAATGGATCATAAACTCTGGTCGCATATGATCACATTTATATTTAAGATTAAAAATGGATCATTAACTTAGTATATTATTATATTTATCAATTCACATTACCATTTTTTTAAATCATTCAATTAAAAAAAACATCATCAATAGGGACGCGTATCCGCATCACCCACGGGCATAGGATAATAATCACATACAATCCAAATGAACTCATTATCATGACACCTGAACGAGCCACAACCGAGACTGAACGATTGATTGGTCACCATCTGAGTGTAGTGCCCGCAAACATCTTTGCACTTGTTGGTGGCATGGTCGTAGTTAGGCTTCTCTAATGCAGGGGGATAGTAACGTAAACGTCAAGGTAAAACTGGAATCAACAGGATTGGAGTTTCTTGTCGCTTGAACTCTTATTCTCAACGGGAGAGAGAAACAAGAAGAAGAGATAAACTCTCAATGGTCTTTATTAAATCAAAAAGCTGCGCTACAGTAGTTTAAGATCTCCTATTTATAATAATAGAATCAAACCCTAGCTAAAAAAGAGATAAACACCGACTCTTCTCGAAAATAGAAAATAAACAAAAAGGAAACAAAAACCAAAACCCGAATAGGAATAAAATCAAAACCAAAAAGGAAAACGTAAAACTCAAGAATATGATAGAAGATACGCTACATCAGGTCGCCGGGGGGTAAGGAAAAATTCGTCCTCAAATTTGTATATGCTTCGTCAGTCTCGAAAAGAACCAAATGCTTGACATTAAATACATCAGACATATGCATATTATCAAGTAAACGACGACGTTATGCATTGTTGTAAATCTTCTCAAGCACTTCAAATGGACCAATTTTTTGAGCCTTCAACTTATTGTAAGAATGTGGTGGAAAATAATCCTTTGTAAGCACAGCCCACACGCGGTATCCAACCTTGAATTGAACGTCATGGAGGTGAGTATTGACAACCTGTTTGTACTTTGCAGTGGCAGATTGTAGATTGTCGTGGACTTGTTGATGAATGGTAGCAAATTCTTCAATGACATCACACGCTCGACCATGAAAGCGGGTACGATCTAGTGCAAGATGTAGATCAGCTAGACAACGAGGAATCATGCCGTAGACGACGTGAAAAGGGTTAAAACAAGTACTACGGTTCACTGCATGATTATAGGCAAATTTGGTTAGATAAAACACTGAATCCCACGATCGAATGTTATCTCCAACCAAGCATCGCAACAAATCTCCAAGAGATCGATTGGTTACTTCTGTTTGTCCATCCGTTTGAGGATGATATGCAGAGCTCATGTCTAAGCTAGTACGCAACAGCCGCCACAATGATCGCCAGAAGTGACTCAAGAAACGAGAGTCTCGATCCGATACAATCGACAGAGGAAGACCATGTAACTTGTAAACCTCTCGAAAGAATAGAACGGCCACTTGAACTACATCTGTAGTCTTCTTGCATGGAATAAAATGAACCATTTTTGAAAAATGATCTACTACAACAAATATCGAGTCATGTCCGCGTTGAGTACGTGGAAGACCAAGAACAAAATCCATGCTGATATCCGTCCAAGGTTGTGTCGGGATAGGTAAAGGTAAGTATAAGCCAGCAGCGTTCGTAGCTTTACCCTTAGCTGCTTGACATACTCCACAACGAATGACAAAACGCTATACGTCTCGACGCAAAGATGGCCAAAAATATGACGATGACACAAGCTGTAGTGTACGATCACGACCAATGTGTCCTTCGCCATGCAATTCACGAATAAGTTGAAGTCGTAGACTACACTCGGGAAGACATAACCTAGTCCCTCGAAACAGGAAACCATCCACAATCAAGTAATCATCGCTTTGACCCAACTGAGTATCCTTCCAAATTTTACCAAAAAAAAGATCGAGAGGGTAAAGTTCCGGAAGAGCCGAGAAACCAGTGATAGAGATATGTAACGTCGACAAAAGGGAATGATGACGAGATAATGCATCAGCAACCTTGTTCAATATTCCAGCTTTATGCTTAATAACAAAAGTAAATTGTTGTAAATAAGCAAACCATGAGGCGTGTCTGGCAGAGACTTTCTCTTGGGAACCCATATGCTTCAATGCATCATGATCGGTGAAGAGAACAAACTCTTGATGAAACAGATAATGCCTCCAATGTTTAATGGCTTGAACAACTGCATAGTTCAACATCATAAGTGCTATAGCGACCTCGGGACCCAGCAATCTTCTCGCTAAAGAAAGCGATTGGCTTTCCTGCTTGACTCAATACCGCACCTATTCCAGATTTGGAAGCATCACCATGAAGTTCAAATGGTAAACTGAAATTAGGGAGAACAAGAACCTGAGCCGTCGTAAGCTTATCTTTGACAACTTTGAAGGCATGTTCAGCTTCTGTTGTCCAAACAAATTGAACGGTTTTCATGCAATCTGTTATAGGCGACATGATGGAGCTGAAGTATGGTACGAAACGGCGATAGAAGGAGGCGAGGCCATGTAAAATGCGAACTTCAGTAATGGATGTTGGAGTTGGCCACGATTGAATAGCGGATACTTTGGTCGGGTCAACCTCTAATCCTCGTTGAGAGATGATATAACCCAAAAACAGAACTTGTGCCACTCCAAAAACGCATTTCTTTGTAGCGCCAAACAACTTCTCACGGCGCAAAACTATCAACACCTCCCGCAAGTGAGATAAATGCTCTTCAATGGAGGAACTAAAGATGAGTATGTCATCAAAGTAGACGACAACAAAACGNATCTCCATGTCTGAGTAGTTTGCTAGTTAGGTTAGGGTGATTTAGGGTTGATGATGAGTTTGTAGAATTATTATGTTGTTAGAAAAATCAATTGGATCTTCATCTTGATTTGTGCTTATATTGATTTCTTAATTGATCACTTAAAAATCAAACCCTAGGTTGTTAAATAGATGCGAGAGCATTATTAATAACTTGAACTAATCATAGATGAGCAAAATATCTATTCGCAAAAAGATTTGGTTTAGAGATTTTGTGAACAATCGAACCTGTTTTTAATGCTTGCCTTAATTGTTTGAATCTGCAAAGAGATTTGAAATTCTGGAATTTATGCATAGATAACTTTTGCAATGATATTTGATTGGTTTTAAATTAGTGTTTCGAGTTCTAAACTGTTCTTAAAAATTTCCTGATAATATAATATCTGCATTCTCTGATTCAACCTGATAATTATCCTTGCCTAGCGCCTTAGTCTCCTGAACTTTAATCCACTTTTATTTCATTTACTGATTGCTTAGTAGTCTAATTTACTTTATTTGATTTGATCTAGCATAATTTGAATCTAGAAACCATAGTGTAGCATCTATTTCCTTTGAGATTCGATAACCCCTTATACTTCAATTGCATTGCTGTGCACTTGCAGTGTTGATTTATTTGGGTAAAACTTTGACCCTATCAAGTTTTTGGCGCCGTTGTCGGGGAAGTAATGGCTGCATACGGAATTTAGTATTAGGATTTGACTAGGTTTTGTTTTTATTTTTGGTTACTAATTTAGTTTCTTATTTTTGGTTTCGCATGCTTAATCACAGTACGAGAAGCAACAAAGAAAAGAAGCTAATTGAACTCAACCAGGAGCTCGGTTGTCTGGAACGTACGAACCAAAAATCTGCACGAGTGTCGATCGACCCCACATCGAGCATCGATCGACACCCTGCAAAGGAAAAGATGGCTGAGCCTGTGGTTTTGATACGCGACGCAAAAAGTAACATATTCGATGGAGAAGGCAATAGAAGGAATGCCATAGGACAGAGACTTGATGAGAATGGAGCTGTG
This sequence comes from Alliaria petiolata, assembly GCA_020283515.1. Lineage (NCBI taxonomy): Eukaryota > Viridiplantae > Streptophyta > Magnoliopsida > Brassicales > Brassicaceae > Alliaria > Alliaria petiolata. The sequence goes on along the minus strand of JAHZTW010000001.1, from coordinate 438,936,297 downwards.
GCGAACCGACCCGGCTATCTATACCGCGGCCGTGCCCCAACCTAACGTCCCGTCTATACTTAGTCAATTTTTCGCGTTTTCGATTTCTTTAACCATTTCATTTAACAAGCAATTAACCAACAATTCCTTTCATTAAACTTCCATTGAAATCGCTTAAACAGGATTCGGGGTTCATAAATCAAAACAACACGGTTTGCTAAACAATACGACCAATCATCTAGCTCACCCTAAACGGCAAACACCAAGGCCCGTAAACCAACAACAACTTCAACGATTAAATAACTAGAACACAAAATCCAAATCCCCCGATCCATCCGTATCCATCACTGCCACCGGTCTTGCTCCACTTACTTATTAGAACCTGCACACTTCACACATAAGAGAGGCATAAGTATTACATAAATACTTAGTGAGTACGGTCATCCCGTAACACCTCACTAGAACCAATCACGCAATCATGCATCAGATTCTACATTCACATAAACGCTTAAACAGATAAACATAGTTCGCGTTCGGCCTTGATCATCTATCCTAACTCACGGTCAATCCCTTTTTAAGACTCACGTCTACTATAGCGAGAATACCACATCCCCTAAGCTAGCACATGACCCGGATTACCCTGTAGTCAGCTAGACATCAACTTAGCCAAGGTAAACACCTCACAATCGTCTATCATGTAACACACTACCTTGCTAATACACAACCAAACAAACACACAAGTCACGCAAGCAATTCACGATAAACATATAACCTTAGCAATTCCTCGATCCATGGACACTAGCCACAGTCACGCACTCACCTTGCACGCATAGGAACAAATTAGTGGGAAGGAAATTCGGTGAAATTCGCTTGAAAACGAAGATAGTCGATCGTCCAGAAATTCCTCGGCTACCGCTCATCCGTAACTTACTCTCCTTGGCTATCTCTCGATCCGTTCACTTTCCATCGACCTAACTTCTGTATCCCCTCAGAAACCCCACGAAATACTTCGATTAGTCCAACGTTACTCGACGGGAACTTGATACTAAATAATTATCCGATCGCTTACCAGATTTTCTCGGCTATGGTCGGATCCGTACGGCTGACTCGCGATCTCTCTCGGCTAACTCTCGGGAAAACTCGTTCTTTTAGGTTTTGCTCTCGACTAATCTCTCCCTTTCGCTCTATTACCTTGAAATAACGCGGCTCTCTCGAGAAAAGTCTCCCAAATCCTTAAATACTCGCAAAACCCTAAGTAACTCGGCTAAAACCGACGTTTCCTGGTTCCAGTAGGAGTTATCCCGGTTAGATCCGATTTTCCACGACCAAAGCCCGTACCGGCTCGACTAACCGCGCGCCCAATCGGACTTAAGCCGACCTTAGTCACGGCCCACGGCCCAGTTTCACTTTTACTCGGCTGTTTTCCTTTTTTTCCCGTCCAGTTTCCCTTTTCTCTCGGTTAGACCGCACCGTCTTATACAAACTCGCGAGGTTTCCCGTTCCGCCTAGGAAAACTCGGGTTTTCATCGAGAGAAACTCGGCCCACGGGCCTAGCCCCTTTACTCCGACACTTAGTCGTTTTCCACTCGAATTTTTCTCATTTCTATCCGGATATCGTCCGTCCGTCCCGACCATGTCCCAGTCATCCCTTGACTACGGTCTGAACCTCCCATCCGTTCGTATCACCATCCAACCAAACCGACCAGCTCCTCGTACCACGTACTGTCCGGCTGTTCCATTTCATATTTCTCGGTTACTGATGCTTCAACTCTCCCCCACTCGTTTTGGATTCGTCCTCGAATATAGTTCTCGGCTTGTATCTTATCAAACCACTTGGGAAACTCGGCTTTCATCCTAGCCTCCTTTTTCCACAACACTTGCTCGTGCCCGTCGCAATCCCATACGACCTTGAGCTTCTTGACTAGCCTTCCGCGCCTAGTCTTCTCTTTTCGGTCTATTACCCGTACCGGGCTAGCCGCTACTGTAACATCCTCTTGCAAGTCTGCAGGTGGTTCTTCTATAACCGTTTCCCGCTCGGTCATATGCTTCCTTAACTGAGACACATGGAATACATTGTGGAACGCTCCCATTTCTGCGGGCAACTCCAGCTTGTAAGCCATGGCGCCAATCCGTTCTAACACTTAGTACGACCTCATGTACCTCGGATGCAGCTTAGCGTTCTTCGACGCCCGCTCCTTCCCTTTATAGGTCATTGTCTTCAAATAGACCATGTCGCCTATTTCGAACTCCAAGTCTTTGCGACGCTTGTCCGCATAACTCTTTTGTCGGTCCATTACCTCTTTCAGCTTAACCTTTAGCAACCTTATCTTTTCTGTAGTAGCTTTGACCACTGCTGGCCCCATTATGCTACGCTCCCCCACTTGTGTCCAGCACAATGGTGTCCTACACGGCCGGCCATACAACGCCTCATATGGAGACATCTCGATGCTCCTACGATACCTATTATTGTACGCAAATTATGCCAATGGTAAGTAGTCCTCCCAGCTACCACCCCAATCCAACACACACGCTTTTAGCATGTCCTCCAAAGTCCTGATTGTCCGTTCCAACTCTCCGTCAGTCTGCGGATGATACGCCGTACTCATGTGCAGCTTAGTCCCGAATTCGGCCTGGAACTCCTTCCAAAACCTGGATAAACTTCGGATCACGATCCGAAACAATGCTCACTGGCACCCCATGTAGCTTTACGATCTGATCAATGTACATGTCCACCAACTTTGGTACTTCGTCCGTCTTCTTCATTTGTAAGAAGTGAGCAGACTTAGTCAATCGATCCACGATGACCAATACTCCATCATTCTGTCTCTTAGACTTCGGCAAGCCTAGTACAAAATCCATGGTGATTATATCCCATTTTCATTCCGACATAGGTGATGTTTGCAACAAACCTCTCGGAAACTGATGTTCCGCCTTAACCATTTGGCACGTCGAACAACTGGCTACCCACTTAGCCACATCGCGCTTTATACCGACCCAATGATAATACATTTTAAAATTTTGATACATCTTTGTCATCCCTGGATGAATCGAGAACCTTGACTGATGTGCCTCCTTAAGGATCTCGTCCTTTAACTCCTTCACGTTAGGAACACATACCCGTCCGTTTACAACAATGGTCCCACTGTTTGAAGTTTGATACTCAGCCTTATCGTTTTGTGACGCCTTGTTCAGATCCTCGTCCTGCTCTTGAGCGATCCGAATCCTAGTCAACAAATCGGCTTGATCCGCGGCTTCCAAACCCAACGGTTCTACCACGTCGGTTATTGCGTTCAGCCGCAACATCCTTAACATGTTCACGACGCCCTCTATGTCCCGTTCTGCGGATACGTTGGCTCTTCTACGGCTCAACGCGTCCGCGACCAGATTGGGCTTTCCTGGATGGTACGCTATCTTTAAGTCATAGTCCGCTTCCAATTCCATCCATCTTCGCTGCCTCAAGTTCAGCTCCGGTTGAGTAAAGATGTACTTTAAGCTCTTATGGTCTGTGTATATCTGCACCTTCTCTCCATATAGGTACGACCTCCATATCTTAAGTGCAAATACTACAGCCGCCATTTCCAATTCATGCGTAGGGTAATTCCCTTCATGCTTCTCCAGCTGTCGTGAAGCATAGGCTATAACCTTACCATTCTGCATCAGGACGCACCCCGACCCCTTCCTGGACGCATCCGTGTATAACACGAACGGCTCACCTGGTTCCAGCAACGCAAGTACTGGTGCACTAGTAAGTAGCTCCTTAAGAGAAGCACTCCTCACACTCGGCTGACCAGACATATCCCACGTCCTTTCCAGTCAGCTTCGTCATTGGCTGAGCCATGCTTGCAAAGTCTTTGACAAACCGCCTATAGTATTCAGACAATCCTAGAAAACTCCGTATTTCTGATGTATTTTCCGGTCTCGGCCAATCTGCTATGGCCTGAATCTTCTCTGGGTCCACGGACACTCCCTTGTCTGACACAATGTGGCCCAAGAACCCTATATGCCTCCGCCAAAAGCTGCACTTACTAAGTTTGGCATATAACTTTTGTTCCCGCAACCTTTCCAAAACCGTCCTCAAGTGACCTTGGTGTTCCTCTTCGTTTTTTGAATACACCAAGATATCGTCTATAAGATGATCACGAACTCATCCAAGTACTCCCTGAACACGCCATTCATCAACTTCATGAATGTAGCTGGCGCATTCGTCAAACCAAACGGCATGACCATGAACTCGTAATGGCCGTACCTCGTCCTAAAGGCAGTCTTACGAACGTCCGTCTCCTCTATGGGTATTTGATGATACCCTGAAGCCAAATCAATCTTGGAGAACCACACCGCTCCCCAAAGCTGATCCAATAACTCATCTATCCTCGGAAGTGGATACTTGTTCTTCACGGTCACACGGTTTAATCCGCGATAGTCGATGCAAAGCCTGAAGCTTCCGTCTTTCTTTTTCACAAACAACACCGGTGCTCCCCATGGTGAACTACTCGGTCTAATGAACCCTTTTTCCAGCAAATCCGTTAGCTGCTTCTTTAGTTCCTCCATTTCGGCTGGCGCCATCCGGTATGGTGCCTTGGACAATGGAGCTGTCCCCGGCTCACGTTCAATCGTGAACGGATCTGAACGAGCTGTTGGAAGTCCGACCAATGCTTCGAACATGTCCTAGTCTTGCACCACTGGTATACTATTCAAATCTACGTCCGTTCCCCCTTCTGTTGTCGTGATCGTGGCTAGATAAGCTTCGCAACCATTTTCTACGAGCCGCTCCGCTTGAATCACCGATACCACCAAGCTTCCCGAGGTTGGCCTAACTCCTTGATAAACCAAGACCCCTCCGTCCCTCTCGAACCGCACCCTCCCCCAGTGACAGTCCAGATTTGCTTTGTACTTGCCTAGCCAGTCCATACCCAAGATCACATCGTATGACGTTGAAAATAATCAGGTTCGTTGGCATGTTTACTTCACCGACCCACACCGAAACGTCTCTAACCGTTCCTAGTGAGTGCATCACTTGGCCTCCGGCCGCCCTTACTAATCTGAAATCCTCTCCAGGTTCCTTTCGAAACTCCCCTTTCCCAATCATTTCTGGATTGACAAAGCAATGACTCGCTCCGGAGTCGAACAGAACATGGGTTTCCACCTCACCCATTAGCAAGGTCCCTACACATTCGTTCTCTAAAATGCTAAGACACTATACTACCACGTAAGACACAACACAATCACAGAAAACTTATAAGAACCGTACGTACCAGTAATCGGATTAGACGTGCTTGGTTCGTCGGTTGCTACCGTGGTTGCCTCATACACTCTCGGCATGATGGCCTGTCTTTTGGCCGGTGGCATGAGCGCATCCCCTGCTCGCTTCCCTTGCGCCGCAGCCTGCTCCACTACTCCTACCTTAGGACACTCACGCTTGAAATGTCCCGGTTCCCCACAGCCATAGCACACCCGAACCGCACTCTCACTGCCGGACACACGGACCACTCGCAGATCCTCCTCCAGACAGTCTCTTACTCGGTGCTCAAAGCTCCCACACCTATGACATCCTCCTGTGCCCCGCTTGCATTCCCTAACGTGAGCCTTGCCACACTTGCTGCACACGCTGCGACCTCCGGCTCCCTTGCTCGGGGCGTTCTTCCCGAACTTCCGGTTATGGCCACTAGACTGACCTGACTTGGCCACGGCCATTCCTGCCCCTGTCCTCATTGAAGCTTGCTCGGCCTGTCCTGACTCCTGCAGTGCCGCTTTTTCCACTAGTTCGGCCACCGTCCTGAAATCGCGAAACAGACACCCATTCCGCAGCTCCACTCGCAGTCCGTTAATGAACCTACGAATCAGCTTCTCCTCGGTATCGAACTCATGAGCCAGGTACTTCCTCAGTTGGTTAAACTGCGTCTCGTACTGCCTCACCGTCAGCGCTCACCCTGGGCATTCGGGTCTGTGGGTCGAGTCTGGTCGGTTCTCGGCGATTACGGGTTTTTCGGTTCTGCTTGGTTTGGACCCAATTAGGAACCGAATTTTTTTCGGTTCGGGTCTTTCCGGGTCCGGGTCGGTTCTTAGATTCGAAATCAGAACCGGGATAGAATTGGAAACAAATTCAGTTCTGAAAAACCCGAAAAAACCCGAAAAACCTGTAAAAACTCATACACCAAAAGTCCAAAACTGACCAAGTTTTTGAAATTGAAACCGAATGTTTACAAAATACAGAGAGTTCAAAGGTTTAAATTGTCAAAAGAGTAGTAAACACAAAATTCAGAAGACATTAAGACAAAATGAACAACAGAGTTCCAAACACATAGCCATCTTCTCTTAATGTCTTCTTAATCTTCACTCTTACTCTCAAAATGTCTTTGTCTCCCTTCGGCAAATATAAACAAAACCAAGTATCAATAAAACAATCAAGCTTTCAAGTTACGGTTCTTTCCCTAATACAAAGCCTTCACACTTCACACTAATACAAAATGAAGTACTAGCTACGGTTATTGTTCTATAATTCTAAGTCTTCTATGGTTCAATTTTAATCAAACAAAGTCACCATTCACAGTTCACACTAATACAAAGGGATCGAGTACACTAATTTCCAAATAACCAAAAATCAATGAGTGGAGAAGTAATACCTTATGATTATGAAGCCATGAGAATCCGAGAGACTTTAAACTTTAAAGTCCTTCAAACTCTAAAAAAAAATTGAAACAAACGAATATGTTAAAAACAAAATCTCAGAAGTACAATTTAAAAGAGACTTTAAGAATAGAGATGACCTCTCTGAAGTTTATCTAGTAATTCAATATCAGCAAGCAGTTGTTCTTGCGTAACCAAACCTTTTTCAGCCACTGTTCGGTGCACATTAACACCTCTAGCATGTAATGATACAAACAACTCCTAGATGAATCTAAGACTCGACCACTAGTGATAAATGCAGACTTGGATGCAACAGAAGTCACTTGCATTGCAAGGACATCCTTAGCTACTTCAGACAGCACAGGGAACTTTGTGCTGTTGAGGTTCCACCATCCCAATACGTCATACTCTGAACCAAGCAGAATTGTCCTCGGATTCTCCACTTCCTCCTTCAAATATAACTCAAACTCAGTAGTTGCATCTTGAAATCCTTTTTCTTTTGCTAGCTCCTTGTAAACGCAATCCATTCTTTCATATCCAAGCTCCTTATCTAAATCTAAATCTAAATCTAAATCTAATTCACCTTCAACAGGATCTTGGGACTCTTGTGCACTCTGTGATGTGCCTGCCGACTGAGATGATGTGGGATCCCTGGTAGCATTGCTATTATACAAATCAAACAGCTTCTTCATAACAGAAAGGACCGAATCCCTAATCGTTTTCATGTCAGCAGTATCTTTCCCATAAAGACTTTCAAAGCAAAACGTTGCAAACTTCATTTTGTTTCTCGGATCAAAGACACTAGCTATGATCACAAGCCTATTGATTTCCTTCAACCCTTCCCAATACTTATCAAATTTATCTCTCATAGCCATCGCCTTGATCCTCAATGTTAAGTCAGCATTCTTGCTCAAGGAAATCAGATTTCTTTCAATTGTCACAATCTCACTGTAACACTTGTAAGACCCTACTGAATTGGTAGCTGAAACCACTAAAGTAGCGTTGTAAAAGATGATGAGAAACCTTACTAACCTGTCCACGGCTTCCCAATCATCTGTTGTTGGAGGTCCAATCCGTTTCTTTCCATCAACCTTTTCTTGAAAATAATCAGTATACAACCTGTCTTCTGCTGCCATTCTCTCAAAACCTGCCTTAAACTTAATTGCTCTTATTAGCATAAGATAAATAGAATTCCATCTGGTTTTGCAATCCAAAGGCAATCTTTCCCTTGTTACCTTTGTTGATTCATCTTTAAGGTCGAAGGCTTTGATTCTTTTAGTAGAATCTCTCACGTATGTCACACCATTACGGATAGCAGAGACACTCTTATCAACATCATGCAAACCATCTTTCACCACTAAGTTAATAATGTGAGCCGCACACCGTACATGCATAAACTCACCTTCTAAGACCAATGCATCAGAATGTGTTGCACCAAATGTTTCCCTAAAACTCGCCAGAGCAGATGTGTTTGCAGTTGCATTATCAACCGTGATGGTGAAGATCTTCTCAATTCCCCATTCACCAAGACACTCAACCAAAACCGAAGCTATAGTTGCTCCCTTATGGTCTGAGATGTTCTTAAACCCTATTATCAGCTTCTTCAACTTCCAACTTGCATCAATGAAGTGTGCCGTGATAACCATGTAGCTAACTCCTGTAGGAGGAGCAACCCAAAATATCTGTTGTAAGAGAGATCCTTTGCTTACTCTTAGCAAACACCTTTTTCATAGCAGCTTTCCTCATCACAAACATTTCGACAATCTCTCTAGTGGATGTTTTCTTAGACTGTGGCTTATATAGATGAACCCTATTGCAAAAATTTTTCCAAGCCAAACTCTCTATGAATGCTAACGTCAATTCAGCCAAAACAAGCATCTCATTTGTTGCTTCCTTAAAAACTTCGAATGAAACTCTTGATTAACCCAAGTTACCTTCTTCACCTTCGGGATTTAGAACGGATTGAGCTTGAGCTTTACTATCCTTCCAAGCAGAGAAAGACTTGCACAGACCATTGTGCTTAATCAAACTTGAAGTTCCAGACGAGACTGCACAGCACATAACCTTGCCACAGTAATTACATGAGCACTTATTCTCATCATTCCCGGATTTTGTAAAGTGATCCCACACCATCGATCTTGTTGAAGTATGCTTCTTCTTCAGCTTAGATGGAAGCGAACTACCATCACTTGTAGGATTTTCTTTCCTTTTGCTTGCAGGACCAGAAGTCCTAATCTCATCTTTGGTTTCTCTCTGTAACTCATTTTCGTGGGTTGAGGAAGAATCCATCTTCAATAAAACGAAAATGTAAGATTCGCAATCAATAATCTAAGAGAAGAAAACAAATCAAACAACTTAGGAGAAATATCACGAAATCCCTAATTAGGCAAAATCAATTCCCTAATCGTGATGGATTGTCAAGAGATGAAACTCAAGGGATGAAATGAGAAGCCGAGAAGTAAAGGAGAAGGAAGGGAGAAAGAGAGGAGGAGAAAATTTCTAATCGGAATCAAAAACCATGAAATCCCTAAATCCTAATTAGCCATAATCGAATTCCTAATCGGCTAAAATCAAATTCAAAACATTTTCGAGAAGCCGAGAAAGAAAGGAGAAGTCGATGAGGAAAGGAGAAGGAAAGGAGAAGGAAAGGAGAAGGAAAGGAGAAAGAGAGGAGAAGATTACATGAGAATGATGATTTCTCGACACCGATGAACAAGATGGAGGCGATTCAGGCGAAGGCGAAGGTGAGAGACGACGAGAGAGCCGTCGGGTTTCTTTAAGGTTTTTCATATTTCAAAATTGGTATTTACAAAAGGGATTAAATTGGGAATTAAATAAAACTAAAGTTTATAAGGTTACAAATAATTTGCTAATCATAAACATAAAGTTATAAATTATACGATTATGAAATTATGTTATATGATTATATTCGGGATTATGAAAATGTGTTAATTAAATTCGGGTTTTCGGGTTTTAATTCGGTTCTCGGGTTTAACCTGAACCGAACCGAGAACCATATTAAATTATATTGAGAACCGTTTGGTTTTTAGGCATGATTTAGGTTCGAACCGAACCTTGATTTTCGGTTCGGTCCGGCTCCGGTTCCCCGGTTCCGGTTCACATGCCCAGGGCGAGTCAGCGCCCCTTGGTGCAGGTACAGAAATGCCTTCTCCAACTCGTTGTAAGCTTCCTGGGGGATGTACTTACTTCGGAACATCGCCGAGAAGGCCTCGCATAAACAGTCCACGTTCACCAACCTCCCAACGATCCCTTTCCACCACATGTGTTCATCTCCCTCCAAGTAATGCACTGCTATGTCTCTTTTGAAGCCCTCCGGACATCGGATATACTCAAAGTTCCGCTCCAGTCTCATCCTGCACTCGTCCGCGTCAATTGGCGTAGAACCACCCGAGAAGAACTTGGTTCCTAGCCTTGACATATGGTCCAAGACCTTGAGGTAGGACGGGATCACCACCACATGATCCGCCCCTCCCACAACCACGTTTTCAACCACTGGTTCCACCACTTGTGGTGCCACGGCCGGTACCACTCCCGGTACTGGCACGACCGCCAGTAAATGTTCCAGCACCTGGGCTAGCAATGCCAACACGGCCTCTAACCCCACTGCTGCAGCATTCGCAGCAATTCCCACCGCGTTCCCAGCCCCAGCCACAGCCGCATCCGCAGCAGCCACATGAGTAGCAGCAGCATTCGCAGCAGCAGCAGATGCAGCATCCACAGCCGCAGCCGCAATCACCTGCTCCTGCTGGTTCTCAGCCTCATTCCCTGAATCCTCCGAGTTCACAGCCCCGTTCAGTCTCGCAGCCCTTGTCCTTCTTGGAGCCATCTGCAATCAGAAACCATGGTTAGCCCGAAGCTAACCAAACCAGAGTTCACAAACTCAACAAAAAAAAACCTTACCGCGAGACCTGGCAGTGAAGAATGGATCGGACCCCCTTCTATCCCCACACAACAACAGCAAGCACTAGCTAGTCCTAGAAACGTGAATGCTCTGATACCAACTTGTGGTGACCCGACCCGGCTATCTATACCGCTGTCGTGCCCCAACGTACCAACCTAACGTCCCGTCTATACTTAGGCAATTTTTCGCGTTTTCGATTTCTTTAATAATTTCATTTGACAAGCAATTAACCAACAATTCCTTTCATTAAACTTCCATTGAAATCGTTAAACAGGATTCGGGGTTCATAAATCAAAACAACACGGTTTGCTAAACAATACGACCAATCATCTAGCTCACCCTAAACGGCAAACACCAAGGCCCGTAAACCAACAACAAGTTCAACGATTAAATAACTAGAACACAAAACCCAAATCCCCCGATCCATCCGTATCCATCACTGCCACCGGTCTCGCTCCACTTACTTCTTAGAACCTGCACACTCCACATTTAAGAGAGGCATAAGTATTACATAAATACTTAGTGAGTACGGTCATCCCGTAACACCTGACTAGAACCAATCACGCAATCATGCATCAGATTCTAAATTCACATAAACGCTTAAACACATAAACATAGTTCGCGTTCGGCCTTGATCATCTACCATAACTCACAGTCAATCCCTTTTTAAGACTCACGTCTACTATAACGAGAATACCACATCCCCTAAGCTAGCACATGATCTGGATTACCCTGTAGTCAGCTAGACATCAACTTAGCCACGGTAAACACCTCACGATCGTCTATCATGTAACACGCTACCTTGCCAACACACAACCAAACAAACACACAAGTCACGCAAGAAATTCACGATAAACATATAACCCTAGCAATTCCTCGATCCATGGACACTAGCCACAGTCACGCACTCACCTTGACACGCCTAGGAACAGATTAGTCGGAAGGAAATTCGGTGAAATTCCCTTGAAAACGAAGATAGTCGATCGTCCCAGAAATTCCTCGGCTACCGCTCGTCCGTAGCTTACTCTCCTTTGCTATCTCTCAATCCGTTCACTTTCCCTCGACCTAACTTCTGTATCCCCTCGGAAACCCCACGAAATACTTCGATTAGTCCAACGTTACTCGACGGGAACTTGATACTAAAAGAATTATCCGATCGCTTACCAGATTTTCTCGGCTACTGTCAGATCCGTACGGCTGACTCGCGATCTCTCTCGGCTAACCCTCGGGAAAACTCGTTCTTTTAGGTTTTGCTCTCGACTAATCTCTCCCTTTCATTCTATTTCCTTGAAATAACGCGGCTCTCTCGAGAAAAGTCTCCCAAATCCTTAAATACTCGCAAAACCCTAATTAACTCGGATAAAACCGACGTTTCCTGGTTCCAGTAGGAGTTATCCCGGTTAGATCCGATTTTCCACGACCAAAGCCCGTACCGGCTCGACTAACCGCGCGCCCAATCTGACTTAAGCCGACCTTAGTCATGGCCCACAGCCCAGTTTCACTTTTACTCGGCTGGTTTCCTTTTTCTCTCGGCCAGTTTCCATTTTCTCTCGGCTAGAACGCACCGTCTTATCCAAACTCGCGATGTTTCCCGTTCCGCCTAAGAAAACTCGGGTTTTCATCGAGAGAAACTCGGCTCACAGGCCTAGCCCCTTTACTCCGACACTTAGTCGTTTTCCACTCGAATTTTTCTCATTTCTATCCGGATATCGTCCGTCTGTCCCGACCATGTCCCAGTCGTCCCTTGACTACGGTCTGAAACTCCCATCCGTTCGTACCACCATCCAACCAAACCGACCAGCTCCTCGTACCACGTACTGTCCGGCTGTACCATTTCAGATTTCTCGGATACGGATGCTACAACTCTCCCCCACTCGTTTTGGATTCGTCCTCGAATCTAATTCTCGGCATGTATCTTATCAAACCACTTGGGAAACTCGGCTTTCATCCTAGCCTCCTTTTCCTACGACACTTGCTCGTGCCCGTCGCAATCCCATACGACCTTGAGCTTCTTGACTAGCCTTCCATGCCTAGTCTTCTCTTTTCAGTCTATTACCCGTACCGGCCTAGCCACTACTGCAAGATCCTCTTGCAAGTCTGCATGTGGTTCTTCTATAACCGTTTCCCGCTCGGTCATATGCTTCCTTATGAACCCCTTTGGATTTATTTTTATTTTATTATGAGTTTCTCTTCATCTCTTTGCTGCTTCTCTGTTTCCATGACTGAGTAGTTTCATAGTTAGGTTTAGGGTTTCAAAAAAACTTAGGAATCATTGAATTAGACATAGATAGAGATTTATCTACCGTTGTCTTCACCTATCGTTGTGTTCATTGCTTAGACTGAATTGATCACTTAGTCTCTGATTTAGGATTTAATCTATTCTTCAAAAGTGTTATAGATTGCTTGAAAGAACATAGGTGAGCGGTTTGTCCTTAGCCAACGGAAGATGATGCTATGGCAATCCGTGAACAAATTGAACCTGCTCGTTAATGTTTGTTTAGAATTCTAAGTTCAAACGACAGTTTAGATACTTAGGTTGCTAGATAAAGTGATTAATACCACGACGGTGGATTGGTTAAACATTCATGTTTGAGTTCTAGTCTGAGCTTATTTGTTCCCTGAATAATTGTCTGATTTATGATCTCCGAATTCCGGCGAATTGCCCTTCAACCTAGCGCTTCGTTTTATTGCATTTTACATCGTTTTTATTTGCTATTTTCGTTTTACATTGCAACAACAAACCACATCTTTTGTCTTAGCTTAATATTAATCTAAAGAATCGTAGTGTAGCCTTTGGAACTTGTGGATTGAATTCTTAAATACTACGACATTGCTGTGCACTTGCAGTAGTTATTTTAGGGTTAAAACTCTGATTATCAAGTTTTTGGCGCCTTTGCCAAATTCCAATTTGTGTTACCTTCGAATCTAAGATTGGAATTTAGTCTAAGATTTACTAATTTATATCTTTCTCTCTTGTGTGTTTCAGGTGTATGCAGAGAAGAAGTGCAGGCTCTGACAACCTACTTCGTCTCGACAACCAAGAACTCGCAAAGGCAGAAAGAACTAACAACAAGGCCAGAAAACAGAAGTCTACTCGTGTCATCATGGGAGACGTACAAGACAACCAAACACTTGCTAAAGCTCAAGCTGCAAAACTTCAGAATTTACAACAGCAGTTGCAGCAACTCCTGCAACAGCAACAGTAACAGTAGCAGCAGCAGCATCATCAACAACAACAGCACTTTCAGCAACCACAACAGAGTGCTATTGGGGCTGTGGATACCCCTCACACCTTCTACCAGAATAGAGCTGCAATCTGTCCACCCCCTCTTGCAAGGGCAGATTATGAGAACAAACCGCAGATGATCGCTCTGGTGAAGCAGCACGTGTTCCATGGGTTACCCGCTGAGAACCCAATGGATCACATCGAGAATTTTGAAGAGATCTGCAGCACTACTAAGTCGAATGGGGTACCTTCTGATTACCTCAAGTGCAAGCTCTTCCCTTTCTCTTTGGCGGATAAGGCGATGAGGTGGCTCAAGTCCCTACCTGCTGGATCTTTGCGGACTTGGGAAGAATGCAGAGCTGCTTTCTTGGATCACTTCTACACCAAGACAAAGACAGCTTCGCTGAGGAACATGATCACCACCTTCCAGCAACATTCATGAGAATCTTTTTGTGAAGCTTGGGAGCGATTCAAGGAGTATTGCAGAGAGTGCCCTCATCATGGCTACTCAGATGAGCAGCTTCTTAGTATCTTCTATGATGGCGTTTATTGGGATTACAAGAATGGTTTAAACGCTGCAAGAAATGGAGATTTCATGACCAGGAGCATAGATGGAGCTTACCAACTGATGCAGCAGCATCTAAAATGTGTTACACTCGATGGACTTTGTGTCGCACACATTGGCGACGGCTTAGACGACAATTAGGGTTTTGGGCTTTTATATTAATTTCTATTTATTTAATTATTATTAAACTTTATTTTGGGTTTTTAGGTTTAGCCTCCCCTATTTATAACGTTGTATTTGCTTCATTGATATTAAGTATTTGATTATTAATAAAGAGCTTTTCCTTTTGAGAGAAGAGTATTCTCTGTTTAAAGTCTTTGTATCTTTTCGTTATCTCAGGAAGAAATCGAATAGATCTAAGCTTCAACTGTTATCGAAATCCATTGATCTTCGAGAAGCTTTTGATTATTCCGCTGCAACCGCTCTATCATCTGGTTTCAGAGATGCGTCCTTTGATTTGTTAAATCGAAGACCGATTCTGGATGTCATGTTGATTGACAGTAACAGCATCTATCCGGATGAAAGTCCTTTTGTCGAAGGAGAAAGGAACCATGAGATCCATCGAGAGATCTATGGCAAGCGCGGGCGTCACTGGTGTTTCTCTCAGGATTTACAGGACAAACAGGCGTGCAAAATCCGAGTTTTCAGAAGAATTTTTCTCAGGGTTTTCAAGGGAAAACATTTGTGCAAAACCAGGGACAGAACAGATTTCAGGGGGGGTCTCCAACAGCAGCAACCATTTAACAATCTCCAAGCTTCCACTGCCATTGGATCTCAAGTTGAACTCAAGGCTCTTATGCAGCAACTTCTGATCAACCAGCAGAAAGCCTCTACAGAGATTAACATCAAGGTGGATGATAACACTCATATTTTACCCATTTTTACTATCATAAGTGGGTGCTTTAATAAGCATTTCACTAAGGTTTTAATGCATAAACACTAGATTTCGAGTATTTGGTTGTTGATGACTCTTTTCAGGAAATTTTAGCAAAAGACGCATATTTTGGAGCAAAATGGACAATTCCGGAAACAGTGCCCGAGGACAGAAGTTCAACACCAAATGAAGGCCTTCCCACCACGAGATCAAGCTCATATTTGGAGACAAGGAAGCCTTATCAGCTGTCTTTCACCACGAAGTGATTTGAGAACAATCCCACGGTTGGATCTCAAGTTATGAAGGAAGCAAGAAGGTCCGTCAGACACCCGGAAAGATAGGCTGGCCGCGCCACGGCCGACCCAGACAACCAGTGGCCGCGCCACGACCGGTCGCTCGTGCGGCCAGGCCATTCGCATTTCTCGAGCCCATTTGACGCCCAACTTAAATCCGAACCCGTCTTATGCAACCCAAGACCTAATCCACGACCTAGAGGACTTGAAGACCTATATATACTCGCCGTTTAGGGTTTTTCTAGATATCAACTTTTGCATCACAAAATACTCTAAGTTATAGATTTCTGTTTGGTGGCCGCGAGTCTCTGATTCGCGGTTTGCCTTTGTTCTTCAAGGGAGAATTATTTATTCTTGAACCCTTTTTGTTTCTCATCGATTTATACAAGTTATGCATTCATCAATCACGTTTTCTACTTCTTCTTTTATGTCTGAGTAGTTTACTTTCGTTGGGCGTTCTTTAAGGGGATCTATGGGGAATTTCATTAACTGTTGTTGAAATCGATTGTTTAGGCCGAAGATTAGGATTTTCTGTCTCACCTTATTCGTTCTTATTGCATGAGTCTAGCGTCATGAACTATATTCTGATCGCAGGGTCTTGAGAACGGCTAACGTCCTGAATCTCAGATCTAGACCAAAATATGGTAGAGAGCATCCTTTAAAAGATGTCTGAATGTTTATCGTCC
>JAHZTW010000001.1:438777513-438918707 GCA_020283515.1 Alliaria petiolata | reverse complement strand
ACTTGGATTCACGAAATTCAAGCCAACTAAGATCTCATTGGTGTTTGCTGACCGTTCTGTGAAGTTACCCGTTGGAGTTCTTGAAGACTTACATGTGCAGATTGGCAATGCTTATGTTCCTGCAGATTTCGTGGTTCTGGAGCTAGATGAAGAGCCAAAGGATCCTCTCATTTTGGGAAGAACTTTCTTATCCACATCAAGTTTTTTGGCGCCGTTGCCGGGTAGGCTGCGTTTCGCTGTCCAAGACAAAGGTCAAGATCACAACTCAAAGACATTCTTTTCTCTAACTTCTAGATTTCTTTCTATGAGTTTCAGGGACTACCATACCATGGAGCATGCGAGGAACAACCTCTACATGCCCCCGAACTCACGCCCACCTGCAGAATTTCTGCACCATCTACGGAGACCGCCGCCGACACTGCAGCCACACGAGCGCTTCACGCCTCACCCACAGGGCGGATTTGCACCTCCTATTATTCACGGAAGCGAGAGTCTCCACCTCCAGACGCCACCTCCTGCTCAGAACAATTAGAAAGTTACACCTGCTCCCTTGTACCAGCAAGTGGAGAGCCTTATTGAAGCAATAACGGTAATGACTGATTATCAAGCTAAGTCTGAGAGATCTTTGCACGCTCGGATGGACTCTATCCAAGGTGAAGTCTTCCACAAGCTTCAGGAAGTTGCCAACAACGTAAAAGTATAGGAGAACCGCACTTTTGGCAGCATCAACAAACTATCCAGAAATTCCGAGGACTTGGCAGATCACAGAAGGGTCCTGAACCGTGGACTAGGCGATGTATGCGCCCTGAAATACGAGTTCGAGGAAACTCGTGGGACCACCTACAGCATCATGGGCCAGATGGAGAAAGACATCCAGTAAAGGGAACGCGCCCAGCGTAAGGTTGAGTCACAAGTCGAAGACTTGAGAGACGAAGTCGAGAACATGGGAAAAGGTCAAAAGAAAAACGAAGCCGTCTTGGCTAGACTATCCAAAGAACAGAGGAGGCTCGACGGGATCATCAATAAGCTTATAGGAGAACACGAAGCCCTAGCCTCTGGAGCCGAGAAAGCACCCTGTTGTTTCGCCCAAACCCATCTGATACACGAACCGACCCTTCAGGAAGAGTCACTCGAACTGACTGAGGGCGGACCTGCCGCAGGTATCACCATCCACGTGGAGAGACCTTCTACGCTACATATCAAGCGGGAAAGATTGATAGAATTCCACATGAAAGTGGAGAGAATCCCGGAGACCATAGGATTCAATGAAGCATGGGAAGGCTATGGCTTAAAAGAATACTTTGAAGACAGTTTGGAGAGCTTGAACGAGATCAAGGTTCACTTTGGTCAAGCAAGACGCTCAATCCCCTCTGCCAGAGCCGCCTACTTCTCCCGCGCTGAGAAATACGAAAGCTACACCAATAGGATCTCTCGAGAGAACCTCAGCGAGTTCAACGAGGTGGTCCGAAGCCTTCCGCCAGGTACCACGTTCACTGAAGCATGGACAGAACATTTCACTGGGCATTATTTTCGTGAAAGCAATGAGACCATGCTGGAGATACAAGACCTTTTCACGCGAGCAAGGTCAGGAAGGGCACTTCGCACCCTGCACAAGTCAAGAAGCCTCGGTCGATTCCTCGTTTCATGCGAAATCAAAGGAGTCAAGGTCGAGGCACTATGCGATCCCGGCTCAACTATCAGCGTTCTGCCTACCTACGCGGTTCGAGAACTCGGGATCAGGCACGCCCACGCGACGGAAGTAGTGATTGGTCTGGCGGATCAATCCTTCGCTGCCGCGGAATGAGTCATTTTATGACCTCCCGGTCATCATTGGCGATTGTAAAATCCCGGTAGACTTCTACATAGTCAAGACACGCCAAGAAGAAGCTGCACCTCTCATCTTGGGATGGCCGTTCTTAGCCACTGCAGGAGCCATCATGGATCGACCAAACAGGCGAGTCTCATTTGCTAATATCGACGGGAAAAAGTTATATCCCGCGGTACCTTACACCATGGAGAAACTCCTTCTTGAAAAGGATGAAGATGCCATCATGGAGAGACTCGAAGAGCCTTTAGCAGAAGAGGGCGCAAAGAAAGCAAAAAGACCTTGCCTAAGGTCGAACTCCACCTCCAACTAAGCTCCCAAACCACCAAAGTCTAGCTAAAAGACTCTAAACAAGAGCTTCTCAATGGGAGACAACCCATTTTAGGTATTCTCTTTCTCATCTCTTTAACCATACTAATTTTTAGTTTTGGTTTCTTCTTAGTTTAAAGCATTTTCATAAACCCCAAAAGCACAAAAAAATCAGAAAACCCCAAATATATCAAAAATATGAAGAAGGAGCTTCGAAGAACACTCACCGGGCGACGAACCGCCCGTGGGCCGGCCAGAAGGAGCCTGGCCACGCCACGAGCCACGATGGTGCGGAGGCAAGACGCTTGGCCGCGGCCGCGACAACCAGTCGCACGGCCGGCCGTCGTCTGAAGAAGCTTCCGTCCCGACCTCACCAAACCGGACCTCCTTCAACCTGTTTCAAGCCTTTCAAGTATCCTCCTTGATTAAATGGCCTGAACGCGTCCTAAAGACCGCAAAGATCACTTCCACAACCACGGCAAGTTGCTGTTGCATCAAAGATGGCGAGACAAGGCGAGACTCCATCCAAGTCAAGTTAAGTCAATGATCCGTCTCTCTCATTCTATTTCGTCCATAACGTTCAACAGACCTGTATCCACAAAGACGGAGAAGAACAGCACGGTTCCAGAGGATGAAAACCGTAGTGCAAGCTCCAAAAGGAAGAAGATGTAACTTCCTTCACCAAACCGCGAAGAGGAAAGTTCCCGAAGACTAACTTCTCTCTTCCGCGACCGAGACCTTTACCGAAGCCAAGTAAGGATTTCATGTGGCATTGAAGTTCATACTAGCAACACCTGTCTTCCGGGATCCCGAACAGATCACTGGATAGGCCAGCATAGACCCAAATTTCAAGTCAAGTTTCTGAGGTGACGTAATCTTCAAGACGCAAGGAAGGAAGATTTTTCATCTCTCATTCACGGTGTTATCAAAGGTCAAGGAATCAAGACGAGTACTCAACAATCGGAGTACCTGTTCTTCTCAACATAGGCGTGCCCCAATCATCACCATCCCCAGCCGCCAACATCACCACCACACGCCCACCACCACCATCCGAAGCAAGGAAGCTTAACCGCGCAACACATTTCCTTTCGAGCTAAGTTTTCGATTTCTTTTGTTCAATCAAATCGATTCTAATCAGGAACATAAGGATAATGATCAAGTCCTTAGCTCAATTATACCACACGCCCATACCAAACCCAACACCATTTTCAAGTAAGTCTTCACAAGCTTGTACTTGAATTTACCTATCTTTTTCACCTCACTTGATTTAAACAAACTGGGGACAGTTTGATTTAAGTCTGGGGGGGTTTCTTATATTACTAATCATACTTTTATTTGATGAGTCTTATGCATACTTGCATCATTTATCGAGTCGTTTTATAGAGTCAAAACTTTTTTTTTCTTTTATTCGGAGAGTATGAACTTTGCTAGGTACAAGTCGTTTCGAAACAAGGAACCTTAATGACCATTCTCACGGATTTAGAAGCAAGGTTTACTAAGTCGAACACGGCGAGTGGATCATTCCAGCGGAGAAAGTTCTAATCTCTAGAGTACTCGAAGGATCTTACGTTGACTCCGCACCTAATGAATCAAACCTTCTCGTCAAGGGGCTTGAGGTACTTCGATCTTTGCTCCTCTTTTAGACTCTAGAATGACTAAGTAGATGCAATGCAACCTCTCCTTGATCTTCTCTTGTTATAGAAAAGAAAAAAAAAATAGAAAGAAAGGTTTTAGTTTGAGAATGGCAACCAGAGTTCCTTAAAGGACAATGACGGTTCGCAGCAATCATGTAAACTTCAAAGAAGTAATCATTCTCAAGCTAAGAAGAAAATGATTACTTCTTAGCTGTTCCTCCTACTATTATTGCCACCGTTTTGCCTGTTGTTCCTATCCCATTTTTTTATAAATTTTTATTTTCTTTTCATAAAACCATTCATAGCAACAAAAAAAAAACCTTTTTATCTAATTTACTAAAATTCGATTCATAATAAAGACATAAAGTTTACACTCTACTATATTCTGTTCCTAGTAAGTGAAAGCTTGGAAGTGTAATTGTTACGAAATGATAACAAAATAGAATGTCGAAAAGAAAAAGTAAAAAGTATTTTTTGGAAGAAAGAAAAACAAAATCTCAATTGGATTGGAGCCTGAAAACGAAAGAACAAATCGCACACTCAAGCCTTTGAATTAAAGTTGAAAAAATAAAATGATACTCTAAAAAAGTAGGGAGAAATCGACTAAGGGAAGAAAAAAATAGGAGAGTTGTGTCTGAAATGTCTATGTCTAGATGTTTGGAAGAGAAATTATAGTGTCTCGTCGACCAATACTCCCTCGACAGAGACTGCACGCCTAAATGAATAAAGGGGTCAACAAGAGAAAGCTCGAAATACTCAAAGAGACCATGAAGCATATCCGGGAAGGGTGAAAAGCTCAAGGTAACTAGACACAAACGCCTTGAAGCTGAATTCCGAGTTATGTGGCTCAACAGGTCGATTGCTAGAATTGACTAGTTCCCAAGTATTGGTGAGTTTCCACGTTTTCAAACCTCTTTTCCTTACTTAGATTTCTGTTGTGTTTGAGGACAAACAAAGGTTTAAGTCTGGGGGAGTTGATAACACTCATATTTTACCCATTTTTACTATCATAAGTGGGTGCTTTAATAAGCATTTCACTAAGGTTTTGATGCATAAACACTAGATTTCGAGTATTTGGTTGTTCAAGACTCTTTTCAGGTAATCTTAGCAAAAGACGCATATTTTGGAGCAAAATGGACAATTCCGGAAACAGTGCCCGAGGACAGAAGTTCAACACCAAATGAAGGCCTTCCCACCACGAGATCAAGCTCATATTTGGAGACAAGGTAGCCTTATCAGCTGTCTTTCACCTCGAAGTGGTTTGAGAGCAATCCCACGGTTGGATCTCAAGTTATGAAGGAAGCAAGAAGGTCCGTCAAGCACCCGGAAGGACGAGCTGGCCGCGCCACGGCCGAACCAGACGACCAGTGGCCGCGCCACGGCCAGTCGCTCGCGCGGCCAGGCCACTCACGGATTCCCGAGCCCATTTGAAGCCCAACTTAAACCCGCAGCCGTCTTATGCAAGCCAAGACCTAATCCACGACCTAGGGCACTTGAAGACCTATATATACTCGACCTTTAGGGTTTTTTAGGGCATCACCACTTAGCATCACGAAATTCTCTTGTTACAAACTTCTCTTGGCGGCCGCGAATCTTTGATTCGTGGTTTCCACTTTGTTCTTTGAGGGAGATTGATTTGTTCTTGAACCCTCTTTTATTTTAATCGATTTATACAAGTTATGCATTCATCAATCACGTTTTCTACTTCTTCTTTTATGTCTGAGTAGTTTACTTTCGTTGGGTGTTCTTTAAGGGGATCTATGGGGAATTTCATTAACTGTTGTTGAACCGATTGTTTAGGCCGAAGATTAGGATTTTCTGTCTCACCTTATTCGTTCTTATTGCATGAGTCTGGCGTCATGAACTATATTCTGATCGCAGGGTCTTGAGAACGACGAATGTCCTGAATCTCAGATCTAGACCAAAATAGGGTAGAGAGCATCCTTTAAAAGATGTCTGAATGTTTATTGTCCCGATCCTATTGCGTGTTCGTCTAGGACGCAGGATATGAAAGTATACCTGTGGAATGGAAGTTCGCAGATCGACCTAGTTTGATAAAGTTAGGTTGTTAAAACCAGTGAATCAGTTTGGGGAAAATCGCCTAGTCTCGCTTGCTTAACTTTTGTGTGTTTGATTTCTAGTTAGAACCCCATAGATTTCCCGAGAAGATTCCCAACGTGTTCGTCCCACCTGCTTTTAAATCGAGATTTATGCACTTCATTACTTTACTTTTTCTGCACTGCTTGCCTGATTTCCTTTTTACAAGTCCTTTAGTTTATTTCCCTTTTCCCGTTGGTTATAGAAAAGGCTGACAACCTTCTCTATATAAGGCGTGGTACTGCTTTATTTAATTTCTGCAAGAACCGTGACACTCATTCCTAAACCCCTAATTCTCTGCGTCTTTGGTTGCCCTGATTCTTCTGTTTTGCAGTTGACCTCCTCCCTGTGGTTCGACACCCTAAGTACTACAACGCACGATGTGCACTTGAAGTTTAGGGTCCTACAAATTCAAAAGCTCGACGAGTCCCTAAAAAAATCCTCCAAACTCGGACGACTATTTAGACCCCATCAGTGGACAACATGTACAATGATCTCAATAGCAAGTATGAAGCTGTCTCCACCAACATGAAGAAGCTCGATACTCATGTAGCTCAAACTGCTGAAGCAATCAAAAGACCACAAGGATTCCTACCAGGAAAGGGTGAGCAAAATCCTAAGGAGTTTGTGAATGCCATTGCACTCAGAAGTGGAAAGGTATTAGAGCCTGTTGCGCCAAAAGATACTGTGAAAGAGCAAAACGTGGCACCATCTATGCGTGTATACGCGCCCAAGATCCCTTATCCTACTCGTCCTAAGAAGTCTCGCAAAGACTTGGAGGAAGCAAAGTGCAAGGAAATGTTGAATGAGCTTACAGTGAAACTCTCTCTCACTGATGCAATCCAGATGATGCCTGCAATGAAGCGGTGCATGAAGACCTTAGTGACAAGTAAAGTGTCAGGTGAAGATGATTTTGTCAAGGTTTCAAAGGATTGCAATGCTGTTCTTCAAAACAAGATGCCAACAAAACTTGGAGATCCTGGGCGTTTTGTCCTTTCTGTGCAAATTTGGGCAATGATTTTTGCTTGTTCCTTGTGTGATTTGGGCTCTACTGTCAACCTCATGCCATACTCTATGGCTAAGCGACTTGGATTCACAAAATTCAAGCCAACTAAGATCTCATTGGTGTTTGCTGACCGTTCTGTGAAGTTACCCGTTGGAGTTCTTGAAGACTTACATGTGCAGATTGGCAATGCTTATGTTCCTACAGATTTCGTGGTTCTGGAGCTAGATGAAGAGCCAAAGGATCCTCTCATTTTGGGAAGAACTTTCTTATCCACAGCTGGTGCTATCATAGATGTGAAGAATGGGAGAATAGATCTCCATCTGGGAGACCTTATCATGACGTTTGAGATGGACAAAATGCTTAAGAAGCCAATGTTGGATGGACAAACTTTCTCTGTTGATGACTCACTAGAAATCTCTATTGAGATAGCTGAAGAGATTTTAGTGGAAGACCCATTGGAGATTGCTTTGACAAAGGCTGAGAGTGAGCATGGATTTTTGAGTGAGGATACAACTGGCTATGCTAAGATGTTGGACTCAAGCAAGGAGATGGGGTAGATGGTCGCCTACATGACCTTGGATGCAGCTGCAGAAAAATCTTCAACATCATCTCCTCCTGCGCCCCTTGCAAACCCATGGAGCGAGCTGAAAGCTCCAAAGCTTGAGCTCAAAACACTCCCAGCTGGGCTAAGGTACGCGTTTCTAGGTCCTAACTCTACTTACCCAGCGATCATCAATGCTGAACTGAATAATGCTGAGACTGCTTTACTTCTATGTGAGCTTAGAAAGTATCGTAAGGCCTTAGCCTATTCACTAGATGATATCACTGGAATCTCACCTGATCTTTGCATGCATAGAATACATCTTGAAGATGAATCGAGGACTTCTATAGAACATCAGAGGCGGTTAAACCTAAATCTAAAAGATGTTGTAAAGAAAGAGATAATAAAACTTTTGGATGCATGCATTATTTATGCTATCTCTGATAGTAATTGGGTGAGTCCAGTCCATGTAGTCCCAAAGAAAGGTGGTGTAACAGTTGTTAAGAATGATAAAGATGAGTTGATTCCAACTAGAACTGTTACATGACATAGGATGTGTATTGATTATCGGAAGTTGGATGCTGCCACTCGTAAAGATCACTTTTCTTTGCCATTTATTGATCAAATGCTTGAGAGATTGGCTAACCATCCTTACTACTGTTTTCTAGATGGTTATTCTGGTTTCTTTCAGATTCCCATTCATCCAGACGACCACGAGAAAAACACATTCACATGTCCTTATGGCACTCTTGCATATCGCCGAATGCCATTTGTTTTGTGCAATGCCCCAGCGACATTCCAGCGATGCATGATGTCGATTTTTACTAACTTGATTGAGGACATAATGGAGGTTTACATGGACGATTTTTCTGTCTATGGATCCTCCTTTTCTGTCTATCTTTCTAATTTGTGCAGGGTACTCAAGCGCTGCGAGGAGAAACATCTAGTGCTGAACTGGGAAAAGTGTCATTTCATGGTCCGCGATGGGATCGTTTTGAGACACAAGATTTCAGTACAAGGCATTGAAGTGGACAAGGCGAAGATTGAGGTGATGACGAATTTGCAGCCACCAAATTCTGTCAAAGGGGTTCGAAGCTTTCTTGGTCATGCTGGTTTCTACAGAAGGTTAATTAAAGACTTCTCCAAGATTGCCAGACCTTTGACCCAGCTGCTGTGCAAAGATGTGAAGTTTGACTTCTATAGTGCTTGCCTCGAGCCTTTCCACACGATCAAATAAGCTTTGGTCAGTGCACCAATAGTCCAACCACCAGACTGGGAACTGCCTTTCGAAGTGATGACCGATGCTAGTGACTATGCAGTAGGAGCTGTTTTGGGACAGCGAAGGGATAAGAAGTTTCATGTCATCTACTACACTAGTAGAACCCTTGATGATGCGCAGCGGAAGTATGCTACTACTGAGAAAGAACTTCTTGCCATTGTGTTTGCTTTTAAGAAGTTCAAGTCTTATCTTGTGCATACTTTTCATGCTGCTTTGAGGTATCTTCTTACCAAGAAAGATGAAAAACCTAGACTACTGCGATGGATACTTCTGCTGCAGGAATATGATCTTGAGATCAAGGACAAGAAAGGGATTGAGAAAGGTGTTGCAGATCATCTGTCTAGGCTTCATATAGAGGAAGAGGTTCCTTTAGATGATAGTCTACAGGAGGAGAACGTGTATGCTATCAGCATGGGCCACGTGTATGATCATCTCTCACCCCCTCGTGAAGCTGCACTCCCTGCGATGCCTTGGTTCGGCGAGATCGCGAACTACTTGTCCGCTGAGAAGGAACCTGACAGTTTTGTTGGGTATATGAAGAAGAAGTTCTTAAGAGACATAAGACACTACTTTTGGGATGAGCCTTACTTGTACAAGCAGTGTTCCGATGGTGTTTTCCGGCGATGCATTTCAGAGGAGGAAGTTCCTGGTATTCTCTTTCACTGTCATGGTTCGAGTTACGCAGGACATTTTGCTACTTTCAAGACAGTGTCTAAAGCACTACAAGCTGGTTTCTGGTGGCCCATTTTGTTCAAGGATGCACATGCTTTCGTCTCTAGGTGTGTTTCGTGTCAGAGGCAAGGGAACATTAGCAAGAGAAATGAGATGCCATAGAATTTCATCTTGGAGGTTGAAGTGTTTGATGTGTGGGGAATTGACTTCATGGGTCCTTTTCCATCTTTTTTTGGAAAAAATTACATCATGGTCGCAGTAGACTATGTGTCTAAATGGGTTGAAGCAATGAATAGCCCTACTAATGACGCCAAGGTGGTCTTGAAGATGTTCAAATATGTGATCTTTCCGCAGTTTGGGGTACCTAGAATCGTGATCAGTGATGGTAGCTCTCATTTCATCAACAAGGTCTTTGAGAGTTAATTTGTTAAAAAAACATGGGGTCAAGCACAAGGTAGACGAGTGGCCAGGTTGAGATTTCCAACAGGGAGATAAAGAGCATTCTGCAGAAGACTGTAAACACAACAAGAAAGGATTGGGCCGTGAAATTTGATGATGCTCTTTGGACATATAGGAGTGCCTACAAGACACCTTTAGGCACGACCCCATTCCATCTTGTCTATGGGAAATCATGACATCTTCCAGTAGAGCTCGAGTATAAGGCAGCATGGGCTGTAAAGTTGCTGAACTTTGACATCAAACCTGCTTATGAAAGAAGGTTGTTACAGCTGAACGAGCTGGATGAGATCCGACACATGACTTATGAGAACTCAAGGATTTACATAGAAAGGACTAAGGCTATACATGATAAGAAGATCATTTCTCGGAACTTTGCTGCTAATGATCAGGTGTTACTCTTCAACTCTCACCTGAAACTTTTTCCTGGGAAGCTGCGATCGCGATGGTCTGGTCCTTTCACTATCAAAGAAGTGAGACCATATGGAGATGTTGTGTTGCTGAACAATGAAGGTGGCGAATTTGTGGTCAATGGTCAGCGTCTAAAGCTGTATCTCGCTGACAATGAACTCTCTAATGGGGACACCATTTGTAACGCCCCCGATCCAGCCTAGATCAGGGTGCAATCGGCCGGCCGCCCAACAATCAAACAAGAACATGAACGGCCAACCATCCGACCCGGACCAGACCGAAGGTGCTACAGATGCGGTCTTAGATGCTCAGTCCTAGGTTTCCAGAATAAATCCAGAGACCCTAGACCAAACGTCCGATCGCTTACATATCGAACGTGACTCAAAGCTTTGCAACCCGATGCATATCCGATAGTTGGTTCGTCCTGGACAAGGACTAATATCACATGGAAGCTCAAGTATTTTCCCAAACATATTATTCATATAATACTTAGGTTCCAAGTGTAACCAAAATACATATAGATCCAGCTGGGAGCTTCGCGCTCAAAAGCTTACTACACATAACAAACACATACTTGATTTTACAAAAGGCATGCGAACTACACCAGCTTTACCTAAGCTACTTCAGCCCATAAGGTATCCCACTAATGGTTACCTGCAAAACAAGTAGAGTCGTGAGCAACTATTTTGCTCAGTGAGTTCGGGTCCCCCTATACGAATAATCAATCCCCCATAAAACCCCAAAATAATAATGAACACGCAATCATACAATCACGCAAGCACACAAGAATCACATAATCATCAGATTAAAAAGAAGCTATACCATATGCATAACCATACTATATGATGCATAGTAATAATATTCATACTTCATATTACTAGCCATGGCAATTCTGCACATTTGAGATTCACACCCCTCTGCTCTCCCTTATTGCCCACCCAAACCATAGCCACAAAGGCTAAATGATCCGAATGACTGGAAGTCAATCATATTACCCATTCAGACTATAGCCACACAGGCTAAATAACCTGAATGTCTTGACAAAATCTGCACCGTCGTGCAGAGCACGGCCCTAGGCTGCAATCCCGTCTCTCCGTGCTGTCGTAACTTAACCAGCTCATTTGATACTGGCCAAGCCACGAACCTCTAGGGGGTCTCAAATGGCCTCATTCATTCTCATATATAGTTCATGCATAATAAATAATCTGCACGAATCGGTTAAGATCCGGCAGCATGCATATACTATCTCAAGCACGGTGACATAAGTAGGTGCTAATGCACATGTCACACGATCAACAATCAATCAAAGTAAATACTCATACTTGCTTTGCAGTAAAGCAACAATCAACCCATACCACGACTCACCTGGGCTTTTCGAAAGATAGGTTTGAAAGACTAAGGTTTCCAGCAGCAATTCGATCTCCTACTTAAAACTTTAGTTTCAAAGTGATTGGTCCATAATAAAAAGAAACAGAGTTTAGAAATGGACTCGGGACGAAAAACTAAGTTAGACAAGAGGTTTCGGGCTAAAACGGCTTACCTTGAATTTTTCTTGGCTAGCCTCGCGGTGGTTATGCGGTGGTGCTGCGGTGGTCAGTGGTGGTCGGATTTATTTAGTGTGGTGAGGACGTGATGACATTTCTAAAAGGGAGACTGCCCTTTATATAGGCGAGCTCAAGCTAGTGATGAGTCATCCACGCGCCACCGATCTCTGCCGTGTTGCGCCATGTGTCGGCGCCAGAAAGCACTTGGTGGCGGCGACTCATCAACAAGCTGGTGAAGCAGCTCAATCAGCTTAAGCAGGTGAAGCAGGACAAGCCTCCTAAGAAGGTGAAGCAGGTGAAGCACGTCAAGTAGGCAGCCAAGCAGCTTAGTCACCAAGGTGCTTCTTCCCGACCAATCCGACAAACCACCCGATCGCACCGAAACGTCACACCGAGAACACCGTTGGTCCTAATGATAAACTTATGGACTAAACTTATTTTTAACAATTCTAACTTACTTAAGACTTAACTTATCCAAGCCACACTTAAGAACTACCTAAAACGAACTCACCTTCGTCCGATCTCTTAAACGAGCCGAAACTGCCCCGATAAGGCACTGCTGGAACAAACTGGAATTCTTCCAAGGAAACATGCTTTCTCTTGGCTATGAGGCTTCTCATAAGTCCTTTCTTACCTTAGGAAGGCTGACATATCATTCCTAATCATCACTTGTTCATTCTGGCTACGTCTGACGAATGGATCGGCTACGCGACTGAAATCTGCTGTATTTGATTCTCTCATGCTTTTCTTTGACAACTCTCCTTTCTTTGGCTTTCCTTAGCCATTCCAAACTCATAAAACCTTTGTAGATATCTTGGATACGTTCTGAACACTTTCGGCTGGAACAGATGCTCAACGGTCGATCCCTGCCTGCTGAGTCTACTAGATTTGAATCTTGTTGATCATTGCAGTCCTTTGATTACTCAGGCTTCTTTTAGTCACTCTTCTCATTCCCAAGTATGGAAATACCTCTTGACTTCTTTTGGAAAAGCTTCCACAATCTTTGGCCGCACATGGCCACATTCTGCTCCTTCTTACGGGTTATTACATTCTCCCCCCCTTATTAGAATTCGTCCCGAATTCTTAAGGGTTTCACCACGTGACTCCTGGAGATTCACTAGTCCATCCATCTAATCATCTCAAATAAATCATTTGTACCTTTTCCTCCTCTTCTTGTATAAGCACTTCTCGAGGTTGCTTCTTATCACCATCCATACTTTTGAGCGCTCCCTTCCTTTGATTTTTCAAACTTCTTTGATATCTTTCCCTTCTTGTTTTGACTTCCATTCCATACATTCCATTCTCTGAAGATCATATCGCT
Organism: Alliaria petiolata; assembly: GCA_020283515.1. NCBI lineage: Eukaryota > Viridiplantae > Streptophyta > Magnoliopsida > Brassicales > Brassicaceae > Alliaria > Alliaria petiolata. The sequence goes on along the minus strand of JAHZTW010000001.1, from coordinate 438,905,612 downwards.
TGTCTTTCTCAGCATACCTCCTTCCTTGTTCTTTTCGATATTTCTCCAATCTTCTTTGATTTCTTGTCATGGTCATCTTCATCATCCCTGATCTTACCAGCTCCATGCAACAATAACTATCACTGTCTTTTTTTGCTTGCATTGTGCTTCTGGCACCACTATTCTCCCATCTCTTCATGGTTGACTGGTAACCACATTAAGTTCTTCCTTTGCTTCGTCGATCCTTCCATGGTTCTCTCTTTAGATTAGCCTCTTCTTATACTTCTCTCGCATTCTTTGCATTAGACTAACCCCATTCAGTGATCCTTTTTCAGATGATGGCTTACTATCTTCTTCATCACGTCATTACTCTTCTGTCCTTCTTGGTAGTATTTTTCAATTACCATATCCCATTTTGTAGATTTTTTAATCCTCTTTTCCTCATACTTGATGTCTCTCCCAGATTTTATTGTCCACTGGACAATGAACTTCTCCTCATGCAATACTCCTCTTCTTCTTGTCATCTTATTGATTTCTCTCCATAACACTCTTCTTCCTCATCATGCTAACCTTCCCATAATCGTCATCCTTCTCATGGTATCATTTCCATTTGATATCATTGCTCTAGTCGTTTTCCCATAACTAGATTGTCTAATACTTCCTCCATGCTCGTTCTTCTTATTATTTCCTTCATGTTCTACCTTCACTCATCGCCAAATTCTTTGTACTGGGTTGTCTTGATTAATGGCTCACCGGTTCTCTTCCTTAGAACCCATAAGTTGGTTTTTCGAAATTCAACGTCAAGGCTTATGTCTTTTTCTTCTTCATCTTCACTTTTGTCTTCCATTGGCTTAGAAAATCACCTACCATACTCTTAGCAAGATGGTAAAACTTCTGACTTTTGTTGCTTGCACGTCTTGTATAATCTCTACATAGCAGTTTTCTCTCCACTTTCTCCTGGTACCATCACTTGCATCGCACCCCATTCAAATCTTCTCAAGGTTCATCTCTTCACACTGTTTATGACAAACTTGGCTTCCACTTCACCAACATAAGTAAACTGGCTTAACTTCCTTCAAGTATGTTGCCTTTTTCATGTCTAGTCATTCATGAACTCCTTTCGGTATGTTGGACCTCTTTTTTCTCTCTTTTACAATCATCGTGGATCTCCATTCATCTCCATTTTGCAATTCTTGTCATTCGGGCACCATGATTCTTTTATTTAGTATCCAGGTACCATCCGTAGCTAGGTGATAACCATTTGCTTTCCTTCCTTCGGTTTCACTCATCTCCTCAATGCTTCTTTTTAAGTTCACATCCTCTTTCTCTCCTTTCATATATTCTCTCCAAATCTTTTTCCACAGCTACATCTTCCTTACGACGACTTCAAGCATAACTCCCCGGCTTTGGCACAACAAAAATAGGTGCAGTGGTCAAAGCTTCTTCTACTTGAGTGAAAGTCTCCTTCGCTTCCTCACTCCACAAAGACTACTTGCTTCCCCGTTAAACGAGTTAAAGGCTGGGCTATCGTAGAAATTTTTTAACAAACTTTCTGTGATGGCCGACTAAGCCTATGAAACTCCCCAGCTTCGTAGTATTGGCTAGTTGCAGCCAATTTTGAACCATTTCAATCTTTCATGGGTCTACTGAAACTCCTTGTTGCTAAACTCGATGGCCTAAGATGCCAATCTCCCTTTTTCAAAAGCTATACATTCTGAACTTAGTAAAGAGCTTCTTGCTTCTTAGACGTTCTTGGACCTTCTGTTAATGTTGTTCATGATCCTCCGTACTCCGTGAATAGATTAGTATGTCATCAATAAAGATGATCACTAACTTATCCAACTATTGCCGAAAGACATGATTGGTCTTAAGAGCATGCTATGACGATGGTCACAGCCTAAAACCAATCATTCACACTCCCATTCTTCATTTTTCTTGGTGCTTCCTTTCAACGAACTAGGTTGAAGATCTTCACTTTCTTGGTTCTGCGGTGGTCGGTGGTGGTCGGATTTATTTAGTGTGGTGAGGACGTGATGACATTTCTAAAAGGGAGACTGCCCTTTATATAGGCGAGCTCAAGCTAGTGATGAGTCATCCACGCGCCACCGATCTCCGCCGTGTTGCGCCATGTGTCGACGCCAGAAAGCACTTGGTGGCGGCGACTCATCAACAAGCTGGTGAAGCAGCTCAAGCAGGTGAAGCAGGACAAGCCTCCTAATCAGGTGAAGCAGGTGAAGCAAGTCAAGTAGGCAGCGAAGCAGCTTAGTCACCAAGGTGCTTCTTCCCGACCAATCCGACAAACCACCCGATCGCACCGAAACGTCACACCGAGAACACCGTTTGGTCATAATGAGAAACTTATGGACTAAACTTATTTTTAACAATTCTAACTTACTTAAGACTTAACTTATCCAAGCCACACTTAAGAACTACCTAAAACGAACTCACCTTCCTTCGATCTCTTAAACGAGCCGAAACTGTCCCGATAAGGCATTGCTGGAGCAAACTGGAATTCTTCCAACGAAACATGCTTTCTCTTGGCTATTAGGCTTCTCATAAGTCCTTTCTTACCTTAGGAAGGCTGACATATCATTCCTAATCACAACAAATCATCACTTGTTCATTCTGGCTACGTCTGACGAATGGATCGGCTACGCGACTGAAATCTGCTCTATTTGATTCTCTCATGCTTTTCTTTGACAACTCTCCTTTCTTTGGCTTTCCTTAGCCATTCCAAACTCATAAAACCTTTGTAGATTATCTTGGATACGTTCTGAACACTTCCGGCTGGAACAGATGCTCAACGGTCGATCCCTGGCCTACTGTGTCTACTAGATTTGAATCTTGTTGATCATTGCAGTCCTTTGATTACTCAGGCTTCTTTTAGTCACTCTTCTCATTCCCAAGTATGGAAATACCTATTGACTTCTTTTGGAAAAGCTTCCACCATCTTTGGCAGCACATGGCCGGTCGGCCACATTCTGCTCCTTCTTACGGGTTATTACACCATTCCCTTTAGTGATGCACCTCATTCCACCGGTAAGTGTACATACTTCGTTTTATATTTTGTTTACTAACTTTTAATTTTGATTTTCTTGTTTCTTACTCTAAAAAAAAAAAATTTTAAAACAAAAGAGAACGGATCGATCGTTCCTGGGAGGGATCGATCGTTCCTGGGAGGGATCGATCGTTCCTGGGAGGGAACGATCGATTTGATTGAGCGGTTCGGACATGGAGTTTTTAGATCGATCGTTTCAAAACTGGAACGATCGATCTAAACGACACGAACGGGCAGGAAGTTATTAGATCTATCGATATAATTTAGATCGCTCGATCCACTTATCACGAACGGACAGGGACTTATTAGATCGATCGATCTAAATCGGATCGATCGATCCGTGGCCCAGGTACGTGTACTTTTCACAATTTCTGGCTTCATGCGGTCAAAATCGGTTTACAACACTTAAATTAAACCAGAGAAACGGGATTTTAAAGGCCAAACTTGATTTTAAGGATCAAAACTCGTTTTCTCTCTTCTCCTCTCTCTCACTCTCGTGTTCTTGGGGTTTTTGAGCAAACTTTTCAACAAAACTTAACTTCTTCAATTCTTCACGGATTTGAACGATTTTTGGGTGTATTCCCCTCTGATTTTTGCCCTCTTTCTGATTCTGGTACTCCCTCTCTCGATCGGCAAAGGTACGCGCCTCTATCTCTACTTTTTGAGTTGAAAATTTTGGTACAAGGTAGGAATTCGGGTTTGTTTGTTTATTCCTAGTAGATATCGTGGCTTGATAGCATCTTCTCGGATGAATCCGCTGCCCCCATGCCTTTCTTCGTTATGTTTGTGTTTGAACTCAACAATTGTGATTTTAGGAGACAATTTGAAAAATTGGGAACACTTTTGGTCATCAATTGGAATTGTGTAGAATTGTTAGGGTGTTGTAAATAATTGTGTTGAATTGGAAGCTATGATTAATGGTGTTGTGGCCTAATGCTGATGTTCTTAAATTTTCAACCGTTTTCATGTTTTAGAAAGTTTTGATGAATATGATTTTGATTTGATTTTGCAGGACATGGGGTGAACAAAGGATGATGCAATCACCATACGGACACAACCACCAAGAACTGCAAAGAATACACAACCGAGAGAAAGCAGAAATCCTACTTCTTCCCAGCCTAAAAGGAGAGGAAAAACAGTGGCTACACTCTCTTATGTTCAAGAAGAGGAAGAAGAGGAAGAAGAGGAAGAAGAGAACGGAGAACGAACCACTGCACCTTGGCCATGTCCTGACAACACCCCATTCACCTGACTCCGCTTCGCCAATATCACTGTTTCCGAGATGCAAACAGAGAGCAGATACAAGCTTGTAAGCGTGGAGCTCCTTGGTCCGACATCCATAATGTGTTTTACAACGGGCTTTTGAATGTCGAGATGGTGCCTACTCGGTTTGTTTGTTCCAGAACTCTATGCAGGATGGGGATAAAGGAGGATGTGCAGGACATGTTGGACAATATGGGTTTTGGGCACATTGCATACACGCCATATCCTCTCTATCCGGAGTTGGTTCGCTGAAACAAGCGTTTTTACACTTGCAAGCAATTTTTCAATTGCTCATATCATTGCAATATTTGAGATATCAATCCATCTTGAGAATATTTGATGCAATAGGAATGCAAAATTCAGTTTAAGCTAAGCCAATTGGGAAATTAAGTGATAAAGAACAATTAAAAAGCAAGCTACAATCTAAAGGAGACACTACAAGATTACTAATATGAAACTAAACCTTAATTATGACTAATAAGCACTAAACAAGCAATTACTACTAATTGAGATTACCAAATTAACTAAAAACGAAACCTAGGGATGGAATCATTGATTTGGGAAACTAAATGGACAACCTTGCAATCATTTAAGCAACTAAACAAGCCATCTCTATGCCTAGAACACTAATTAAAGACTAATCCATGATGTGTGGCAATAATCCCTTCACTAATCACCCTAATGAACTAATGATGTTTTAGCATTAAAATGATTAGCAAGCATTAATCACAAGTCTAAATAGCATGATAAACACCCTAGGCAACTAATGATGTTTTAGGTTAGGAATGTAAATCTCTTATAAAGTTGGTTCAAGCATTTCATCAAACACTTGATGGGTGTATGAAATGCCTATGATCCAAATAGCAAAAGATTAGCTATTTGGCATTAGGAACTACTTTATAAGAAGAGAGATGAAAGAATCTAACCTAGATTGCAAGATTGAACCATTAGAAATCCCTAAATCTAACCCATCCCCAAGTTCCTAAGAAACTACTCACTAATCATCATTAAGCCAATCAAATCAAAGAGAGAAGATAAGCAAAACATGATTAGAGATGATTGATTAAGAAATTTAAAAGAGATATTGCATTAAACTTAAAAGATCCAAGCAAAATACAATACTTTTCTCCAAGTGGCTAAAAAGTTCTTGACAAGAGTAATCAGAGAAAAACTTAGAGAGAAATTAGGTCTAAAGAGTATTTATAGGTGGACCCAACATGAGAAGCTAAAAGAGAAAAATCGTGTGTTCGTATCGACGTACTATGTCGATACAGTACGCCGATACGAACCTCTGGTGAGTGTGTATCGGTCTCGTAGGTCGATACGCCAGGTCGATACCTTTGGAAACTTCTTCTTCATATTTCGCTTTGTTCCTCTCGGCCAAGGCAGCTCGATAGCTTCATCGATACGAACCTCGGGTTTCTTGTTTCGGCCTGGCTCGTCGATATGCTTCACCGATACGAACCTCGGGTTTCTTGTTTCGGGCTAGCTCGTCGATACTCCATACCGAAACGAACAGACAGCACTCCTCTAAGTCCCTTCTTCACTTCAAAACGACTTCTTGGCTTTCTCCTTGCAATGCCATCCTTCTCCATCTTCAAACATGCCTCCATAGCATCCATATTACCTGTTTGAGACTCCAAATGCACCAAAACATGCAAAGACATCCTTGGACTCTAAATGATCAACAATGCAATGCAATGATGCTTAATAAGGATTCTAAATGATAACAATCCTACACTAGATGATGGAAATATGGTGCAAAATATAGACATATCAACTCCCCCAAACTTGCCTTTTGCTTGACCTCAAGCAAATAAAACACAAGCCAAGGATAGAGGTTTGAAGATGGGGACTCAAATCCAAAGGTTATGAGCAAATGAATCAATTCAATGGTCCTAGTTAGTAGTTCTAGGATGCTCTTTATGCAAATGTCTACTCCAAAAGGTCTAGCCATACCCATACTCATTCAAGTGAACCCAAGCCTTAACCTACACAAGCATTCATTTTCACCAACTCTTTAACATTCATTAATGGTAACCATGGATCATGAATCATACAATGCTAGAAAACTTGTTTGGTTTTTGGGTAAGGTTTTGAGATAAAAATGATCTCAACTTCATGGGGTTCCAATGCAAGGGATCTCTCAATGAACAAGCGAACTTTGGCAAAAAGCTAAGAGTAAAAAGCAACCTATGCATACAAGGACAAACTTCCATCTACCCTTTGTAACACAATTGTATTCACTCTCATTCTCTTTTAAGCTCACTCACCAAGTCCAACCTATGCTACCCATTACAAGGCAATTCGCCAAACCCATAAGCTTAAACCACTTCCTCCTTTTCTCTTTTAAGTACTTGGGGAAAACTTCTTCTACAACCACAAGTGTTGGCACACTTTCACTTCAAGCTCTTTCTCTTTTCATTCACAATTTGTTATCCTCTTTCTTACAACATCTTAGCCATATTTTTTTCTTTTTCTTGGCTTTTTTGCTTTTCTTTTCTAGAGGATTTCTTTTCTTTTCTTAACACTTAGAGCACAATATACAATGCCAACACTTGTTCCAAATATTTTCGTTTTCCCCCTTTCACCATCTCAACTTCGCCCACTTACTTGTTCCACATCAAATATCAAGCCAAAATTCCCACCCAAGAATCCTATCCTATCATCTAGCTCATTGTTCTCGAGCTAGCTACATGGAAGTCCATCCTTGTCGCTCTAAACTCAACACTTTTTGCTAAGTTCACAAGATGAAAAAGGCCTATTGCACTCAATAAGGAAGAGGTTTCAAAGGAAGCTTAGTTAGGGAATTCGTTTCCAACCGCTTTAAAGATGAGAGTCGGCTATTTGGGTTAACAAGAGTGGTAAAAGGAAAGAAGATAACCCAAATATGTATATGGTTTCCACAAGTTCTCTAGCAATGCATAACCATGATAATTACTTGTTCAAATTAGGTTCAAGTTCAAGAGAGTTGGTTTTTATTCAAAGCTTGCTTCAATTAAAACTTGAATTTCAAATGGTGAGGTCCAAGTAGGGTTCAACTTTAACTTTCAAAATTTGCACACAAAGTATCAAACAACTATTAACTAGGGCCTTGAACTAATTCATGAGCTAAACACCTTACAAGGAAAAATCATCATTGTCCCCTATGCATGAATGCAATCCTATATGAAATCTAGACTCAATCCTACTTATATCACAAATGCAAATGCAATTACATGCTATTTTTTAAAAATAATTTCGAAATTTTTCAATTTTTTTTTGTTTTTCTATGCCTTAGATGAGACTCAAATATGCATGCTAAAAAAAAATAAGATCACAAAACACAAAGTCAAATACCATACTCCCCCAAACTTAAATTACACAGTCTCTTGTGTAACCCAAGCTTGGAGAAGATTTCAACAATGCAAATGAAAACAGAAATCAAATGGTATTTACAATGGTTTGGAGTGGCTCAATTAGAAACGCGTGGAGGAGGAGGAGTATGAATCCATGGAGTATGATGGATTGCTTGATTGAGGAGTGGGGGACTGCAGGACTCTCTTCCCGCGCCTTCTTGTCTCATAGGAGGAGGGGCGTGGCTCATCCTCATGGCTTGCAGCACTAGGGACTCTTTGGAAGGAATGGCGCCTCTCTTCCATGTGGCTGTCTCCCTCTTGATCTTCATTTTGACCCTCTTGATGCCTTGAAGAGGAAGCTCTTTCAACCTTTGCTGTGAGATCTTTAATCTGCTTTGCCATCTCCTTGATAGTTTTAACAAACTTCCTAATGGTCTTGTCTTGCCATTTGTTCCATCTTTGAAGGAGCTTGATGTGTTCATGAGCTTTTCATGAAGGCTCTCCTTGGTTTGTGCCTTCATAAGGTTCAAAGAAGTACCTCTCACTACCATAGATTGGAGGTGCTTGGTATGGCACATGATAGGTGTCCCAAGGAGCTACCGGGAAGGTCTGAATGTCGCCTAGTTCTTCATCGGATGGGGTGAAGGCAACATTAGATCTTTCACTAAGGCTTGTGATGTGAATGCAGGGAAGCCTGATTGTAGCTTCTTTGAGGCTCTCCACATTGAATTTGTAGCGGTATCCTTTCCCTTCTTTGACCAGAAACTGTGCTTTAAGGAGGTAGGTGGCGTCCAAATATTGCCTCTCAGCTGAGGGCTCTCCCAAGTTAACTCCAACTCCTTTAAGAATTGGCGTGATCATGCCCCCAATTGTGAGCTGAGGTGTGCGGTCTCTCTTGCTGGCTACCCATCCCTTGAAACTCTCAGCATGAGCTACCCAGAGCTGCACCATCCCGTTCCCAGTTGCATCGCCTTTCATTTGAGTTTTAACATCAAAGAATTTGATGATGTCTTTGAGCCCAACATCAAGGATCTCCCATTCTTCTTCAGCTACATTTCCAGTTTCCTTCTTGGAAAAGAAGGTATGAGCTAAGACTTTGTGGGCATACCGAATTGCAGGATGTCGGATCATAGAGCTCTTAACCTTCCCGGGCTTGTAAGTCCCGCAACCAAACATGTTCCATAGCTTTTTCGCTTCTGCTTTTTGGACATCTAACCTGGAGCCAGCGCCTCTTCCCTCATCAAATCCAAGCAATTCACTTAACCTCTTGAGCCCCATCTTGTAGTTCTTGTTTCTAACCCGAAACTGAATGATCCCAGCTCCATCCCTCTCTTGATTAACCTCTCCCGAACCTAGCCACTTCACCTTCAAGGTAGAAAGAAATTGGCAAGTTTCTTCTTGGTAGCTTGGGAATGATTGGTGGAACCATCTTTCACAGCCTATGTTCTTGAAGATGGCAGTGACATCTTCTAACAATCCCAACTCCTCTAGCAATTCATGATCGGGGTACTTGGTTCCTTTGAAAGGGATATCCATGAGAAGCTTGTACACCTCTGCACTCGATGTATGCTTGGCTGCAGCTCTCTCAGCTCGCCTTATCTTGACTCTTTCCCTGCTGATATCCCCTTGCTCAGAGACATCCCTTAGACCCGCAGAACCTTCCCCAACTTCTTCTTCTACCTCTTCTATAGGTCTTTTCTCTTTTCTCTTGCTTGGTGCATTCCTTGTTCTCCCCATTCTTCCTACAAAATTAAAATCTTGGAATGGAGTGAGTAAAATGGTGATGTTGATACATGAAAACAAATAAAGCATTGGGAGCAATTTGATCACATTTATAATCCTAGAAGTTTTAACAAGATAGTTTCAAAATAATCACCATCTAAGTGAAGCCAAACTAAAATTCATGAAAACTCTAGCTTAATCTCTTATGGAGCATGGGGAAATAAGAAATAAAAACTCAATTTGAAAAAGTTTCAGCTTCAATTGGCATTAAAATCAAGATTTTCGCCAATTTTGAAAACCCAAGACCAAGAATGATCAAAAATCGAAATTTTTCATAAAACTCCTTGGAAAACTGCAACAATCAAGACCCACAACAACTATCAACCATGTCCAACTCAATCAATCCATATTAAACCTTTCTAGCCACCCTAATTTCCAATTCACTTCTCTTTAGAAAATTGAAGATTAGAAGAGAGAATGAGAAGACAAACCTCGGTTCCTTGCAATAGTATGGCCGAAATCAACTAGAGAATCAAGATTAGCACAGAATTTCAGAAATATAGTACTTGAAATCAAGGGATTTGGAGGAGAATTGAGAGAGAAAAGTGAAAAAGAAGTTTTCTTGTCTTATGATGGCAAGAAGAAATCGTGAAAGAGGCAATTGTGGAGGAGAAGGGGATATAAATTTCGCCCAGATCGGTTTAAATCAAGTTGATAAGTCAAAATTAAACCGGTCAAAGGAAGGAGAAAAGTCAACTTACCTGGATTTTAGGAGTGTATCGGCGTGCTACGTCGATATGGCTGGTCGATACGAACCTCGGGTTTGCCCGTATCGACGTAGCTCGTCGAGACACCAAGCCGAGACGATCCTCGGGAAATCTGGATCGACGTGCCTACGTCGAGACGCCATGCCGAGACGAACCACGGGAAATCTGGATCGACGTGCCTACGTCGAGACTCCAAGCCGAGACGAACCTCGGGTTTGCACGTATCGACGTAGCTGGTCGATACACTACGTCGATACGGCCATAAAGATTCTCTCCAAACTCTCTCTTGAAGTTTAAGTCCTCCATACTCAACCTGAAATCTTTCAAAACTCAAAGAAACACAATTATAGAACAAAAGCAAGAATATATACAAGGATAACCATGGGAATGCCTCCCAAGTGCGCTTGTTTAAAGTCATTAGCTTGACTTTTCAAACCTTTTTAGGCAAGAGTGAGATCTTGAAGAAGACATGAGCTTGCCTCCTCCTTAGATGCATTCACCAAGTATGGCTTGACCCTATGACCATTTATTGTGAAACTCTCCCCATTCTTCCCAATTAAAGTGATAGCTCCATAAGGTAATACTTCTTGAATCTCAAAAGGGCCTCCCCACCTTGACTTGAGCTTACCGGGAAACAATTTCAGCCTAGAGTTGTAGAGAAGAACCTTGTCACCCACATTCAGCTCTTTCTTAACAATCTTCTTGTCATGAAAAGCCTTGGTCCTTTTCTTGTAGATCCTTGAACTCTCATATGACTCAAGCCTAATCTCCTCAAGCTCTTGAAGTTGAATCAATCTCTTCTCTTGGGCTGTCTTTAAGTTGTAATTGAGAAACTTCACAGCCCACAAAGCCTTGTGTTCAATTTCTACTGGTAGATGGCAAGATTTCCCATACACAAGGTTGAAAGGAGATCTCCCAATTGGTGTTTTGAAAGCTGTCCTATAAGCCCACAAAGCATCATCAAGCTTGATTGACCAATCCTTCCTAGTTATACCCACAGTCTTCTCTAGTATGGCCTTGATTTCTCTGTTTGAAACTTCCACTTGACCACTAGTTTGGGGATGATAAGGAGTGGCTACCTTGTGCTTGACTCCATGCTTGCTTAGCAAACCTTCAAAGACCTTGTTGATGAAGTGGCTTTCTCCATAACTAATCACTACCTTTGGCACTCCAAACCTTGGGAAGATTATACTCTTGAACATCTTCACCACTACCTTAGAGTCATTTGTAGGGCTTGCAATTGCTTCAACCCACTTTGAGACATAGTCAACAGCCACTAAGATGTATTAGTTTCCATAAGAAGATGGGAAAGGTCCCATGAAGTCTATACCCCAAACATCAAACAACTCAACTTCTAAGATTGGGTTTTGGAGAATTTCATCTCTCTTGCTTATGTTCCCCTTCCTTTGGCAAGGCTCACATCTCTTGATGAATTCATGAGTGTCCTTGAACAATGTTGGCCACCAAAATCCACTTTGAAGAATCTTTGTAGCTGTCTTGAATGTTGCAAAATGACCCCCATACTTAGACCTATGGCAATGGAAAATCACACTCTCAACCTCTTCTTGTGCAAAGCACCTCCTATAAATCCCATCAGCACATCTCTTGTAGAGATAAGGCTCATCCCAATAGAAGTGTGACACATCTCTCATGAACTTCTTCTTGTGATAGTTGTTGAGATGAGTTGGTTCCTCTTTGCACACCAAGTAGTTAACAATATCAGCATACCAAGGCAAAGCTTTGTCTTCTAGGCCTTGAATCTCCTGAAGCTCTTTACCAACCCCATGTGCAAATGCTACACTCTTGATCATCATGATTTGCTCTTCAGGTAGAGAATCATTTAGTGGCAAGGCATCTTCAATTCTCATTCTTGACAAATTATCAGCAAGACCATTCTACACACCTTTCTTGTCAACTATCTTCATGTCAAACTGTTGTAGAAGCAAGATCCATCTAAGGAGCCTTGGCTTGGTCTCCTTCTTAGCATAGATGTGACGCAATGCAGCATGGTCTGTGTACACTATCACCTTTGAGCCAACCAAATAAGATCTAAACTTCTCAAATGCAAATACCACAGCCAAGAGTTCCTTTTCAGTTGTTGCATACCTTGTTTGAGCATCATCAAGTGTCCTACTTGCATAGTAGATCACATGGAATTTCTTGTCTTTCCTTTGTCCAAGCACAGCCCCAACAACATAATCACTTGCATCAGCCATGATCTCAAATGATAGAGTCCAATCTGGTGCTTGCACAATGGGAGCACTCACAAGTGCTTTCTTGATTGTCTCAAAAGCTTGCAAGCATTCCTCATCAAACTGAAAATCCACCTCCTTGCAAAGCAGTCTAGTCAATGGCCTAGCAATCTTTGAAAAGTCCTTGATGAACCTCCTATAGAAACCAGCATGCCCAAGGAAGCTCCTTATGCCTTTCACATTTGATGGCGGTGCCATGTTGACCATTACATCTATCTTGGCCTTGTCCACTTCTATACCATCTTCAGAAATCTTGTGACCCAACACAATCCCTGCAAAGATTAGAAAGACATGCAGAAAAAGAGGCACTATATACAGAAAAGTCATCCATGAACACTTCTACCATCTCCTCGATAAGATCGGAGAAGATACTCATCATGCACCTTTGAAAGGTGGCTGGAGCATTACATAACCCAAATGACATCCTTCGATATGCAAAAGTACCATAAGGGCATGTGAAAGTAGTCTTCTCTTGATCAATGGGATGAATGGGTATTTGAAAGAACCCACTATACCCATCAAGGAAACAATAGAATGGATGGTTAGCCAATCTCTCAAGCATTTGATCAATAAAAGGAAGAGGGAAATGATCTTTTCTAGTTGAAGCATTAAGTTTTCGGTAATCAATACACATCCTATCGCCAGTTATGGTTCTAGTTGGTATTAATTCATCTTTATCATTCTTGATTACAGTGATTCCACCCTTCTTAGGGACAACATGTACAGGGGAAACCCAAGTGCTGTCATTAATAGGATAAATCACATTTGCTTCTAAACGTTTTAAGATTTCCTTCTTCACTACTTCCTTTAGGTTTGGGTTTAATCTTCTTTGGTGTTCAATTGAGGAAGTATTTTCATTTTCAAGGTGAATCCTATGAGTGCAAAGTATAGGAAATATGCCCTTGATGTCACTCAATGAGTAACCAATAGCTCTCCTATACTTTCTCAACTCATTCAAGAGAGAGTTGAGCGCATCATCACTTAGGTTTTCATTCACTATAATAGGGTAAGAAGAGTTATGGCTTAAGAAAGCATACCTTAGTCCAATGGGAAGTGGTTTGAGGTCCACCTTGATGGCTTTTAGTTCACTCCAATCCTAATCAAGGTCCCTTGCCAATTCGCCATCCTCAAGTTCCTCTAACCTTTCTTCTTGTCCCTTGCTTGAAACCTCAACTCTCAAGGACTCTCTACCTTGAGCAAACCCCTCTTCACCCTCTTTTGCCTTGTGAGAACCAAGCATAAGCATGTAGGCTTGTGTCTCCTCATGCAAGTAGCCATTCTCTCCATGTGCTTTGGTGAGAGCCACACTAAGATGGTTTTCTTGAGCTAGTTCTTCAAGCAACTCATCAGCTAACTCATCCATAGTTTCAATGTAGAATAATTGACCATCAATAGTTGGCTTCCTCAAGGTCTCCTTTATGTCAAACTTCGGCTCAACACCCTTTCCTAGATGCAAAGCAATCTTCCCATGCTTCACATCAATGATTGCACCAGCTGTAGGTAAGAAGGGTCTTCCCAAGATCAAAGGGTCTTTTGGCTCTTCATCCATCTTAAGCACCATAAAATCTGTTGGAATGATGAAGTTGCTAACCTTCAAGGGCAAGTCTTCTAGAACTCCAATTGGCATTATCACACTCCTATCAGCAAGGATTAGAGAGATCACACATTCCTTGTATTTGGTGAACCCTAGCTTCTTGGCTATTGAGTAGAGCATTAGGTTGATGCTAGCTCCAAGGTCACACAAGCAATTTTCAAAACCAAGAGGACCAAGGGCACATGGTATAGTGAAGGTACCAGGGTCTCCAAGCTTCTTTGGTATCACATTGCTTTGAATTATTTCACTACACTCTTGAGAAAGTTGCATAACTCCTTGGACATCCCTAGCTCTTTGTGCAACAGCATCTTTCAAAAACTTGGTGTATTGGGGAATCAACATGAAGGCATCCATCAAAGGCATCCTGAGCTCAATGTCTTTGATTTGTTTGTCAAACATGGCCTTGTATTTTTCCACCAACTGTTTCTTAAACCTCCCGGGAAAAGGAAGTTTAGGCTTGTAAGGTGGAGGAACATAGGTGGACTCCTTTTGTTGCAAATCCTCTTTTGGCTTTTTAATTACCACTTTCTTGCTCTTTTTTGCAATATACACATCATCAAAAGTTATAGCATCTTGATCTTTTTCAAAGCTATCCTCCCCATCTTGAATTTCAATGTCCTCATTGATCAAAGGACTTGTCCTTGGAGGCAACTCCTTTCCACTTCTCAAAGTAATGACATTGATGTATTCCTTGGGATTTGCTTCACACTTTCCCGGTAGAGTACCTTGAGAGTTGGAGCTAGAAGCCTTGCCTTTCTCAAGTTGCTTGAACTTTTGTTGAAGACCTCCTATTTGAGTAGCAAGTTCATTAAGTGAAGAATCCATCATTGTGTTGATTTCAGCAATCTTCTTTCCCATATTAGCATCACTATTGGCTTGACCTTGAAGTATTTGTTGAAGCATTAGCTGAACATTGTCTTGTGGAGGACCTTGTAAATCTTGGTTATACTTTTGCCCTCCAAAGTTGCCTTGGTTTCCTCCTTGGTAGTTAGACCTTGGTGCATAACCATTTTGTTGATTGTTGTAAGGCACAAAAGGTTTGTTTTGGGTTCCTTATGGAGGGTAGACTTGGTCTTGGGGGTTAGCAACATTAGTACTTCTATAAGAGAGGTTGTTGTTTCCCTTATAGTTGTTGTTGAAGTTGTTGTTATAGCCCCCTTGGCCACCTACGAAATTCACTTCCTCCTCACAATCTTGAAACCCAACCTGATCATCACAATCCTCTTGATTCTCACCCACAAAATGTACATGCCTTTGATTTGTAGACATGAGCTTGTCCATCTTGTCATGTAGAGACTTCATTTCTTTCTTTGTAGACTCATACTCACTTCCCCTTGGTGCTCTATCATAGTCTTCATTGTAATTACCATCACTCAAGGCAAGATTCTCTACAAGCTCCAAACCATCTGCTACCTCTTTGCCTAGGAAGTTTCCATTACTTGCTGTATCAAGGAGCATTCTAATCTTTGGAAGAACCCCTCTATAGATGGTGCTTAGTAGAGATTCTTGTGTAAAATCATGATGAGGGCATTGCATTGTGTAGCCCTTGAACCTTTCCCATGCTTCATTGAAAGACTCATTGTTCCTTTGGGTGAAGCTTGAGATTTCATTCCTCAACTTGGCAGTCCTTGAGTTGGAGAATAACTTAGATAAGAATGCCTTCTTGCACTCATCCCAAAAGGTGATGGTTCCTTAAGGCAAGTTTTTCTCCCATTGCCTTGCTCTATCCCCAAGAGAGAAGGGAAATACTCTTAACTTGAAAGCATCCTCACTCACACCATTCATCTTGAACAACCCACAAACTCTATCAAAGTTATCCAAATGATCAAGGGGATCCTCCATTGGCAATCCATGGAACTTGTCTTGTTGAAGCATGGAGATAAAAGCTGGCTTCACCTCAAAAGTGTTGTTGTGAACCGGTGGAGGTTGAATACCATATCTACTTTGATGAATGTTTGGTGCATCACCAGCCCCAATAGTTCTCCCTTGTCTAGGCGCATGCATGGGATTTCCATTTCCCCTTTGAGCTTGAGCCATGTTTGGTGGTGCACCCTCTTGATGGTGTTCTTCTCTTGGATGTTCTTCCATTCTTAGCCTATCCAACCTTTCAGCTTCCCTTCTTGCAATTCTAGCTTCCCTTTCCCTTTGTTCAAGTTCTTGAAAGCTTTGCAAGTTGTTTCCTCCTTGTGATCTCAAATGCATTCAAGAAAAAATGAAATTCAGAAAAGTAGAAGGTCAATAGACACAAAATAAGAACTTAGTCTCAAACTAAACTTAAATCCTATTGATCAATCCCAATATGGCAACGGCGCCAAATTGAAACAAGCGTTTTTACACTTGCAAGCAATTTCTCAATTGCTCATATCATTGCAATATTTGAGATATCAATCCATCTTGGGAATATTTGATGCAATAGGAATGCAAAATTCAGTTTAAGCTAAGCCAATTGGGAATTTAAGTGATAAAGAACAATTAAAAGCAAGCTACTAGCTAAAGGAGACACTACAAGATCAATAAAATGAAACTAAACCTTAATTATCACTAATCAAGCACTAAACAAGAAATTACTACTAATTAAAATTATCACATTAACTAAAAACGAAACTTAGGGATGGAATCATTGATTTGAGAAACTAAATGGACAACCTTGCAATCATTTAAGCAACTAATCAAGCCATCTCTATGCCTAGAACACTAATTAAAGACTAATCCATGATGTGTGGCAATAATCCCTTCACTAATCACCCTAATGAACTAATGATGTTTTAGCATTAGAATAATTAGCAAGCATTAATCTCAAGTCTAATTAGCATGATAAACACCCTAAACAACTAATGATGTTTTAGGTTAGGAATGTAAATCTCTTATAAAGTTGGTTCAAGCATTTCATCAAATACTTGATTGGTGTATGAAATGCCTATGATCCAAATAGCAAAAGATTAGCTATTTGGCATTAGGAACTACTTTATAAGAAGAGAGATGAAAGAATCTAACCTAGATTGCAAGATTGAACCATTAGAAATCCCTAAATCTAACCCATCCCCAAGTTCCTAAGAAACTACTCACTAATCATCATTAAGCCAATCAAATCAAAGAGAGAAGATAAGCAAAACAAGATTAGAGATGATTGATTAAGAAATTTAAAAGAGATATTGCAGTAAACTTAAAAGATCCAAGCAAAATACAATACTTTTCTCCAAGTGGCTAAAAATTTCTTGACAAGACTAATCAGAGAAAAACTTAGAGAGAAATTAGGTCTAAAGAGTATTTATAGGTGGACCCAACATGAGAAGCTAAAAGAGAAAAATTGTGTGTTCGTATCGACGTACTATGTCGATACAGTACGCCGATACGAACCTCTGGTGAGTGTGTATCTGTCTCGTAGGTCGATAAGCCAGGTCGATACGTTTGGAAACTTCTTCTTCATATTTCGCTTTGTTCCTCTCGGCCAAGGCAGCTCGATATGCTTCATCGATACGAACCTCGGGTTTCTTGTTTCGGCCTGGCTCGTCGATATGCTTCATCGATATGAACCTCGGGTTTCTTGTTTCGGGCTAGCTCATCGATACTCCATACCGAAACAAACAGACAGCACTCCTCTAAGTCCCTTCTTCACTTCAAAACGACTTCTTGGCTTTCTCCTTGCAATGCCATCCTTCTCCATCTTCAAGCATGCCTCCATAGCATCCATATTACATGTTTGAGACTCTAAATGCACCAAAACATGCAAAGACTATGCAAAGACATCCTTGAACTCTAAATGATCAACAATGCAATGCAATGGTGCTTAATAAGGATTCTAAATGATAACAATCCTACACTAGATGAGGGAAACATGGTGCAAAATATAGACATATCATTCGCCAGTTCCTAGCTTCCGCCGAGCTCTATTTCAAGGATTGTGCCTATCCTAATGCCAATGAAGCGACACTCGCCTACTTTTCCAGTGGTGTTCTCTACGAGATTTCTATTCTAGAGTTGTGTCAGCTCTATGGGTTTGATATGTACAAGGAGAGCTGCAGGTTTCCCGATGATTTCCCTCAGGTTTCTGAGATATGGTCTGTGATTAGTACCAGACCTTTTGAGTCACATGATGCCAAGCTTACTATGATTCGGAACCCGGTGGTTCATGTGGTTGCTAAGATTTTGGGTAACATTTTGTTTGCTAAGGAGGAAGTAGGAGCTTTGAGGAAGGATGAGTTGATGATGATACATTTTGGTCTTCCTCCTTTTGCCAAAGAAATTTATAGCACCGAGCCACCAACAGATTTTCGCACCAACCTTGGAGTTAAGTTTGCTCAGGTTCTTGTGGGGGAGAAGTTCAGAGGTCTTACGTTAAGCACAACACGGAAAGAGGCTATTGGGAGTCTTCTTACTCCCATTTTCAGGTTCCACCAGATCGACCTGTCTTCTACACAGTGCATTGATACGATTGAGTTTCTTGATGCGAAGCAGTTCAAGAAACAAGGGATCCTGAAGCCCAGCTACAAGTATCAGTTCCAAAACCGCGAGAGCATCTATAGGTATTGCCAGCTTCCACAGCATGACATCACTACTCTCACCTCCTGCGTGAACCTCGAGTTCTTACCATCTGCTGAGTATCTTTTCCCTAACCCTTCCGGCACAGTTGCACCACGACAAGGCAGCTCCTCAAGGAGTGCTTCACAGCCTCATTTGGAGGATGATAGAGTACCACCGAGTAAGTCGATGGAGCAGTTTCTTCCCATCTGCACTGATGATTTCATCCCTTCTCCTCGGGTTCCTGCCGATGCTCCCGACAGCGATTTCAGGGATTGGGTGTATGACACACATGAGAAGAGTAACATGCTGCTACGGTTATTGGTGGGTTCGTTTCAGAAGGTCCACTGTCCTAGACCTCCTTCTTGTTTTCGCCCTATGGATACTCAGAGGAGGAGGACTGCGGCTGTTCCTGACGTTGCTGGACGCAAGACCACAAAGGATGATGACACAGGCGAGGCATCCGAGCCAGAGGCACGTCTATCTAGGCGCAGGCGCAGGAAGGAGTCAGTAGTGAGCCACAGCGCCACTATCGAGAGTGACCCTTGACCACATCGCAGTATCATTTCTTTTCCCATTGTATAATTTCAGTTTCCTTTTTCTTTTTATTCTTGCATTTTTCTTTGCGTTTGTCATATCCTTCTTCTGATTTATTTTCACACCGAGTCGGTGTGAAGTAAGTCTGGGGGAGGGTATTTGTTGGGGCTAACGCAGTTTTTTTTTATTTTATTTCTCTTTAATGATTTTGATGTTTTTCTTGTGTTAGTCCAAGATTGTTTTATTGAGTCAAAACTATGTTGAAATTATGAGCTTTTCTTGGAACTAACTATTTTGTACTAACACTTGAAGGACCATTGCCACATCAGTTGACTGCAGATTTTACTAGGTATAACGCTGTGAGTGTATCAATCTAACAGAGAAAGTTCAGTTTCTGAAGAGTTCGAAAGATTCATTGTTGGCTCCGCCCAAATGAACTTTATTTTTCTCATCTTGGGGCTTGGTATGCATCGAACATGATTACTCTTCCAGCACTTTAAAGATAAGTTTTGTCACAATTCCTCTTTGATCTTCCCTAAAAAAAACAAAATAAAAAGGGGGTTAAGAATGGCAGCCTGAGTTTCATAAAAAGGGTCTATGAAGGCGCGTTTGCACTCAATAAAAAGTGAGTTGAACCGTTCTTGATCTATAGAAAAGAGAGGACCTAGTCGATAGAAAAAATAAAATGATACCCTAGAAAAGTAGGGAGAAATCGACTAAGGGAAGAGAAAATAAGGAAGATTGTGCAAATACTTTATGTGTGTTCAGGAGCTTGGAAGGGAAAAAATCTATAAGTTCTTTGTTCGATACTCCCTCGATGAGACTGCACGCTTAATTGATAAAAGGGGTCAACAATGGAGGTTTCGAATTTCTTTAAGGAGTTTGAACCGTATTTGGGAGATTGCTAAGTTAGCAGTAAGTATGCCGAAATATTATCTAAAGTTGGCCATGTGTTGTGTGGATTCAAGAGTGTTGTTCAGGATGGTGTTCCAAAGATTTGGTGAGTTTCTGTTTTCAAAACCTCGACTCTATTCTTAGTAGTTTGCTTGAGGACAAGCAAAAGACAAAGTCTGGGGGAGTTGATGTATTGCGTTTTTAACGATTTCTAATTATTATTTTTGAAGGTTTTTCGAGTCCTTTGAATGTTTTTAGAGTCATTTCAGGTTGAATCACGTTTGGACGGAGTCTGAGGCTTAAAAGGAGGGATCAGAAGCAAAAGAACAAGAAGTTGACATTTATGGAGGTTGGATCGATCGTTCCATGGTCGACGAGCCGACAGAGAGAAGTTAGATCGATCGTTCCGAAATCGTATCGATCGATCCAAAGCTGACGACACGACCAAGAGGATTTAGATCGATCGTTCCAACACTGGATCGATCGATCCAAAGTCGACAAGCCGTCCGTGAGTATTTAGACCGATCGTTCCAAATTGGATCGATCGATCCGACTGCCAAAGATTTCCATGAGCTTTTTAGATCGATCGATCCGACCACAAACCGACCGATTTACTT
Organism: Alliaria petiolata; assembly: GCA_020283515.1. Lineage (NCBI taxonomy): Eukaryota > Viridiplantae > Streptophyta > Magnoliopsida > Brassicales > Brassicaceae > Alliaria > Alliaria petiolata. The sequence continues at coordinate 438,885,073 of JAHZTW010000001.1, read as the reverse complement.
GCGCCGAAGAAAAGGAAATTTCCGTTTTTCCTATTTTCAATTAGTTTTGGGAAGGATTTCGACCCAGAACGTGATGAGACCTATATATACCTATTTTGGCCATTGTTTAGGCCACACTTCTTTTTACTTTCATACTTTTGGCTTTTGGCAATTTGTTAGCTTCGCGGAGACGAATCACTTACCCTACATCTTTGAGAAGATTTCTGAACCCCTTTGGATTTATTTTTATTTGATTATGAGTTTCTCTTCATCTCTTTGCTGATTCTCTGTTTCCTTGACTGAGTAGTTTCATAGTTAGGTTTAGGGTTTCAAGGGAACTTAGGAATCATTGAATTAGACATAGATAGAGATTTATCAACCGTTGTCTTCTCCTATCGTTGTGTTCATTGCTTAGATTGAATTGATTACTTAGTCTCTGATTTAGGGTTTAATATATTCATCAAAAGTGTTATAGATTTCTTGAAAGAACATAGGTGAGCGGTTTGTCCTTAGCCAACGGAAGCTGATGCTAAGGCAATCCGTGAACAAACTGAATCTGCTCGTTAATGCTTGTTTAGAATTCTAAGTTCAAACGACAGTTTAGATACTTAGGTTGCTAGATAAAGTGATTAATACCACGACGGTGGATTGGTTAAACATTCATGTTTGAGTTCTAGACTGAGCTTATTTGTTCCCTGAATAATTGTCTGATTCATGATCTCCGAATTCCTGCGAATTGCCCTCAACCTAGCGCTTCGTTTTATTGAATTTACATCGTTTTTATTTGCTATTTTCATTTTACATTGCAACAATAAACCACATCTTTTGTCTTAGCGTAATATTGATCTAAAGAATCGTAGTGTACCCTTTGGAACTTGTGGATTCGATTCCTAAATACTACGACATTGGTGTACACTTGCAGTAGTTATTTTAGGGTTAAAACTCTGATTATCAGTAGGAAAGAAGCAAGTTCACTTTGCTAATGAGGTCGGGACATTCAAGCCTAATGATGACTGTGAGGAAGAGGATGTCAACTACATCAACGGAAGTGGCTTTCAAGGCCAAAGGTTTGGGAATCAGCAAGGGAATATGGGTTTTAATGGGAATTATCAGAAGAATTCCTTCACAGGAAATCAAAACTCTTCTGCTTATACTCCAAAGCCCTCATTCCAGAACAACAACTATTCAAGAAACTATGGTTCTTCATCTTACCAGAAGCCTCCTGCACAAGACAACGAGATGAAATCCATGCTAGAACAGCTTCTAGAAGGACATCAGAAGATGACGGTAGACTTCAATGGGAAGTTTGACTTGCTGTACCAATATCTGAATGGAAAGATTGAGAGCCTAAACTCTCATATGAAGAAATTGGACAGTCAAGTTGCCCAAACTGCAAGAGCTGTTAACAGGCAAGAAGGATTTCTTCCGGGAAAGATGGATATTAATCCCAAACGCCATGTGAACGCCATCACATTGAGAAGTGGGAAGAACTTCCAGCCTGTGCAGAAAAGAGGTCTTAGTGCTGAAGAATTCGAGGAATTTGAAAATATTGAAGATGAAGAAATTGATGTTGCGGAGCCAGTATCTATCGACACTACTGAGGTGTGTCGATCAACACCTTTGGAGGATCACGACAAAGTAAGCAAGCTAGAAACGAAGAGTTCGACACCAGGAGGGTGTCGATCGATGCTCTTCTCACTAGACCAGCTCACATCAACGAAAGTTGCAGAAGAAAGGGTCTACAAACCGAAGATCCCTTGATACCAAAGAAGTCCAAGAAGGAGCTACTTGATGCCATTTGCAAAGCTATCATGGATAGACTAGTGGTTGAAATCCCTTTGATAGATGCCATTAGAACCACTCCCGTAATAAGGAGATACCTGAAAAGGATGATGACCACGAATATGAATATGGAGGAAGGAGTCATGATGATATCGGAACAAGTCAGCGCTGTGATTCAGAATATGATTCTAGAGAAGCTCGCAGATCCTGGAAGTTTTGTTATTGATTTTTCAATCTTTTCAGATCAGTTTGGGAGATCTCTCTGCGACTTGGGATCAAGTGTCAATCTTATGCCTCTTTTAGTTGCTCTCAGGCTGGATATGACAGATTTCAAAGCCATCAGAATCTCTTTAGTCCTTGTTGATCGCTCCATAAGGATCCCTGAAGGTGTCTTGGAAGATGTTCCAATCAAAGTGGGAGATTGTTTGATTCCCACAGACTTTGTGGTTCTAGCTTATGATGAGGAACCCAAAGATCCTCTCATTCTTGACAGTCTATTCTTGGCTACAGCTGGAGCCATCATTGATGTAAGAAAGGGAAAAATTGCACTAAATGTTGGTTACTTGGTGATGAACTTTGACATGGAGAAACTGATGAAGAGGCCTACTATCGATGGACATACCTTCTATGTTGATTCACTCAGCAACCTTGCTGAAGAGATCTTCAAAGAGGACCATCATACAGACCCTTTGGAGAGAGCATTGACGACTTCTACAACAGAAGCTGAGCACTTAGATGATGTCGCTGCTGGATACACAAAGATTATGGGTGCTAGTGAGCAAGTCCTGCAATTGATCGCGCAAGAAGAACTTGTCAGCACATCTGCAAAAGCTGCCACGCTTGGGGACTGGAGTGAAGCTAAAGCTCCAAAAGTTGAGCTAAAACAGCTCCCTGCAGGGTTAAGGTACGCTTTTATTGGACGTAGTTCAACTTATCCTGTCACTGTGAATGCTTACTTAAACAATGCAGACCTTACTTTATTGCTAAGCAAGATCCTCTCATTCTTGACAGACTATTCTTGGCTACAGCTGGAGCCATCATTGATGTAAGAAAGGGAAGAAATGCACTAAATGTTGGTGACTTGGTGATGAACATTGACATGGAGAAACTGATGAAGAGCCCTACTATCGATGGACATACCTTCTATGTCGATTCACTCAGCAACCTTGCTGACGAAATCTTCAAAGAGGACCATCCTACATACCCTTTGGAGAGAGCATTGACGACTTCTACAACAGAAGCTGAGCACTTAGATGATGTCGCTGCTGGATACACAAAGATGATGGATGCTAGTGAGCAAGTCCTGCAATTGATCGCGCAAGAAGAACTTGTCAGCACATCTGCGAAAGCTGCCATGCTTGGGGACTGGAGTGAAGCTAAAGCTCCAAAAGTTAAGCTAAAACAGCTCCCTGCAGGGTTAAGGTACGCTTTTCTTGGACGTAGTTCAACTTATCCTGTCATTGTGAATGCTTACTTAAACAATGCAGACCTTACTTTATTGCTAAGCAAGCTGCGCAAATTTCGCAAAGCTCTTAGCTATTCTCTTGATGACATTTCAGGTATCTGATATGTCTATAATTTGCATCATATTAACCTCCATTTAGTGTAAGTTTCTTATCATTTAGGAACCTAATTAAGCATCATTGTATTGCATTTTGATCATTTAGAGTTATAGGGTGTATTTGCATAGTCTTTGCATATTTTGGTGCATTTGGAGTCTTGATCAGGTGATTTGGATGCTATGGAAGCATGAATGGAGTTGGAGAAGGATGTCATAGCAAAGGAAGGGCAAGAAATCATCAAGAGGAAGAAGAGAAGCAGCTAAATGAGAAGCAAAAGTCTTGTAGAAGCATATCAAGCATTTGGAGGCGCAAAATGTATGTGTCTAGAAGAATGCCTTGAACTTAGAATCTGACTCTAAGGCCTTCTTAAGAGTTGTAGAGGATCCATTGTGCTTTCTAGTGCCGTTGGAATCAAGTCATTCGGACTCCTGGTTAGAAAGTTACATCGATTTTAAAANACTTAGAATCTGACTCTAAGGCCTTCTTAAGAGTTGTAGAGGATCCATTGTGCTTTCTAGTGCCGTTGGAATCAAGTCATTCGGACTCCTGGTTAGAAAGTTACATCGATTTTAAAACGGTTCGACGAGGCGGATCGACGAGGCTGGCCGAAACTTCTCTCCAGGACGACGGTTCGAGGACTATGTTCGACGAGGCTTCACCGAAACTTCTCTCCAGGGTGAAGTTTCGACCAGTAGTTTCGGTGAACCTCGTCGAAACTTTGCTAGACGATTTCTTTTTGGCTACAAATCGGATCACACGAAGATTTTCCGTCTCGATTCAGCCTTCGAGCTCTTCATGAAAGTTGTAGGTAATTGAATCGCCTTTCATCTGGAAGTGGTTTCATGTCATTATGAGCTGTGGTTAGGGAGATATGGCGATTTCCGCAAGACTGCTATCCCGGGTCAAAACCCGGTTTGTTCCGGGTTGACCCGGTTTGACCTCCTTCCCTATAAATACTTAAAAACCTAATTTTTATGTATCTTCTCTTGGGCTTAACCTAAAAAACGCCCCTTTGTGGTTTTGAGGAGATTTGAAAGATTTCTTTTAATTTTAATGCAATTTGATTCTTGTTTCTTCTAATCTTTCTTTTTCTATTCATCTAATCATGTTTACTAACACTTCTTGCATGAGATTTGTTAATGGTTCGATCTTGCAATTTAGGGCGACATGTCTAGGCTCTCATATTGATGCTAGCTTTGCATATTGAAGCTAGTTTTAGGCTGGATTTGGGGTTTGGTTCATGGGTGTTGTAACTGAAAATCGGAATTTTGATTAGGCTTTGAGAAGAAGTTGGTATAAGAAGTGAATGAAAAGGGTACATAGTTTTAAGTGGTTGACCTTGAATTGTTTTGTGTAAAGCTCAAGTTAAAATGAAAAAAAAATGATAGCTCTCTTGCAAAATAAAAAGAAAAGAGCCAAAAGGCCAAATGCAAAAAGAAAAGAAAAAAAAAATACATATGAGAAGAGAGCTATCCATTGAAAAGAGAAGAGCTAATTTTTGTATGGTCATACCACTAGCTATAAGGAAGGTTGAAGAAGTATCCCTAAGGCAAATGTAATTGGTAAAGTTCTTGTGGATTTGTACTTGGAGTTTTATTTGCTTGACTATGGGTATCTTTAGAGGGTGAGTGAGATAAAAAAAAAAAAAAAAAATTAATGAGAGGGGAATTAGGTTCATTGTTAGTTTCTATGGGTAGATGAGAGTCTAGTCATGTATGCATACATTGCTTTTTACCTTTAGCATTATGCATAAGTTGAATCCTTTTTGAGATAAACCATAGCTTGGAATACCCACATGAATGAGATCATTTTTATCTCATAACCTTGTCCCTAGCCAAATGTATTCGGTTTTAAATGCACAAGTGTGATCCACGGTTTGAGCTTTAATAAATGTTAAAGGTTAGGATTCTTGGATTGTTTGGAATAGACAAGTCTTGATTTGAGATTCAATGTGTGATGAGTATGGCTAAGTTCTAACCAGGAGTCCGAATGACTTGATTCCAACGGCACTAGAAAGCACAATGGATCCTCTACAACTCTTAAGAAGGCCTTAGAGTCAGATTCTAAGTTCAAGGCCTTCTTCTAGACACATACATTTTGCGCCTCCAAATGCTTGATATGCTTCTACAAGACTTTTGCTTCTCATTTAGCTGCTTCTCTTCTTCCTCTAGATGATTTTTTGCCCTTCCTTTGCTATGCCATCCTTCTCCAACTCCATTTATGCTTCCATAGCATCCAAATCACCTGATCAAGACTCCAAATGCACCAAAATATGCAAAGACTATGCAAATACACCCTAGAACTCTAAATGATCAAAATGCAATACAATGATGCTTAATTAGGTTCCTAAATGATAAGAAACTTACACTAAATGGAGGTAAATATGATGCAAATTATAGACATATCAACTCCCCCAAACTTGCTTTTTGCTTGTCCCCAAGCAAATGAAACACGAGCTAAGGAGAGAGGTTTGAAGGTGGGGACTCAAATCCAAAGGTGTCAAGCAAATAAATCAATTCAATGGTCCTTGTTCTTAATCCTAGGATGCAGTACACAAACTCTACTCCAAAAAACTTAGCCATACTCATCACACATTGAATCTCAAATCAAGACTTGTCTATTCCAAACAATCCAAGAATCCTAACCTTTAACATTCATTAAAGCTCAAACCGTGGATCACACTTGTGCATTTAAAACCGAATACATTTGGCTAGGGACAAGGTTATGAGATAAAAATGATCTCATTCATGTGGGTATTCCAAGCTATGGTTTATCTCAAAAAGGATTGAACTTATGAATAATGCTAAAGGTAAAAGGCAATGTATGCATACATGACTAGACTCTCATCTACCCATATAAACTAACAATGAACCTAATTCCCCTCTCATTCATTTTTTTTTTTTTATCTCACTCACCCTCTAAAGATACCCATAGTCAAGCAAATAAAACTCCAAGTACAAACCCACAAGAACTTTACCAATCACATTTGCCTTAGGGATACTTCTTCAACCTTCCTTATAGCTAGTGGTATGACCATACAAAAATTAGCTCTTCTCTTTTCAATGGATAGCTCTCTCCTCATATGTATTTTTTTTTCTTTTCTTTTTGCATTTGGCCTTTTGGCTCTTTTCTTTTTATTTTGCAAGAGAGCTATCATTTTTTTCATTTTAACTTGAGCTTTACACAAAACAATTCAAGGTCAACCACTTAAAACTATGTACCCTTTTCATTCACTTCTTATACCAACTTCTTCTCAAAGCCTAATCAAAATTCCGATTTTCAGTTACAACACCCATGAACCAAACCCCAAATCCAGCCTAAAACTAGCTTCAATATGCAAAGCTAGCATCAATATGAGAGCCTAGACATGTCGCCCTAAACCTAACACTTTATGCCAAGTTCAATCAAAAATAAGGCCTCACAAATTGCAATCACACAAGAGTTTTGGCTTGAAAGGAGGGTAAGGGTTAAGGTGTGGTGTTCCATTTAGGCTCAATTGATGACTTTGCCTCATCCTCAAGATGAATCCGATGCATGCACAAGTCTGGTGAGATACCTGAAATGTCATCAAGAGAATAGCCAAGAGCTTTGCGATACTTGCGCAGCTTGCTTAGCAGTAAGGTGAGCTCTGCATTGTTTAAGGAAGCATTCACTATGACAGGATAGGTTGAATTGTGACCAAGAAATGCGTACATTAGCCCGGCAGGGAGCTGTTTGAGCTCAACTTTAGGTGCTTTGATCTCGCTCCAATCACCAAACTTCCCATCCGTGCTCGATGTCGCAGGGTGTCGATCGACACCAATTGGTGTCGATCGACACAGGTCTTCCTGTGCGATAAGTTGCATCACTTGCTCACTCGCGTCGAGCATCTTGGTGTAACCAGCAGCAGCGTCGTCTAAGTCCTCAATGTGCTTGGTAGAAGTGGTCAGAGCTCGCTCCAAAGGGTCTGTAGGATGGTCTTCCTTGAAGATTTCTTCAGCAAGGTTGGTGAGTGTATCAACATAGAAGGTTTGTCCATCAATTGTGGGTCTCTTCATCAGTTTCTCCATGTCAAAATTCATCACCAGGTCGCCAATATTCAGCGCAATCCTTCCCTTCCTTACGTCAATGATGGCTCCAGCTGTAGCCAAGAATGGTCTACCAAGTATGAGAGGGTCTTTGGGTTTCACATCATAGGCTAATACCACAAAGTCTGTGGGTATTAGACAATCTCCAACTCTGATAGGAACATCTTCTAAGACACCTTCAGGGATCCTGATAGATCGATCAGCAAGGACTAAAGAGATTCTGGTGGCCTTAAAGTCTGTCATGTCCATCCTGAGGGCAACTGAAAGAGGCATCAAGTTGACACTTGAGCCTAAATCACATAGAGACCTCCCAAACTTGTCTGAGAAGATGGAGCAATCAAGGACAAAGCTTCCTGGATCGGAGAGCTTTTCTGGTAGCCTGTTCTGAATTACAGCACTGACTTGCTCTGATATCATCATCACGCTTTCCTCCATGTCAATGTTGTTGGTCATCATCCACTTCAGGTATCTCTTTATCATAGGAGTAGTTCTAATGGCGTCCATCAAAGGGATTTCAACCACTAGTCTATCCATGATAGCCTTGCATCTGGCTTCCAGTAGCTCCTTCTTGGACTTCTTCGTGATTAGGGGGAAGGGGATCTTTGGCTTGTAAACCCTTTCAGCTGCAGCCTTTGGAGTTGTAGGCTGATCTGTCGCGGTCTGTGATGGGTGTCGATCGACACTGTCCTGGTGTCGATCGACACTGGCCTCTGAAGTCGAGTTCTTCGCGTCGCGTTTCTCGGATTTGTCGTTCATCTCCTCGGGTGTCGATCGACACTGGTGGTGTCGATCGACACTCGGCTCCGCAGCATCTTCTATGTCTTCAAGCTCGTCGATTTCTGCAGTGCTAAGTCCTTTCTTCTGCACGGTTGGAAGTGTCTTGCCACTCCTCAGCTCAATGGCATTCACGTGGCGTTTGGGATTGGTATCCGTCTTCCCTGGAAGGAATCGTTCTTGCCTGTTAACAGCTTCTGCAGTTTGAGCAACCTGAATGTCTAGCTTCTTCATATGAGAATGTATGTTGTCAATCTTCCCATTTAGGTCCTCATACAGTGCATCAATCTTGCCATTGAAGCTCACTGTCATCTTCTGCTGTCCTTCCAATATCTGCTCAAGCATGGCCTCCATTTTGTTGTCTTGTGGAGGTGGTTTCTGGTAAGAGGACGAGCCATAATTCCTTGTGTAGTTGTTGTAACCAGAAGAGTTCTGATTTCCTGTGAAGGAGCTCTTCTGATAGTTCCCGCTGAAGTTCTTGTTTCCCTGCTGGTTCCCAAACCTTTGGCCTTCAAATCCACCATTGTTGATGTAGTTAACATCCTCTTCTCCATAGCTTTCCTCTGGTTCGAATGAGTCCACCTCGTTGGCAAAATGGACCTGTTTCTTTCCTACCAAGAGATTCTGCATGTTGTCGAGCTTCTTGTTGACTTCAGCAATCTGGTTTCCTCCACTCATTCCTGCGCCTTGTCTCCTTTCGAAGTCTGCGTTCTTGGTGTTGTTACTAGAGGCCAAATTCTCTATAAGCACCACTGCGTCTGCAGGAACTCTGGTGTTGAAATTCCCGTTGCTTGCTGAGTCTAAGGCCATCTGGTATCTCCAGTCAATCCCGCGGTAGAAGATACCAAGCAACTGCGGTTCGCTGAAACCGTGATGTGGGCAATCCCTCTGGTAGGCCTTGAATCGCACCCAAGAAGCCTTGAATGCTTCAGTAGGTCCTTGCGAGAATGTGGTGATCTTCGTCCTAAGCTCCTCGGATCTCGCATCGTCAAAGAAATTGCACAAGAATGCATTCTTTGTCTCTTCCCAAGTAGTTAGCGAGCCAGGCTCCAACTGCTTCAGCCAATATGATGCATCTCCTGCAAGCGAGTAAGGGAAAAGCTTGCAGAAGAGATAGTCATATGGAACTCCATTGGCTTTGATGCTGGATGCCAAATCTTCGAATTTCTCGATATGGTCCATAGGATGCTCGTTGGGAAGGCCATGGAAGGGGTGTTGAGCTACGAGCGAGAAGTAGGCAGGCTTCAGCTCGAAGTCATTCCTCTGAAACGCAGGAGGACGGATCGCAGCTCTATTGGCATAGAACTGATATGGGCGGTTGTAGTCGCCAAGTGTTCTTCCACGTCCATCTTCTGCAGGTGCAAGTTGCCTTGCTGGTTCGACTATGATGGTGCCATCCTCATCAAGTCTCTATCCGTCGGCATTCCCTCTATTGCCCTGACGGTCGAAATAGTTTCTTGTTGCGTCCTGTACTAGAATCAGACGTTCCATCTTGGTCTGCGTACGGTGTCGATCGATGCCTTTGGTGTCGTTCGACGCTGATGTCTGGTGTCGATCGACGCTGAGTGTGTCGATCGACGCTCGTGCAGCCTTGCGGTTCGTACGCTCGAAACGGCCTAGCTCCTGGATCAACGAGATTAGTTCCTAGTTCTTGTTGCTCCTGGTACTGCGGTAAAGCATGCACCTGAAAAACAAGAAATTCGAAACTAATTCAGTACCAAAAATTAAAAAGCAAAACCTAGTCAAAATCCTAATGCTATATTCCGTAGGTAGTTAATCTACTTCCCCGGCAACGGCGCCAAAAACTTGATAGGGGTCAGGTTTTACCCTAAATAATCTACTGCAAATGCACAGCAAAGCAGTTGAAGTACAAGGGGTATCGAAATCCCAAGAGAAGTAGATACTACGCTATGGTTTCTAATTTCGAATTATGCTAGGTCAGATAGGTATTAATGTAAATTAAACTATGCGAATAAATGAATGTGATGTAATGAGGATTTAAAATTCAGAGATTAAAGCGCTAGGTGAGGGTAAATTATCAGGTTGAATCCAAGAATGCAGATATTATTTTTATTAGGGATTTATTAAGAACCGTCTAGAACTCGAATCACTAAGTTAAAACCAATCAACTCTCGTTGCAGAAGTTATCTATGCTTAAATTCCAGAAGACCAAATCTCTTTGCGAAATCTAACAATCTAAGCAAGCATTAAAGTTCAGGTTCGATATGTTCACAAATTACCTAAACCAAATCTCTTTGCGAATAGTTAATTTGCTCACCTATGATTAGTTCAAGTTACTAATAATGCTCTCGCATCTATTAAATAACCTAAGGTTTGATTTCTAAGTGATCAATTCAGAAATCAGGTTAAGTTCAAATCAAGGTGAAGATCTAAGTGATTTCCCTAACAAAGATAATAATTCTACAGACTTTTCATCAAACCCTAAATCACCCTAACCTAACTAACAAACTACTCAGACATAATTAATGAAACAGAAATCATGGCTGAAATAAATTGCATAAATAAATAGAAGAGAATGATACTGGGGTTCAAAATCTGGCTCGGATGAGTTAAAATTGTCTTCCCAAAAGCTCAGGAACAATCTCTCTAAAAGCTCTGAATTCTAAAAGTATGAAAAAGTATTCAAAGTTATGTTGGCTAAACAATGCCATAAACTATTTATAGAAGGAGATTTTTCGTCCAGGGGTAATCTTGTAATTCTTCAAACTTGAGCTTCTTTCCTTTTTCTAATGGAAATCGCCAACTTTGGCCGACTCTGACTTGGTGTCGATCGACACTGATGGTGTCGATCGACACTCAGCTCCTAAATCCACACTTCTGACTTCATCACTTCAACTGCTTCTCCAAAGTGCTCCAAAATGTTCCAGATCCTCCTATTTAGCTCCAAGTGCTCTCCATCCTGTAAAGACTCAACTAGGACTCGAAAACTAACAAAAGACTCTATAAAAACACTTATATCATGGTCTAAAAATGGGTGAAAACCATGATATATCATACATCCACTTACAGTTGAAGTGTATAGCACTACTGCATGGAGAGCAGTCTATGAAGAAAGTATTAACCCAATAGTTGTTCCTGAAAATGAATGGAAAGTGCCACAAAATGTGCAAGATGCTAAAGTTTTACCACCTGAAACACGACAAAGAGCTGGTAGAAGAAAAAAACGAAGACATGAAACTGTTGAAGACAAGATCAAATCTTCACAAAGCTCACAAGGGTCTAAAAAGCACAAGTGCAGCCGTTGTGGTAGCATAACAGACGTACATGTGAAATACCCATATAATCACATTTTGTTTCTTCTGCAATAGTTCGTTTTTATCTTCTTTTTCTGTTAGATTTTGAGTTCAATGACTTTGGTTTAGCAAGAATACTATTTTGTTTTTCATTTCATTTGAACGATTTTGAAATTTTTTTTATTCCAGTTAGTTGTTAATTGTTTAATCAGATGTTTGTTAAACCATTAACTTTGAAGTCATAAATTGCAGCTTCAATTTTTCATAAGAAATAATTACGGATACATCTTTCCAAATTAACAAACGATCGTCGTATTTGTGAACATCAAAATTTGAGAAGAAAGTATTTGAACCGATCGGTCCATTTTACAAAACGCTCGGTCTATATCTGTACGTATAATTTCGAGAAGAAAGTACGTGGACCGATCGTTCCGCGATTTAAAACGATCGGTCGTATGATGCTGTAGATGATTTTGTTATCGAACACTAGAAAACGATCGGTCCGGATTTCGAACCGCTCGATTCGTCTATATTTTTGGTTTGTTATGTATATGATCCATTCTCGAGTATAAATGTATCAAACTTTGAAACTTTTAGTTTCTACTTTCTAGTTTTATCAAGGAATAACAACTCTCACAAATACTGATCGAAGGAAAAATTGATAACGATTACAAAAAATCAATAAACATCAAATGCAACTGTTCAATGAGTTCTAAAGCAAATCGCATCATATGTTTTAGAAAACCGAATAGATCATGACTACACTACTCATTTCTCCCTATCAACACTAAAGGTCTGTCGGACTGACGCTCCCACTCTCACCTCGTTCTCTCCTAAGCTTACGCAGACGCCCATCTCCGCTACATGTTGCCTCATTAGATGTCTCCCCAGTAGGTGCATCTCTAGTACTAACAGCTGGCTCATCATTTGTGGTCTCAGGTGCAAGGAAACAAGCAGAGCTGAGAGGTACCTTGATCTTGTGAAGAGTACCCCAAATCCGATGCAACATGTTGTTGTTCTTCTTTGTTGTATCCATCATCCATTTGCGGTACTCTTGCTCAGTAGGATCATCTGACGTTGGGAGGAGATGAAATTCACTTGAATCTGCAGGAAGAATTTGCTGGGAACGACACTGCGCGTCTGCATTTTCCCTAGTGAAATCATGGATCTCATCGTCTTCCATGTGAGGCTGTGCTGCCTGTAGTGGTTGTGGTGGTTGCTCAAATGGTTGCCTTTGAGGTGGGAATGGTGGTCGGTGGCTAGGATCACAGCGAAGACATAAAAACTCAATATCATGGAAGAACTCGAGGTTTTCCTTTGTCATAAGAGAAGTGATGCTTTGGCGTGGAAGCAAACAGTAGAAGGAGTTCTTTGCCTTATCCTAAAACTTATAAATATATGTTCTGATAACCAGGAAGTTAATATTCTGAAGGTAATGAATATCAAGAGAACGAGCTGGTAATCTCAGTGGAGCAGAAAGATCAATGCCAAAATGCTCAAGAATTGGAGTGATCATACCACCAATGTGTATCTCCTTCTTCGTAGAAGTGAGAGCTCGATGACGGAATCCAATAAACTGTTGAACCAAAGCTACGCCAAAGTTAACTTTGTGTTCGATCGGATATGGATAACCTCATTCATCTTGCAGCAAGTGTTTGATACCCTGAAACAACATCCATAACTCGCATTCTCTAACTGAACCTGTCTCAACTCGAGCAAACATAGTGTTGCTAAGAAGCTTTGCAGCAAATCTCATCACTGGATTCCGAATTAATGTCTGTTTAGCAGTATGAGACACATATTCACCATGAGCAATGAGACCCCAAAATGCAGAAGATTGACTTAATGAAGGAATTTCTACCCTTTCTCCTTTCTGAAACCCAAACATATCCCAAATTTCATTGACACTTAACTGGTAAAACGTTTTGTTCACGATGAAAGATACTTTCCCTTGGCTAGCTTTTGGCTCTTTTTCGTTTACATAAGTCAGATTTTCACGGAAGCAAGAAACTCAGCTACCTGCTTCTGGTGTGTCTCATATCGAAGATACGTTAGCTTTTTGCATCCCATATTTTCAAACAAGGTCACAATATCCTCCCAAAGACCAATCTTTTGTATGAGCTTCTCATCAACAAACCGCGTCGGCTCGAATTTGAATGTGTTATATGCTTTGAAATACTTCTGATTATCAGCATTACATTGTGTTCTTATAGAACCACCAACATCGATCTCTACTTCTTTGTCTTTATTTCCCTTTATGTTCCTTGTAGATGGTGCCATGGCTGTGATTCATAATCAAAAGACAAAAATTCCATCAAACAAAGCCAAAAAGATCACTGCTGTTCATCGCATCCAAAACCCAGAAGACAAGGTTTCAAATTTTTCAAAAAAAAAAAAACAATTTTGAAATCAACTAGATATCAAAATTCCCTATTTTGTCATGAACCCTAAATCATCAAAAGTGTCAAAAATCCACGAATTGAAGCAATAAACTAATATATATGGTACTCCTAACATCTAATTAACTAATGGAATTAACCAAATAACAAGTTTTAAGTGAGGGGAAACAAAAATAACGGACTCAAAATTGACAAAAAGAAGAATGTATCTTAGATAATAGAAAGGGACTTTATGATGAACGGCTAGAGATCGAAAAATCAACTGAAATAGACTCCAGAATCAAACAAAACCGTCGAAATTTGAAGAAGCTATGGAAACCTCAAGGTTTATAGAGGATGCTCGATAAGGGATAAGAGAAAAGAAGAGATGTGTTTTGTTCTCGTTCAAGAAAATAGGAGAACAAGCCTTTTGAACTCAAACCATTTACTTTAGTACAAAGCGATTTACTTACAGAACCGATCGGTCTCCGTTCAATAGAAAATTTACGACTTCAAGTTACGTCAACCGATCGGTCCACATATGAAACTGATTGTTTCGATATTTTTAAACCAATATTACTCTGCATATTTTCTTCGATAGTTACTTTATATGAACATAAAAAGAGAGCAAGTAAACATGACCAAAGAAAACTTCGAAAACAAAGAAACTAAACTAAACAGAATTGTGAAATATTCATTAAAAAAAAATACATAATTTTCAAATAAAGTGTGCGTTCAATCAAATATCTATAATGTCAAAATTAATCTTTGGAGGCTCATATTCTAACATTCGCGCAACTAATATTGGATCATTTGCCGCTTGCCATAAATCTACTGCAATCTTTATCCTCGCCTCTCGAATATTGTCATCATTAATCAAAGACAAGTCGAATCCAAGCAAGTGACACTCGATAAATTTGAGTGCAAACACTCCGCAATCACAGGTTGACTTATTAAGTCCATGCTGCAACGGTGCATCTATGACGGAATATGGCATCACAGTTAGTTGTTTCGCAATAGAAGTTGATTGAACTGCCTTCACAAGACGAGGGATGAGCTGTTTGAATGGTTCCACGTTTGATTTATTGTCGCCACCTGAACAATCAAAGACGTGAATTGTTCTATGAATGAAATTTATGCACAACGAAATCCAGTGATTACCGTTGACATTTAGCGGAACGTAAATACGGTCTATTTCCGTAGCCCATCGTTTTCTTGTCCTTCCATGAGAAGGAAGTTCACCGTTGCCATAATCCAGTAGCAAATTAGGCAAAGCATACCCACAACGATTTCCCTTAAATTTCTCGAATTCTTTTTTGATTTGGGCCCTAAACAAACAGTTCATGAAAGCAACACGATCTGATTACATCGGCCTAAAGATATATTCTCCCGAAATAAGTACATTACAGCATCCATATCCTGAAAAAAAAATGTTTAATCCTTAGCGAATTCTGTTTACCAAAACATTTTAACAAAGTAATATGTAATTTCGAACTCACCTCGTTGCGAAGCCATTCTCTTCTAGTCATAATTCGATTAAGTAGTTCATATTCAACAAAACTAGGACCAAGCTGCAGCTTTCTGCAAATGTAAAACCAAGAGAATTAACTTTATTTGTAAACTAACATTTTCAAACTTTTTCAATGACTTATAGACGCTTTGAAGACCACTTCTTTAGACCGTCAAAAGATTCTTCGGAAACAAACACCAGTGGATAATCTGCGTCAAAATTCTTTCTATTGTCCTCCATTTCGCTATCGATAAGGATTTTTTCCTTCAACTTATCACCTACAGAAGGAGTATGCATTTCTGGAATTTGTCTATTAACCGGTTCCACATAAACTTCTTCCAAAAAGGGATTTTTTTCTCCCGAGCCATGATTTTTTTCTTCAACATTGTAACGCTGAGTAGGATCAATCCCGCTTACTACTGATGCTTGAGATAGGCGTCCTATGCATTTTTGAAGATACTCTTGTGTACCCATATTCTGGTATATACCACATGATTGACTCAAAATTACATCATCTACAGCCGTAATGACATTACTAGGTACTCCATTGGATTTTACAGCCTGTCATTATGAAAAAGTCATAGCACACGTAAATACCAATAGGAAATTTATATATTTTCAGTGGTAGAGTAACAAAAACAATTGAAAAATACAAAGTTTTTTTTAACTTACCCTAACCCCATCGATAGTGGAAGGGTTTGAAGTTATGGATGTCTCTGCATTTCTCCGAATTCCAGGTGTAGTGAGTGACTCTTTAAGTTGTGAAACCTCATTCTTTAGTTTTATTATTTGCTCCTGAAAATTGTCAATCTTGTTTTCTAAGCTAGTGAAGGAAGCACTGAAAATACTTTGAATGAAAGACTTCATGTTTTCATTAAGCTCTCCATGTTTTTCTCCCGCTCGTTGGCATAGTATTTTACGTTTCCGTTTCTCTGCTCCCTGGTCGGGAAACTTTTTCTTTCCTCTTCTAGTATCAGAAACTGAGGTGTCATCAACAATGACATTTAGTGCCTTATTTTCATATGCAAGATCCTCTTTGTTAAGTTCCACTACATGATCTTCGTCTACTTTTTTAGTAGTCTCATCAGCTTCAGAACTTTCCCAAACATGGTCACCAAACCCATTCCCCGATCTGATTATAGCATTTAGATGATCATCTTTAGCATCTGTTATTTCCTTAGCCCATGCAAAATCAGAAGACTCGCATATATCCAAAATTCCTGTAAAAGAGATGTATCGATAAATAACATCCTACAATAACAAAAAAACAAAGTTATTTCCAGTTGAAAAAGAAGAAATTAATCATGCAAAAACTATTTTATTTACAATAAAGTACAATGGTACGTATACTCACATTTATTTCAAATGTGCTTTCAAGTAAAATAATATCATCATATGATACTTTTGCAGCTCCAATCCAATTTGAACATCGAGGACCTTGTGTCAAATCATTATCAAGTTTTCTTCCCAGCAGAGCTCCAATGTTTGGAATTGCTTCCATAACCCAAATTTGAAATTCATAAGAGAAACCATCCAAAATATAGCTAAGGTTCTTCAATTGATCTTGCTTTTCAATGATGGACTTAACTAGCAAATCAAATGCTTCAAGACCCCATGGATAAGTCTGAACTTTATGAATATCCATTACCAACTTGATGTATGTGTGAGGGATTTCTTTCTTCTCATCCTTTGCCATTATCAACCCCGCTATTACACAGACATACACAAACCTGATTCTGTCAACATGATTTGACTTCTTAACATCTGCGAGATGTTTATCAAACAGCTTCTTTATGCTAATCTTTTCCTTTCTCTTCTGCAATTTACTCCAAAACCCCATTATCATCTTTCCACTTCTCTAAATCATAGATCCATTTATCAACTTTGTATTTGAGCCACGTTTACAGAATAAAATTCTTGCAGTGAAAATCTTAGTGGCCTCCCTCCAAACACACACCAAATCTCATATTTTTTCTCAGTAACCAATTGCCTACACATAATGCTGTGTATCAATCGACCTGAATATCCTAAACAGTTTTCATGTATTGCCAGAATATGAGAAAAAAACTGAATCATTTTTTACTTCGTTGTACTCTGCTTCTAGGACATCCTTTATTTTGTTTATAAGTGACATTTTGCAGCTATTGTTTATGTGTGTCGCTGCTAAGGGCTCATTTCCCGCGGTTAATAGATGTTTCGGAAACTCGTCCATATTTACACACTATCAAATAAAAATATGGTAAACTAATATAGGCTTTATAATCTAAGTCTACGCAACACAAAGGACAGATTGTTGAAGAAGAAGATGAAAAAGAAGAAACGTGGGGGACGACGTAAAAGAATTTGTGAAATAGGGATAATGATAATAAACCCTAATTTGAAAGTATCTAAATCAACTAAAATTATTTTATTAACACAAAATTAAATAATTCTAACATATATATTTTCTTATAATTTTCTATTTTAATCATTAGGGACAGATTGGGATTAACATTAATCTAAGGTATAGTTCCCCAAAGTGTAAAGCTAAAAGTATAATTTTCCAAACACATAGTAAAGGTATCTTTTTTTTTCAATTTTCCCATATAACATAAGCAACTAGCAATATCAAAGTCATAATTATAAATAACATTCTACAATTAATTATAGATCTACATCATATCTCACTACGGGATATGAAGCTATCACCTGCAATTCATTTTCGATAAGTGTAATAAATCTGGAAATCTTTCTTTGCGTCTCTAAGTAGAAATGTTGCGAATGAACATGTATTTATAAAAAAAAAAAAAAAAAAAAGAAGAACATGTATTTATAGAGATCCAAAAACCTACATTCATCTTAATGTGTTTAAATCTCCGCCTGTGCAACGCATAATAGCTCACGCGATTTTTAGATCCATTAAAGACTTCATTAAATGACAATCACATCTCGGCGAACTTGCATCCCATCACATTGAGGGTCTCACTGGTTTAACCGCAGCTGTTGCGGTTGCGTCTGCGTAAATTTGCGGAAGCGGGCGATTATAGTTAACAGCGTTATTAAACTATTTGTACGACTGGCATAGCGGTTAGAAATGGGTGCGTTTGCGAGATATTTGCGACTGGTTAACTGGCGGATGTAATAGCGGTTAAACAATAAATTAACAATATAAATATATTTTATAACTATAAAAAACATCAAAAATTATATTATAATAATTATATTATTATGAGAAAATATAAAAACCATTCATTCATTATAATTAAAAAAATAAAGCACTAAATAATTGTTAAAAACAAATAAATTTCATAATGACATGCTTATTACTTCATGTATTCGGGTTATCACCAAATTGTTTCAAGTAACGTGATAACTGCTGAAAATTTGTTGGAAGATGTGGATCTTTCGGATTATTCCTAAACATACTGTAATGTTTTTTCAATAAATCCAACCGGTTTTTTACGCGAGTCCAACCCAAATCAACTCCAAACTGGTTTTTAATATTCTTGAGAATATTTTCTTTTTGTAGTGGACTTAGAAACCTTCTTCTCATGATCTTCCGTTTGTTTCTCTTCAATTATTCGTTGAAGTAACACGCATGTGATCTCGTTTGACAAAAAAAATTCTGAAAAATGTAAAATATATGCAAACCATCTCACTAATCCAATAAAGCTAATATATATAACTTACTTCTATATATATATATATATATATATATATAACTTACTTCTATAGAAGTGGAAGCATAACATTTATTTTTTGAAGCCATGATGGTCACCTCTGTTCACTAGTCATAGTAAAAAAATATTAATAAAACGAATAATAGCAAAATATAGCCAATAGATTATCATGAAAGCACACAAAGAAGATACCGTCTTCTTTGGTGAAGAAGAATGCACAAAGTGTTGAGATGAATTGAATTATACAATAAGTTATTAGGTAAACATAAAAGATTTGTGATAGATGCAAATCCAATTTTTGGTAAAAAAATCTTTCATGCAAATTGTTATCTTGTTAACATTTTTTCGCGGGTTATATTATCTTTTCCCGCCTTTTCCCATCATTTGGCGCTTCTCTTTACTTTCTTTTGTGTAGTTTGTATTTTTTATTACGCTAGTGAAGCTACAAGTGACACCAAAGTATAAGCAATATGTGTGTTATATAATAGTACCTATGAAGCAACTCATCGTTCTCTAAGCCACCAAACCTCTTCAGTCTGTTTCGAACAATTTGTTTAAAAAGTAAAAATTGTAAGAGCATCTCTTACGTAACAGAAAAAAGCAAAAATAAAAAGTTTCAGAAAATTCAACTTTGATTAACTTCTTGACCCAGAAACTAGAAACCAGCAACATCTCCCGGAACAGACTACAAAAAAACAACTGCAAACAGAAATTCTAGGTCTAGTATTATCTAACGATCGTCCCATATATCTCGTGCTATTTCATCTCTAACTGTTGACATATACGCATCAGCTGTTGGATCATAATTTCGATCTACTCCATGATCATCATGAGAAGGAGACGTATTTCCTACGGGATCAACATCATATTAACTAATGAATGAATTAAACAAAACACTTACGGTTGTGTCTTGATTTTTTTCGATTTGTGTTAATCCATGATTTCAATGAAGAAGATACAAAATTTTGATTTTAGGGTTTTGTAAAAGATATAAGGTGATCGATCGTGCATATATATATAAAGGTGACTTTTTTTTAAACCCAATCACAATCGCCTGCTACCGCAAACGCTTGCGGAAAACAGCTTTTGATTTCTAGCAGCACATAGCGATATGGAGCGATACAAAAAGATTTTTTTGATTGTTATCAAACGCTACCAACCGCTACCACCCGCAAAAGCTGCGTTTGCGGATGGTAGCGAGAGAACCAATCAACACCTGAGTCACTCCTTCCCAACGGCGGATGTATTAAGATGAGGTTATTGGTTCTTATATTTTAATGGATTTAAAAAGTCTCTTTAAATTTAAAAAATACTCAAATCTAATCAAATAACAAAGTTAAATCTTGTATTTGGGTATTTGTATTTTAGTCATGAAAATACTTACAAATCCATTCAAATCCAATAAAAAACTGAATCTTTATAATACTTGGATTTTAAAATCATATAACCAATAACACTGGATTTTAATATATTTTTAAAAATCGTAGAATCAATAACACTGTATTTTAATATGGATTTTATAATCATAAAACCAATAACACTGGATTTTGTTTGGATTTTTAAATTTATTAAAATACAAGAACTAACACCACCTAAATGTGTGTCCATCGTATTTATGTGGCATTACACGCGCGAGCTTCATGGCATTGTTGGTAATTATGATAACAGAAAATGTTTCATTTGAACCCTTTTACCCTTTTTCAAAACCATAGTTCGATGAGTGTTTTTCTTAATTTTATCAGATCTTTTACCTATAATTCTCCCTATTATAATTCACGTTAATTTTATTGGACACCCGTGATTTGTTCCCAGCTTCATTTTCGGAGAGTAATTGTTGACTTTTTAGCTTTTTTACTTTTTAGTATTGGATGATAAAAAGCTCGCTGATTTCTTAGTTTAATGTGCCCCTTGCTTAAAGAAAAACATATGTATTTTGTGTTACAGTTGTGATTTTTCTTGCAATTTAAAGGCGCGTGAACTAACTATTAAGGACGCTAATCGATCTTTAAACTAAACCCATTTTCTCTAATGGTTCATCAAAATTATGGATAGTTTACCAATATGAAAAAGCAGTTTTTAATAATACTTGAGCCATAGATCATCCCGTTGAACATGATTTACTCAATTCAATGCAAACTTCTTCACTATTTCTCATATTTATACTTGAGTTCATCAATTTCCTACTAACAATGTATTTTCTAAATACAAATTTAAGAGATATATTCACAAAGTAATTTGACATCAAATCATAAAAATCTGTTTTTTTTTACTATCAATGTTACAGAATAGTGTGATTTAGCGTTTTCTTTTTATACCACACATTCATTATAAAATGGTTTCTTTGATTGGTTGTCCAATTAAAAGAAAAAGAGTTTAACAAAAGAAAACATTAAAAAGCTTTAACTATTGAAGCTAATTTAGTAGTGTATGTTTGAAGGCTTCACAGTCTATGTCTATCATTTGGACGAGGTTATGGACTTGCGGATAATTTCTTGTAAACTGATTTTTTTTTTTACAAGAGGTTATGGACTTGTAAACTGATTTTTTTTTGACATAATTCCATCAAAACTGCTGATAATTTACCAATATGAAATAGCATCTTTTAATAATACTTGTTAAACTGTAAATCATCCCTTTTACACATGACACTAAACGAATTATGCAGTGTACTTCACCAATTATGCAGTTTAAAATTTAAAATTTGTTGCTCGATTCCACGGATCCATTCCTTAAGCATAAAGTACAGAAAGCTAGACCTCATATTGTCATGTGAGGATTTTTTAGGGTTGAATAAAGGTTAAACATAAAGTAAAGAAATAGATTAAGGGGGTTATTGGCAAGCTGATTTATGTAGATTTGAAAATTTTTTGTGGATTTCAAAAGTATAAAGATTTTAAAAAATTTCAAAAACTTTTATGGATTCTAACAATTATGTTCACCTATATTTATAGAATCGATACAAAATTCTTATTGATTGTCGTGGATTCTTATTAAAAAAAAATTTCATTTTTTTGGTAAATGATAATGTTTTTCTAGAATTTTTTTTATATATTATATATACAAATAAAGTGTTTATTTGTTTATAAAGAAGAAAATAGTGACGTGACAATATTATTCATTATTTCATTATTCATCATTTAGGAGAAACATAGGTAATACAATTCTCTTTAAGATTTAAAATTTACAACTATTTTGTAAATTATGTCATTGTTTAATCTCTTTTTATATGACTATTTTTTTCTTCATTTTTATTGGCATAACAAATCTGAGTTTTTTTAATATGTATTGGCATAACAAATTTGGTTTTTTTAATCTTTATTGACATAACAAATTTGGGTTAATGATAACTAGGTGATCGGTCCGCATCGTGTGCGGGCTATAAAATATTTAATAAGTACAATATATAATTAATATTGTATATTGAAGTTAATCTATTTGACATAATTAATTATGTATTAATAATAAGATTATATGAATATTTAATAATAATAAAATAACGATAAATCAAATGAAAAATGTTATAGATTTCAACAGAAATTGAAGATAAAACCCCAATATTTTAAAATACTTTCTTAGATAAAAGTGTAAATATAAAAACTAAATAAACTGAAAAATATTAAAACATATAATTATTTATTTACCTTTTTATAGTTGGTTTGCACGTATATGCATATATAATTTTTCTTTTATAGACATAAATAGTTGTAATATTTAAGTATTGATTAAATTTCTTATATATTATGTAAACATGATCTTTTTATACATATACAGTTTTAGAGTTTAACAATAATAACACAAATATTTCATATCGTTTTGTGTCTTTTGAAATTGATTTATTTTAAAACTTTTTTATTTTTTCTACCGTTTACCGTGACAAATAATTGCATATGTAAAATTTATATTAAATAATAACTAAACTCTTATAATATCTTGAATATTATCTACATTATGCTTTCTTTTCTCCGTACACAATATAATCTTGCCAATATATATATATTTTAAGTATATATTTTTCCTTGACCTATTGCTAGTTAAACAAAAATGAGTTTTACAATATTTACTTATCCTAAGAGCGGATAGATGGTTGGTTACCTCACCGCTCTTAGAAAATATAAAGATTTAATATATATATATATAAATTTTTTAATAATTAAAATTTAAATTGAACAGTAATCGAAGTTAACAAAATGCATGCACGACAAGTTCGCATACGATATTGACTTTTGCATAATTAATATTTATATTCACACGCCTATTTGTAAAAAAATCGAAGTATGACTGTTATGTGTTAAAAAAAATAACAAAGTATATGTTTGTAATATTTATTTTTATAATGTATGGTAGAATTTTAAAAGAAATAAATATGTATATTTATGCATGTACATATGAGTTAAAAATAAATGAATTGTAATATCTTAGATTTGGTTAATTTTTATGATATTTTCGCAAAGTTATGTTTTTACACGATGCAGTTTTTGGCGTTTAAGAAAAATCATGAAAACCATTTCTATCGTTTTTGATTTAATCAATTTTTCAGCATTTTATAATATATTTTTCAGCATTTTATGATATATGCTTTTAGATTGAAATTTATATTAAATATTAACAAAAATTACAAAGAAATTTTTAGAAAAATTAAAATATAATATTTGACTTTATCATGAAAATAATATAGTACATTGGATAATTTATTAGTAATTTTTATTTTCAAAAAAAATTATAATATTTGTTATAAAATTTGTGAAATCATATTTTATAAAATTTTATGGTAGCTCTCCACTCATCTTTTCGTCCAATATTGAGGAATTGGTCTGATGAAGAAAATAAATTTCTTATGGTTGACATGCATGCATGTGTTCATTTTAAAATTTGAGCTCCACATGCGTTTATTATAAAATTTACTTCTAAAATTTTTTAAATGTCTTCTGCATGAGAGTGTTACGGAAAAACAAAACTGTATAGATTTATTTTTAGTTTTTACGTCTATTTCTTATTCATATTTGTTGTATATTATTAAAATTTATTTTTGATCCAGTTGCATTTTATTTTATTTTTGATCTCAAAATTTCGATGTACAATGAGATTATATATGAGTATGATATAAACTTTTTATTTATTTATAAAAGAATAAGAGATAAAAATGATATATCGTATTTACTATTCTATTGGGTAATATATTATTATTATTTATATAGAAATATAATATATATTGGCTGTAAAATTTTCCTATGCAATTTATTATGAATATATGTAAAACAAATTTGAAATCATAATAATTATTATTTTCTGTTAATTTAAATTTATTAATTGTTGTGTGTAATCTAGTGTATTCTTATTTTAATTTCATAATTGGTTTAATTTTAATTCAACCAATCAAAACATTTCGTTTATTTTAGGAAATTTGACATGTCACATTTACATGTAATTATATGAATGCACTAACTTTCATTGTGGAAGTGACAAGTAAACTTTTTTAACTAATTGAGCTTATCAAATAATAGGTAGTAGGATAGAGTATTGCTTGTATTGAAAAAAAAACTGGAAAAAGTCTCATGAGATACAAGAGAAAGATTTGTCAAATCTAAAATTATGGGTCTATGTTTATTTGAGAAAGAGTAATTTTTTAAAAAAATTTTGTTATCCAAACTTTGAGAATACAATGGGTAACTCTAGTATTTTGAAAGTATTGATTGATGAGTTAAAAGATAAAGAATTATTGTTCCAATAACACTAGAATTTAACAGAATTGTAAAATCATGAAATACTTGACTTTTTGAATAACACAATATTTTGAATAGAATTACAAAATCATCAAACCAATAACAAAAGATTTGAAAAGAATTATAAAATCATCACACCAATAACACAAAATTTTGTTAAGAATTTAAGAATCATTACACCAATAACAATGAATCTTCAAATTCTTAAAATCTTTATAAATCAATCCCCCCTAAAAAAGTAACAACAAAAAAAACAGAAAAATATAACGACTTTTAATTTAAACTAAAATAAAAAATATTATCGACATGGTCACATGAGACCGAGACATAACAAATATGTTTTCTACGACATCTAAACTCATCACGTTTGTGACTCCTTCAAGCTTAACTCTTCTCATTATCTTTTTCTGTATATCGAAATAGAAAACATCAGAAAAAGAATTTGGCGCAAAAACGAATTCGCAAGCATCATGTGAAAATGTTAGTTGTAGATTCCAAAAAGAATGGGGAAAAACAATTTTCGACCATATTTGCTTCTTCACAACGTCGAGAACCCACAAACTAAAACTAGTATTATTACCTAAGAAACCAAGGCCTACTAATATTCCTTGGTGTTCCAATTTGACCTAAACGCTCAGAACCAAATTGTAACGAACCAGACCCAAGTATTTGGGAAAGGCCCAATTGGAAAAAGGCCCAATTAAATTCTCAGGCCCAAGTGAAGACAACCCTAGTTGTCGTCTCCTTCCTCTTCGTTAAAAGCTGAACCCGAGAAAGTGAAGCGCACCAGCTCTTCTGATCACGCCGAACCTATGCCGGAATTCGGAGAGCTCCGCCTCCGTTGTTTCTGACCGAACCAGAGCCCTAGACGTGGAGCCGCACCATCACTTACTCTTCGTGAGACACGTGAAGCCATCACGCATCAACCCGAGCCGTCATCTCTTCGACTCTGCCGTCACCGTCGATCTACCGTGAGCCACCATCGTCATCTGTGAAACGTTTCTGTGGTAATAGATCCGTGTTTCATTCATCGCTGCTGCTACGATTTGTTTTCCCGAGAAGTTGCCGAGATAATAACGTAACCACCATTGTTGCTTGCTGCGTAAGGTACCTTTGGACCGCTGTTTCAGATCCGTGTTGTTTAGATCCCTTGTTCGGTCCGTCGTCATCATTCCGTAGTCATCTTACGTCTCTGCCGTCGACGTCATTTCCATCCGAGGCAAAGGGGTGCAAATCCGTTTCATACGTTTACACTTACGTATATAACGTTTAGTCCTTTGTTAAAATACATATACCTACGTATATCTGTAAGAATATGCAGAGCCGGCCCTGAGTTTTGAGAGACCGCAAGCGAGAGAAAAAAAAGGGCCGGTGATAATGATTGTATTAATAAACCCAGACACTACAAGAAAACAGGCTTTTCCCGACTACAAAAACAGTTGCTAAGAAGTCGCAAAACCACGATTTACGACTAATTAGCGACTAAAATAAGTAGTCTCTAATATTTCGTCGCTAATTTCAGTAGTCGCTAATTAGTCGCAAATTTGCGACTAATAAGCGACTACGTATATGTCGAGTGAAAACAGTTGCGACTTAGTCGCAAAAGTAGCGACTAACTTGCGTCTTTTTAACGACCAAATTGCGACTGATTTTAGCCGTTTTGTAGTCGTAAATTATGTAGTTACTAATTAGTCGCTAAATATTGCGACTATTTTGCGACTCTTTAGTGACTCTTTTAGTGACTAAATAGCGACTAATTGAGCCGATAAGATTGTTAATTTGTATGTGTATTACGACGAATTAGCGACTGTTTTGTGACTGATTTTGCGACCTTTTAGCGACTAATAAGTTAAAAAAAAAACAATTTGGTAAAAGTATTTTGGCTTTATTTGGTTTTGTTTTTTTTTGTTTGTAATAATGAGTTTTTAATCTAAGAAAAAGTCTTATAACCCATAAATTACTAATAAGGTACATTGTCTTACAAGAAATCATAAAATACAATACAAATATTTCATTTCAGTTTGAAACATAGAAACATAAGAAGAAGAGTGAGTTGTTTCATTTCAGGAACAAGTCGGAGGCATTGAGCAAGACTCTCACCTCTTGAGAGGATAACAGCTGCTCCACGCCTTGTTCCTGAGAATCTCTCCACTTAATACCACCATGTTGTGGTGCAAGTATTCTTTAATTTTGAAAATACCTTGTGAAATTTTCCCAAGAATTTTCGATATGCCTACCTTCAAATCAAAGCTCCAAACCCAGTTTTGGAAGCGCCGAAGTCAAGGCGAGTGACTTGGACCAGTTTGGGAAGCGCGGAAGTCAAGGTATCCCGGGTCAGTTTTGCGAAGATATTGCTCCATCAAGCTCAAGTCTCGCTGCTCAGCCGCTTGACGGGCTAGCTCAGTTTGAAGCTGTGCGTTATGAGCGGCTTGTGCTTCTATTTGGCGCTGAGCTTCTTCAAGTTGTTGTTGGAGCGAGTGGTAAGTCGACGAAGAGCTACCCGGGTACTTGCGCTTGCCGCTTACGTGAGACTCTCCGAGACTTCCAATACCATAAGCATCCCCTCTTTCATTCACGATAGTTGACTGCGAAACGGAAAAGAAACCGAGATACTTAGCAAATGTGTAAAGAATGAAAACGCAATTGCTTAATGTAAGATCAGATGCATTGTTACCTGAAGAAAGATGTCGTTGATCTCGTCCGTGGTTAGCTGTCGAGGTTGTGAAGTCCCATCTGAAGATTCTGCCTCGAACTCGGACCGCTTCGCTTGCAGGTTCTTCTCATACGCCTCTGCGATCTTCTGCGCCTTCCTATCAACATAAGTCCCATCTGGTCTTGTGTGGGTCTTCAGGAAAAGTTCACCAATACTCACTGGTCTACACAACTCCTCTTCCTGAAAATGTAACAAAAAGAAACAGAGAAAGACAAAAATAAAAACTTGTAGAAGCATAGATAGAGGAATGTAAAGTACCATTTCTTGGTGGATTTGGTTAAAAGACTTTTGCCCAGTGAAGTTCTTGTGAGGACCAAGACCGCCACGGTCAGAATTTCGAGCAGCAGATGCGGTGTGACTCCTCTGTACAGCATCAACACTTTCCCAGTAGGTACACATTTCAGACCAAAGAGTCTCGCTGATCCAGGTAGGCCGCACACCAAGAGTGTGAGCTTTGCTGACCATATCTTTCATCCTCCTCTTACAAATCGCCACAAAGTGTCTTTGTACTAACCCTGTTAAGATGGGATCCCATGTGTGCTCTTTCTACAATACAAGAAGCGAAGATCATGTTAGTAAAGAGAAGAGGAAAAAGGACATATAAACGTAACAAAGAAGAAATAGTTACCGCAAATTCCATGAAGTATCGCTCCGCTCGTGGCGGAGGCACACAACTCCAACTGTAGTATGCATCATCAAATTTGTTTGTGAAGATCTTTGTAATCTTCCGGACCAAACTGGACTTGTCACGGCCAAACCTACATACAGAGAGAAAACAAGCAGAGTAAGTTTTAAACTATAAAACAGAGAAAGCTTTAAACTATAAAACTTAGTCATTACTCTCAGTTCTAAACTTAGTCAAAACTATACAAATGTAAGACTGAGTTCATATCTCTTAGTCATTACTCTCACAATCATATCAAACAATCAAGCACCTTCCATTAATAATCAGAATATAAGAAACAACGCTTTCGGAGAGCGACAATTTATTTTTTGAGATCAAAGCAATCAAGCAACTTCCATTTGACACCATATAAGTTAAAATCGACCATTTGACAACAAAAAAACAGTTGCAAACCATTTGACACAATTTATACCTTCTGAAATTTAAACCTGTGACTAAATCAAAAAGGTTTAACATTTAGGAAACTTACCATGTGGTATTTGGCGGCTGAGGTTTTAGTGGAGAGAGGACAGTCGTCCACTGATGACGGTTTGGCGTCCTTAGCAGCGTCTCAAGATAGCGGAGTTGGTCTTCCTGGAGATTGGGTTCAATGTATGCAGTGTCGTCAATCTCATCATCCCCACCATCTTCCAAATCGTTTGAGTGTTCAGCTTCAGACGGCTGATTACTTTGTGTTTCAGAGTTGTGCAGCGGAGGATTTGAAGAGATTGTTGGTGGAGACATTTGACCTGTAGGATTAGAAGAGCTTCGCCGTTTATAATCATAGAAACACTAAAAATGAAGAACTCGGAGAGCGACAATTTGAGGTTAACTTCCTGAAAACTCATATGAGGTTAACTTGAAATAAAGAAACGAAGAGCTTACCTTGAGGATTCGAAGAGCTTCGCATCTGAGGTTGAGGGTTCAACGAAGGACCTTGAGATTGAGAGATCTGTGGTGGACGCGTGGAGTTGTTTATGAAAAGCTGGGTTGGCGGTGGAAAGTGGCGGACGTGCATCTGAGTTTGGGTGAGAGGGGCAAGCCGTGGCGGAGAGGGGTCTGGCGCCGGAGTGAAATTATACTGCTGAGGTAGCTCCGACGGCGTAATCGGTGTAGATATGGAAGGGTTCGACCGAGTTCCTCCAGCGACGGATGCATCTCGCCCTCGACCTCTTCCTCTACCTCGAACCATCGGAGCTCTTACTTTCTTCCCTCTTCCGCCGGCCATCGAAAAATAGCAGATCTAGGATCGATTGAGGGTTCAAGGAAGAAGAAATCGAACAAGTAGATTTATAAGAGCATAATCACCCGAGGATAAGTATCTTACCTTAAGGTGTAGAGACGATCGGAAAGAGAAAGTATGCTTTTGATCGGAGATGAAGACGGCGACGGAAGGAGATCGTGTGAACGTGAAACGTCAGAGAGATTAATTTTATAGGATAAAAATCAAAAAGGTTTCTCGATTGAGGGTTCAAGGAAGAAGAAATCAAGATAGATAATAAATCGAGAGAGAAGAGAAATCAATGAAGAAGAAATCGTGAGAGAAGAAATCGAGAGAGAAGAATTTGAGTTTTCTGCGGGTGAGAGAGATAGGGAAAGGAAGAAGAAACCAAGAGAGAATAGAAACTTGAAAAAAAAAAAACATAATTTTTACTTGTTACTCATAATTCTTACTCATAATTTTTTACAAGAACAAAATATCTTAATTGTTACTCAAAAAAAAATCATTTCTTAGTTGTTACTCATAGTATTTTTTAATTTAATTTCTTAGTTGTTACTCATAGTATTTTTTATTTTAAATATTTGTGTTTGTGTGAAAAAGATTATTAGTCGGAAACTTGTTATTATACAAATCAACATAATTATGTTTAATTAAGAGAAACTGAAAAATAAAAATACACATTATTACGGTTCTTCATCATCTTCATCGTCATCATCAGAAGACGATAAATTACACTGAAATTCATCTTCTGCTTCCGCATCTCCCACATCACAATCGAGATTGATTGGGTTTACTCCTTGTACCAAATTATCAACTACTAGATCTTCAATTGTTGTCATCATTACAGGATCATCATTTTCTTGTTGCAAAAGAGTCGGTTCTGTGTCGACATATTCTCCTGAAATATTTCCCCTCGGGTTGATTTTAACAACATTGAGCCACAAATGCTTCGGTTTCTTCGTGTATGGGTACGGGATATAACAAACTTGATCCGCTTGAGAGGCTGCAAAATAAATATGTACAAGTTACACTTGAATACATATATATATATATGAGATATCCAGAAAGTAATATATATATATATATATATATATATATAAAGAGATATACGAATGTACGAACCTAGAATAAATGGTTCGTATTTATTGTACTTTCTCGATGAAAGAACGTCTACATTGCCAGCATTGTTCCTCCGAGTGCCTCTACCGATAACAGGGTCGTACCACTTACACTTAAAGAGTATAATTCTCAAATTAACCATCCCCTCGTACTCGAGTTGTATTATATCCGTTAAGATCCCGTGAAAATCAGCTTCATCAGAAGAATCAGTATAATTCTCTCCTTTAACACATACACCATAATTGCATGTTTTTCGGCCCTCGCTGTGATTGTGCGTATGAAACAAATATCCTCTTGTAAAATAGATAGGCCAAGTTCTGGCCTTGTTCACGGGTCCATGCACTATCTCTTGAACCCAAGTAGGAAAAGGATGTGTTTCGTTCCAGTAAGTAACCTGCATATAGATATACAATATTAAATATATAGAATTATTGATACATAAATATTTAATATATACATACTTAAGAATATTATTGAGACATACATAATCTTTCACCCATAAATGATATTCGTCAGCTCTTTTTGTGGAGAGATCTTTTTCGGAGAGATCTGGATATTTTGCAGAAATAAACTCTTCGAACATACTGTTTAAGACAAAAACGTATATGAGACAACACATATATGATTATCTTAATCGTAATTTAAGTTATGCCATATTATACCTCTCAAATGGCTGAAAATAATCGCAATTTCGCAAAACATATGCATGTGCACATCGATAGTCTTTCTCTGAAAGCCAAAGTTCATGCATTTCCCCACTTGGACGACCAACGTGAGTAAATATATTAGGTACTCCAGGGACATGATATTCAGGGACTTCACCTTCATTGAATCTTGTTAATCTGACCAAATTAGTTAAAAGAAATTTAGAATATATAGCATGTGTCTCCATATATATGTGATTAATTATAGTATTTACCTTGATTTTGTTTGTATATTCGAGGCAAAATAATGCCCTGTGAAATAAGCTACCTCCTCATTTAGATATGATTGAACAATCGATCCTGCTGCATATCTTTTGTTTTTTGCTTTCCCTTTCAACTTTTTGAAAAATCTTTCAAAAGGGTACATCCACCTGTATTGCACGGGGCCCCCCAATTCAGCTTCGTAGGGGAGATGTATAGGCAGGTGCTCCATCACGTCGAAAAATGATGGTGGAAAGATCTTTTCCAAATTGCATATGATTAAAACAATGTTTTGTTTTAGAATTTGAAGGCGACTTTTCTGCAAAGTTCTTGAACATAAGTCTCGAAAAAATCCTCCGACCCCTACAATATAAAATACAATTATCATATTTAGGTGTCACAAATTCGTAGAAGTATAATTAATGAGTACCTGATAATGCGAGGTGGACGTTCCGATCTAGGAGTTCTGAAAAGATAAATGGAAGTAACCGCTCCATAAAAACATGGCAGTCATGACTCTTCATCCCAGAAAACTTTCCATTAGCCATATCAGCACAACTAGCTAAGTCTGAAGCATAACCATCTGGGAATTTGACCTCATGTTTCACACATTCCAATAAACTTGTTCTGGCTTCGTCTGTCAATGAGTAGGCGGGGAAAGGAGCTCTACCCTCACTATCAATATGTAAGTGTGGCCGAAAACAAAATTTTTCAATATCCAATCTTGACGGGATGGTATCTTTTGATTTATCCTTCACACGCATAAGAGTATTCATGATGTTGTCAAAAAAATTCTTCTCTATATGCATCAGATCGAGATTATGTCGAAGGTTGAGGTCCCTCCAGTACGGCAACTCCCAGAATATGCTTTCTTTGTGCCAGTTATGTGTCTTCCCAAAGCCATGCTTCTTCTTTTCATGACCGTTTCCACCAACATCTTTAGTTTTCGGTGGATTTACACGATGCAACCGGTAGGAATAAACTTGCTCACCATTCAAAGACTCAGGTGGATACTCTTTCCTAGCGTCTTTTCCCTTCAAAAAGTCTTTTTTATTCTTCCTCAGTAGATGATCACGAGGAAGAAATCTTCTGTGGCAATCGAACCAACACGTCTTTCTTCCATTCGGCAGATAAAAAGACTTTGTATCTTCCATGCAAATTGGACATGACAATTTACCATGGGTGCTCCATCCTGATAACATGCTATACGCTGGAAAGTCGCTTATCGTCCACAACAACACTGCTTTTAGATTAAAATTTTGATTCAAGGACACATCGTATGCATCGACTCCAGTAGACCACAATTCTTTTAACTCCTCAATAAGAGGTTGGAGAAATATATCGAGACTAGCTCGCGGATGATTTGGCCCAGAATTCATAATTGTAAGAAACAAGTACTCCGTGTTCATGCACATACCAGGGGGTAAATTATATGGAGTCAAGATCACAGGCCACAACGAATGATTCCGAGACATGCCAAATGGATTGAACCCATCTGTACATAATCCAAGATAAACGTTACGAGTTTCTT
Source organism: Alliaria petiolata (assembly GCA_020283515.1). Classification (NCBI taxonomy): domain Eukaryota; kingdom Viridiplantae; phylum Streptophyta; class Magnoliopsida; order Brassicales; family Brassicaceae; genus Alliaria; species Alliaria petiolata. The sequence continues at coordinate 438,852,234 of JAHZTW010000001.1, read as the reverse complement.
GGGCAAACTGGGGATGTTGAGCCTGAAAATATTTCCACTCCGCCGCATCAGACGGATGACACATTTCTCCCTCCTTTGATTCGTGCTCGGCATGCCATCTCATTGCCGCTGCAGTTTTCTCGCTCTGATACATTCTCTTTAATCTGTCAGCAATAGGCATATACCACATACGACTATATGGTACATTATTCCTACGGCGTTGCTGGTTAGGCCTCCATCTTGGTGCATCACAAAACCGACACTTATCTAACATTTCGTCATCCTTCCAGAATATCATACAATTGTTGATGCAAACATCAATTGCATGACATGGGAGCCCTAAATTGCGCATCAGTTTTTCCGCCTCGTAATGTGAACCGGTTGCCTGGTTTCCTTCTGGTAAATACTCTGTGAAAATTTCGCATATCGAATCCACTAATTTTTCACTCATATTATGATCTGCCTTATTTTGCATGACCCGAGCAGTTAAAGATAACTGCGAGTGACCTTCACGACAACCATCGTATAATGGATTTCTCGCTCCTTCTAACAAGTTGTAGAATTTTTTTGAATGATTACGTACAGGTTCTTCTACATTCTGATAACTACCATGTTCTTCTACATTCTGATAACTACCATACTGATGATAGTTATCAAAATTAACGTTATCACGAAATGCATCATTCACCATATCCACATTTCTATCTTCTAGTACATTACCCACTTCTTCACTCGCACTACCCCACGTCGTATCAACATAACTCGTTCCTAAACCCATATCGAGTTCTTCACCATGCTTATACCAAACATAATAATCTGGCATAAATCCATTCTTATACAAATGCTTCCAAATTCTACTCCCCGGCATAAATTTGTCGTTCTTGCAAACACTACAAGGACAGTGAAACTTACCGCCATTGCTCTGCGCAAGAGACTGGCTATTTGCAAATTTCATGAATTGATGATCCACCCCTGCTATGAACTCTGCCGAAAAATTTCCCGTCGCTTCATCGAACCTCTTATACATCCACTCCCGACCATTCGTAAAATTGTAATTTCCCGACATTTTTTTTTCTAGCAACAAAATTTTTTTTCCGATTTTTTTTTGTGTTTCTATGAATGAAGGGAAGGAAAGTAGAGTGGAGTGAAGGAATGCGTGAGGTTTGCATATATATAGACTTTTTAGCGACTAATTTGCGACTAAATTGCGTCTAATTTGCGACTACGCTTTTGAGTCGCAAAAAACAGTTACACCAACCCCGGCAACGAATAACGCGTGTTCTTTAACCACTAAAAATTGAGTATTTAGCAACCCACCGAATAGGGTCGCAAAATGGTCGCTAATTTTGCGACTGTTTTGTGACTCATGTTTAGCAACTCTTTTTTAGTCGCATAATAGTCGCTAATTCGCGACTAATTGACGACTACGATATTTAGTCGCAAATCTGCGACTAATATACTACTACGTTGGATTAGTCGCAAATGAGTCGTAAATGAGTCGCTAATTAGTCGCTATATTTAGCGACTGTATATGTAGTTGCAACTTGTAGTCGCGAAAAGCCTGTTTTCTTGTAGTGAGAATTTCAATTTTCAACTTAACTAAAAACCAATACCATAAGCAATAAAAAAAACATGTGGAGAAGAAAGAGAAGTTACCAAGTTAGGTTTAAAAAGAGGGTGACAATCGACGTACCAGGAGGACTGAGGAAGAAATAAAAGAAGGTCTGTGATAATTGATAAACAGTGTCAATGCTAAAGCGAATCAGAGAAGAAGAGGAAAGATTCGATCTCGTGACTTCATAAAAAGAGCTTGAGAGACAATGACACTAGCTAGCCTAAGGAAATCTTTTTGCAATTGAGGGCCGAATTTAATTTATAAAAAAGAGGGTTGCAAGCATGGGCTTGCCTTGCTTGGGTTCAGGGCCGGGTCTAAGAATATGCGTATTTGGGTGATATATATTAGATTGTTTGTAGTTATTTGAAAAGAACCTAGATGTGGTTTATATTGTTTAAAAACGAATACGATTGAATGATGTGATGAATAATGTGTGATGATGTTTAAATGTGAGATTAGTATCGTTTACGAGACGATAGGGTATGTTGTAGTAAGATATGGTAGCGGTCATAAGTGGGACGGGTTTACCCTCACTGTGTCGTCCGTTTGTGTTATGTGGCATATGTATTCGCGGTCACAAGTGGGACGGGTTTACCCTCACTGTGTGTTCAGGTGGCGGATATATTTGCGATAGCGGTCATAAGTAGGACGGATTTATCCTCACTGTGGTCTGTTTTGCGTGTTGAGCTATGAGGACGGACCTTGCGTGGGTGGTCATAGTTCAGGGTGGCTGACGAGCCGGGTGCTTCATGGGCCGATAGGTGAGCTATGAGCACGGGCGTTTTTATTATTATTTTATAATTTTTATTTATTAGGCTAAATTGGCTTTCTTTGGTAAAAGATGGTTTTACGTTGAACGGTTTAAAAATAGTTTAATAAGAGTTATTATTTGAACTTGGAAATAATTTACTTGTGGTGTAAGTTATTAAAGTAACATGCCTTCTCGGAGAAGTAAGAGTCGGGTGCTACACAAATTTAATTAAAACTAATCACTATTATTATATAGCTAATCCATGGCTTTATTTTAGCTTTATAATATACAACTCCGTTAATGTATACGACATTAGAACTAGGAATGTAATTAGAAGATTGTTGACGTCCCAATTTATATACACTATGCTCAGAAACTAAATTTCTCCATGGTTTCGTGATCATGCCCAATACTTTGTACTGATCATTGCTTGGATCGTTTACCAAATGCATATAACATCTCATTGTACCATGTTCAAACTCGTGATCCTCGGGTAAGTTTATGACTTGACTTGTAGTTGGATTACATACCATGTATTGATGGTGAAGAGAACAAAATATAAAGCCACGAACAGAAGAAGTACGTACTATGGATTATGTTTTTGAACTCTTTGACCAGTAAACTATATTATAGTTCAGCAGAAATTTTTTAAAAAACACAAACAAAAAGAAATTAAAACGGAAGGAATGACATATTACTTAAATAAAAAACACTAGAAAGTGTCATAATATGAAATCTCTAAATAAATTTCTATATTGCAATAAGTAGTTATGGACAACATACAGATCAACTAATGATACATACTCATGTGGTAAGCTCTTGTGGCTGTAGGTTTCGTACCAAAACTACAAAATCCTTGTAATTAAGATTTAAAACCCAAACTAGTTCCCTAAAAGAGGTAGTAGGCTTTGCACAAATCCACCATACATTTTGCTTCTTTCTCCATGGTTCTCGGAGTAGCAGCACGTTCTATGGGCTCTCGTCGATCTTTCAAGTGTTCTTGAATCCCTGGACTTTATGTTCTAAGATTTGCATCTATTGGAAGTACGGACTTTTAATGTAGATCTCATCATTAAATTAAACCACGTCAAGAAAACAAAAGAACATAGATATAATTATTTTCGTTATAATTGAAATATAAATATTTTTTATGTTGCGACAAAAAGTATATATATATATATATATATATATATATATATATTATATGTTAAGATATTCTCCTGTTTTGTAAATTTTATTATGGACACTATTGCAATTATTACTCTGAACCTCCACAACACTAGTATAAACAAACTTAATAACTTACATGTTCGAGTCATAAAATAGAATTTTTTGTTTATATATATATACGCATACATTGAGTTTATTGTCATTGGTTACATATAGTTAACCACAATAAAAACCAAACCAAATATAAATTACACACAATTGGGAAAAGGATATAAAATACACACAATCAATCACACAAGATAACCTCGCCGAAATCAAACCGAAGTTCACAAGTCCAGCTTTGGTAAGTTTATTTTATTTTATATGATTATACTAGATTAGGATCCGTGTTTACGCGTGTTTGTAATAACAAAATTTTAAATCCGTTAAAATAAAATTTTTAAAAAATATAAAATAAAATTGGATCACTACTTAAAAATATATATATATTAAAAACACAAAATCGAAACCTAAGAGTTGTTTATTTATTTTAATTCTCATATGTTTTCAATTAAAATATTCAAAACAAAGAATCTTATGCGGATCCTAAGCAACATTAACCCTACTTATTTTGTAGTTCACACACTTTATCAACTATTTTTTTCTGTTCTGCTTCATTAAAAACTTGGATATACAATTCGAGTTATTCGAGTATGTTAACGATCTCCCCATTAACTCTTTCCAAACAAAAAAAGTCTTTATTTCTCTTCATAGTTATCTCCCGTATATGATCTCTATACTTTATATCAAAGTTATGCTTCTCAAGACTCGCGTCAAAAGTCTCTCCACATGATCTTCCTCTTCATGAGCTCATCATCGTCCAATGTCATATTATTAGCATATATGATTTCATTTTCTTAATTGAAATATATCATAGTTAATCTTATTTACTTATTTTTCATTTTCTTAAATTCTAATAAATCCTTTTCATAATAAGATATAAATTCTAATATTTTATCGGGACACGTGTCATAATCTGAATCGAATTAAGTGCCACATGTCGCGATCAAATTAATTAGTAATCTTTTATTTTTATTTTATTTTCCTTTTCTTAAATTGAAATAGATCATTTTGTTTTATTTTCCTTTTTTTAGCTATATATTTATGAAAAATAGATCTTTTTATTTTATTTTTATTTTTCTTTTAAATGTATACTTATGACACGTGTCAAAATACGATCGATTAATTTGACATTTGTCGCGATGATATTAATTAATAACTTTGACGCATCATACTTTATTATCAAATTAAATTAAACCAAACCAAACCAGTGCTTCGGTTTGTTGGCAAAAACAGGTTTTTATTATAAATTTTTAATCTTATTTACTTGCGAAGCAAGTATGATGCTTCTTCCTGGATAACCTTCCATGCCTCCTTCACGTGCTTCTCCTCCGTCAATGGCGCTCCTATGGCGCAACGTAGTACGATTTTTCCCGACAAAGCCTGTTACATTTATATACATCTTACTTAAGAACATTATCAAACAAGAAAAGAAGAAGAAAAGAGAGAGAGAGAGATGTCACTTACAGTGTGAGAAAGGAAGAGTTTCCCTGAAGAGTTCACTGCGTCTAGGAGGTTGAGGTTTCGGTTATTACACTTCTTTTCATCGTTTTCCGCAGGCACCGTGCGGAAACAGACGAGGGAGAAGATCCGAGGAGTGACAACCTGCACACGAGAATAAAATCACCTTTTATTGTCAAGACTCTTTTTCCAGAAAGTTTTGAGATTTTCTGAGTTACCTCGAAGTTAGGATCTTGAGAGACAAGTTGTTCGAAGTCTTTAGCCAGTTTGATATGGTTTCTAATATAGCTCTTCAAGGTCTCAGATCCATAGAGCCTTAAAACCATCCACAGTTTCAATGATCTGTTAAAAAACAAAAGACAACACACAACAAACTCAGATTGTAGATATATGCAAATGTTACTACAGAAATTTAAAATTTAGTTTCTGCGAAAGCAAAGAACCTGAATCTTCGTCCGAGAGGGATTTGCCAATCTTTGTAATCAACAACCAAGTTTGCCTGAGAGGCCTGGCAAAATTAAGAAAAAAAGTGGATGATAAGCATGGCGACTAGTAATCTAATAGATTCGAAGAAGAAAGATTGTTGTGAAAATCAAAATCATACTTACCTTGTTTTTGAGAAACTCCGGATTTGTTGAAAGGGCTTCAGTGAGAGCATACTGATCCTGTTTATCAAATATCAAGCATTTTATTTTCCAGTAGGGCGAAGAGAAAGAAGGGAGAAAGTGAGATCAAAAAGGCATATATGTACAGTATATACCTTCACCCAAAGTAGGGAACAGTCGAAATTAGTGAGGAACCATTTGTGAGCATTCATGTTAAAAGAGTCTGCAGTTTCTACTCCGTTAATGTATTGGCGATACTCTGGACATATACAAGCACTTCCAGCGTACGCTGCATCCACGTGAAACCACATCCCATTGCTCTGAGAATGCAGTAAGAGAAACAGCATCAGTCTCAACTCGCTATGAATCTTGTCGGAATTGTGAAAACAAAAAATATAAACCTTTGCGATGTTTCCCAGTGCAGCTAATGGATCAACTGCGGTTGAAGAAGTGGTTCCAACCTGCAAATAACAAATTGAAAATTTTCAGAGAAGATGCTTTCAAGATGGTTAAGTTAGCAAGTAAGTAACATGCTAGTTTCTTACATTGCCACATAAGAAGAATGGAATCAATCCAGCTTCAACATCCCTTGAAACAGCTTCTTGAAGCACCTCTGGACGCAGAGCGTAATTTGTAGAGGAATCTGCTTTCAGCACCCTGCAATTCTCTGGATAGATTCCGGCTATCTGTCAAGAATAAACCACAAAAAAATTAGCTTCTTTTTAACAAAACTCGTTTGATCAAAAATCCTGCAAATTTCACCTGGCAAGCTTTCTGCAAAGCTGAATGTGTCTGGTCAGAAGAGTAGACAACGAGCTTCTCAAGCGCGTTCTTGCCAACGCTTCTTAAAACNAATCTGATACTGTCAAATGGAGAACACAAACTGGAAATTGCAAAAAACAGAGAAACAACTCTCTGCTACAAGTCAGTTTCCAAATTTTGTTAGTTCCCTGGTTTAAGGTTATAGATCATCTCTTTTGAGAACTACAGAAAAGGAACATAAGATTAGAGTGTAAGGGAGATTGAACTTACCTGAGGATGAAGATGTTTTTTTATGATTTTCAATTAGATTATGCAAATTGTATGATCAATTACTAATATTAAAATAAAAATAATTAAAAATAAAAAAAAGTTAATAATAAGAAAATTAAGAATTTAAAATCGATAAGATTTTGACACATGTAAAAAAACATCAACCAATTAGATTTTAACATAATGTTAACCAATTAGATTATGAAAATTATATGATCAATCACTAATATTAAAAGTAAAAAATTAAAAATCAGAAAAGTAAATAAGAAAATTAAGAAAAAAGGAAAATTAGATTTTTTTTTTTTTACAAAATAAAAAAAAAATTAGATTAAAGGTTTTAAAAACAAAAAGATAAATAAGTATCGCTTATGTTTTCCAAAAAGGTAAATAAAAAAGTAACAAAAAGAAAAATTAAATTAAAGGTTTTAAAAACTGGCAAATAAGTATCTCTTATGCTTTCCAATTTATATTAAGCAAATTGTATAAATCAAAAAACATATTTTAAACTAGGAATATAAAACTCTAAAAATTTTAAAAATATGTTACAAATCTAAATAAAAACTAAAAAAAAATGGAAAAAAAAATTTACGTTCTGTAATGAATAATTTTGCGGAAGCGTTGTCAGTCTTACCTTTTTATGTTCATAATTAATCTAATTTTGTTTTCTTCTTTTTCATATTTAGTTTATTTTTAATGAGTTATGTAATAGTTAATTATTAGTCATTCAATTGATCTATTTTATTGATATGACATTAGACGATAATGATAATGAGCTCAATGATAGGGAAGATAACAAAAATCATGTAGAGTATAATTTTGAGAAGTTTTGAGAGTATAATTATTAGTGTGTTTGATGCGAGTTTTGAGAAGTATAATTTTTGTAGAGAGTAGAGAGATCATATACGAGAAATGAATGTGAAGAGAATGAGAGACTTTATTTGCTTGAAAAGAGTTAATGGGAGATCGTTAACATACTCGAAGGATTGGAATTGCATACCCAAGTTTTTAACGCATCAGAACAGGAAAAGATAGTTGATAAAGTGTGTGAACTATATGAGAAGTATGGTTAATGTTGCTTAGGATCCGCAACAGATTCTGTGTTTTGAATACTTTAATTAAAAATAAATGAGAATTAAAATAAATAAATAACTCTTAGATTTAGATTTTGTGTTTTTCATATATTTTTTTCAGTAGTGACCCTATTTTGTTTTATATTAAAAAAAATATATTTTAACGTGTTTTAAATTTTATTATTATAAACATGCGTATACACGGATTATAATATAAATTTTAATTATGATAAAAGTAGGATAAATAATTCGTTAAAAATAAATAATTATATCTATATATAGATAAGCCATTAGAAGTAAACATAATTCATATAAGAATATTAAAACATATATATTTCAAAAAATATTAACAAAATTAAATTTTATTTTTTACTTATAAATTATCCGATTTTGTTTTCAATTTATTTTTACGAAATGAAAATATTTTATTAAAAATCCGCATATATGCGAGTACTATTCTAGTTATATATAGTTTGATGCATTAAAATTACTAATTAATATGATCGTGACACATGTCAAGTATTTCGATTCCGATTTGTACATGTGTCGAAAAATTCAACCAATTAGATTTTAACATAATACTTACATAAATTTAACAATTAATTTTAAAAATTCAACAAATTAGATTTCAACCAATTAAATTGATATATATTCTCTTCTAAGTTTAGTTTCACGTAAGTTATATATTTGTTAATGATAAAACACAAAAACAAAATTATCAATTAAAATATATTAAAGTTAACCAATAAACAATAATCTAAAAGTGAAATTAAAATGTTTAGAATTCTGATTTTAAATAAATTAAAATTCTCTTAAGACAAATGACATTCAAATTCAATAAATATTTTCTTAACGACATACATTGTATAGATTGAAATTTATGTGGAGACTCATCTACGATGCAATCAATATATCTTAATCCAGTAAATCTAAAATTTAATATAAAAAATGATATGTAAACTACAAAAATTTAAAATAACATAAAATATAAATGATCCTGTAAAGTTTATCAAATTCTTCTATTGATTGAAATTTAGGATATTTCTAATGTGGAGTGCCTAAAAGGCTAAAAGTAAAACAAACCTATAAGGAAATTCCCACAAACTCCACATATACACTCTAAAAATAATCACAATTTGCTTTCTAATAACAAATCTAAAAAGGAAATCCCCACAACTCCACATATTATAGTACAATCTAAAAATAAACACAATTTACTTTTTAATAAAAAACTAAAAAGGAAATCCCCACAAACTCCACATATTATAGTACAATCTAAAAATNCTATGTTATAGCCAGATATCATAAAACCATAGTAACGATATTAACATTTGTATTTACTCTACTTAGTGGCCTAACCGAACCAAACCTCTCTCTAACGAGCAATCTGAAACCAGACCAAGTTTGGACGGATATTCAAAACTTTACTATTTTCCATCGATGTCATTTGAGACCAACGCTGCAAACCCGAGTTTCTCAGCTGTAATTGTAGAATACATAACAAATTGCTTGTATTAGATATTAAATTTTGTTTTGCACAAAAAAAAAAGATATTAAATTTTGTTTTTTTTAATCAAAAAACAAATTGCTTGTAATAAAATTAAATAGGTTAAGGACAAAAGAAGGTCAAAACGCTTGAGCAAATTGATTTTTTCCTCTCGGTGTAATTTAAAAAAAAAAAAAATTAAAAGAGTTCCAGACATTCGGTGCATAATTCTTCTAGTAATATATTGTTCCAAATGAGGTTTGAATCTCAGATACAAAGAAACTAATCCCTTTGTACTACCAGTAGAACACCATTTTTTAGTCCCTTTTGATACTTTCTCGTTCAAGAAGAGAAATTGATCAATACATGATAGTATATATAGAAAAATATATACATATATATGTACACCGTACACGTATAGCATGATGCACAATCATTGGTATATGTAAATATTGGTATCACTAATTTTGGTAGTCTTCGAACCGTCCATGAGGGGCGCATGTGAATCATATTGCTCAACAACATCGCCAGCCCACAAAAAATCGGTTTTTGTTTTTGGTCGTCAAAGCTTTATATAAATAATGTTATTTGATATACGGTATTTTAAACATGTTATACGTGAAGCTGTAACAGTTTGATTGATTGAAAAAGTATTTGAATTGTTTGAATTTCAAAACTATTTGAGGTGATTGGTTTTTAAAATTTTAAAACGGTAAAGACTTCTACTTTCTTTAAAAGTTTTTAATTTTTACTTCTGTCAATCAAAATTTTACAATTCTAAATATGTTCATTGAATTCTCTCAGTCTATTTTTTGTTTCCTTGTGAAAATTTATATTTTAAAAATCAACAAAATAGAACCCTTTTTTATAGAAAAAGTGTCTCGAAAATATTGTATTTCAATCTTAACAAAACGCGTCGTATTTTTTTCTATCCAGACAAAATTTTAGTGTTTTTTTCCAATTTTAAAGCTTTAAAAATTCAGAAAAACTATCTAAATTCGAGATTTTTTCTTAAAAAAGAGTTAATCAACTGTTAATTTGGCTGACTCAGATGATACACATATCATGAAAACGATGAACTGACATTTTGTCTTACCTAAATCAATAAAAAAAAAATCATAATATGTTTTGTTTACATATTTTTAACTCACAGTATCAAACTGAATCTCAACAGAATCGAATAGAAAAACATTAGAAACAGCGGAACTGGACCATACCGGAAAAGCGAACGACTCTCCGATTTCTAAACATGACGGCTCACCAGAAAATCGATCCAGAAATCGGAGAGACGTTCGCTTTTCGGTACGGTCCGGGTCTACCATTTCTAAAGTTTTTCCGGTTCGATTCCACTGGGAGGACATAGCGAGACGGTCCGCTTTTCTCGATGACGTCTCTGTCTTTTTTACTTGAGTTCGTGATCACAAAACGTCATACGGTTTTCACAGATATCCAGTTTGTTACTGCAAGTTACAAACTTTGTAAATCGTACATATTTTGATTTTTTCTGTTTTTCTTTTTGATGTTTTTAATTAATTTGGTCAAAACACAATGCCAACTCATTGTTTTCACGACATGAGTGTCAGCTGAATCAGCTAAATTAACGGTTGACTAACTCCCGTTTGCGTCAACTTTGTTTTACGAACAAATTCTCAAGTTTGGATAATTTTTTAAAAATATTAAAGCGTTGAAATAAAATAAAACATTAAACTTTTGTTGGGGTAGAAAAAGAGACGACGCATTTTTGGTTGAAATACACGTATTCCCCCTATTATTCTAAGAGATAACTTTTAAAATATCACTTTTATGATACAAATTTTCAAAAATACTACTGTTCGGTATTTATTTTCAATAATACTTGTTCGCGAGCATTTTGCAGGATGCTAAAAGATGGTGTGTCTACTGGGGGATGAAGAGTACTCTGGTAAGGGCGTCGTTGTTGACGTCCGGGACCTGAAATCTCAAACAAACAAATAAGGAGGCCTTCAGGTCCCTCCCGAAGGTTCTCCGACGTTCAAGTCAAGTATGCACAACTACGAACATATAATCGGAAGAGAAAGTTTGTGAGGGTTAAGTGAGATATAATGTCTGTAGATCATGATACTCTTCTGATAGTTTGGTGGGAACATAGAATGTCGTTTGATCGACCCGAGAGTGGGTTAAAGTCTCTTGTATCGATCTATGAAAAGAGAAAGAGGTTGATTTATCTGAAGGGATATCCAAACGGGACATGGTGGGGGAATTACCCTCGTCATGAGGCGTATATGGTTGAGTTGGACGGTGAGAATGTGTTGATAAGACTATTTTGAGTTGGTTCCAGGGAGCTAGAGCATTCTTCCAGAGAGTCCCCTTCTTCGTTTTGGTTTTCTTATCTATTTATTAAGGATGGATATATTATCCGTTAGATTGATTCGATTCGGTATTTGCTTCTATTTGATCCAAAAAATCCGGATATTCGTAATAATTCAAAGCAAAGCAAATACTAAAATATAGTATCCGTTTAAAACAAAGTAAATCATAAATACTAATTTTAGAAAAGTTAGATATCCGCTCCGATCCGTAGATTACATATTATATAATAAATTATAATATTTATATATAATTTATTTATCTTTTCAGTAAATAGGAAAGGTTAAAAATAATATGCATGATAAAAAATACATATAATAACTCTATAATAGTTAATAAATATCTATAGTAGTTAACAAATATTAACAAAAAATTTAGAAAAGTTTATATCAGAGTTATAAGTAGTTAATAGTATTTTTTAAAATATAAAACACCGTTTTTTCGTTTTCACCATATAATTTTTATAGATTTATTATATATTCTTTTTCTAAAATAAAGATAGTTTTAATGTATTTTTCACTTGATTGTTCATATTAGGTAAAAATGAATATATTTTTTTTCCATAAAAATGTATGTATTTTCAGTTTTTGTTTGTATTAAAAGGAGTAAATTGAATATTCGCAAATGTTTGCAAATATTAGTAAATTTTCCGGATATTCGGATTTTTGAATATCCGTATTCTCTGGAGGTAAGCAAATCATAAAATTAAATATCTGGTAAAAATGGAGCAAATCACAAATACTCAAAATTTTCCGGATATCCGCTCCGCGTCTAGGCCTACTATTTATACACTCTCGAGAGCTTCTCTCATTGGTACCGCGAGGTTCTTTTTACACCTTTGGCGCCGATCAAGTCATGCATCTCGATTCATATTTTGAAAAGTGTTATAAAAATTTTCCAATTAGATTTTAACATAATGTTTACATAAATCTAAAAATTAGTTTTAAAAAGGAAAAATAAAATAAAAATAAGTACATTTTATGTTTTCCAAATAGATTAAAGATATTTATAATCGATTACTAATACTAAAAGGAAAAATAAAATCAAAAAGATAAATAAGAAAATTAAAAAAAAGAAAAATAAGTTTTTTAATGTTTTTATTTAGATTAAAAAAATTGTATAATCAATGACTAATATTAAAAGAAAAAGAATAACAAATCGAAAAGGTAAGTAAAAAAATTAAGAAAATAAGAAAAAGATAAATTAGATTAAGGAAGTTTAAAAATCGACTACTAATCCTAGAAAGAAAATAATTATTATGCGTAGATTGGAGAAGTTCACCGACCAAGTCTGAGATTTCACACTCGCTTCTTCTATTAATGATTTTGCTCTCTTTCATACAAATTCGTGACTCAACCCAAAAAACCGGTGCGTCCATATCTTAACATAAATTTATCGATCAAATTTTGACACTATCGAATAGACTTTGTTTGAGAATGTAAAATTCTATTTGTATTTCTCACAATATTTATATTATTATATTAAAATCATATCTGAAAATAGTAATAAAATTTAATTACAAAAAATAAAAATAAAAATAGATAAATAAATATTAGATTTCTTTTTTAATTTTACTTTTCTTCACAAGTGATCAAATTTTATTTTCAAATAATCTTCTACGGGTTTAAAAGTTTTTATTTAAAATCCGCATATATGCAAGTCCTATTCTAATATATAAGTACGATGATATATGTTTGTTAATGATAAAACACAAAAACAAAATAAACTACCAATTAAAATATATTAAAGTTAATCAATAAACAATAATCTAGAAGTGAAATTAACATGTTAGAATTCTGATTTTAAATAAATTAAAAGTTTCTTAAGAAAAAAATGACACTAGAATTCAATAAATATTTCTTAACAACATACAGTGTATAAATTGGAATATATGTAGAGACCCATCTACGACGCAATCAATATATCAATAAATCTAAAATTTAATTAAAAAAATGATATGTAAACTACAAAAATTTAAAATAATATCAGTAAATCTAAAATTTAATTAAAAATGATATGTAAACTACAAAAATTTAAAATAATATAAAATATAACTGATCCTATCAAGTTTACCAAATTCCTCTATTGATTGAAATTTAGGATCTTTCTAATTTGGAGTGCCTAAAAGTAAAACAAACAGTTCTAAGCAATAATGTTATATAAGGAAATCCCCACAAACTCCACATATCATAGTACACTCTAAAAAAAACACAAATTATTTTTTTTATTAACAAAACTAAAAAGGAAATCCCCACAAACTCCACATATCATAGTACACTCTAAAAAAAACACAAATTATTTTTTTTATTAACAAAACTAAAAAGGAAATCCCCACAAACTCCACATATCATAGTACACTCTAAAAAAAACACAAATTATTTTTTTTATTAACAAAACTAAAAAGGAAATCCCCACAAACTCCACATATCATAGTACACTCTAAAAAAAACACAAATTATTTTTTTTATTAACAAAACTAAAAAGGAAATCCCCACAAACTCCACATATCATAGTACACTCTAAAAATAATCACAATTTACTTTTTAATAACAAAACTAAAAAGGGAATCCCCACAAACTCCACATATTATAGTACAATCTAAAAATAATCATAATTTACTTTTAATAACAACACTAAAACTGAATTGACAGATATATGTGAACANAAAACATTTGTATTCATCACCTGTGTAAAGTCTTCTGCGTATAAGGGGTAGTAGTGAAGTTACCCTCTTTTGCTTCTTCTTTTTTTTTGTTTCTTCATAAATTCGACTTTGGTTGGTTTCTTCAGTTTGTATTGTATATAAGTTGATGACAAAATGAGCTTTAGAGACGACCGTTCTCAAAGCTCGATAGGCGCGAGTCTGATAGAACGCTAAACAGTTGTGTGTCTACAAATAACTACAAAACCCATATTCAACAAAAGAAAGAAAAAAACACTTGTAAGCCTCTGGATTCCAATGAGAATATCAGAAACTGAAGCCAAGATCAGGATTAAGATTTTGTACCTTAATGAAGGGCCGGTCTCTACCAGGAAATGAATCGATAAAACTGTCCTTTAGAAGTAGAGAAACCTGAGAAAGAACGATTTAGATATTTAGTTAGACAATTAGAAAAAGTGGTTCTGGTTACGCTTTGAGGAGAAGCAAGTACCCTGTCGCTGTTGGATTGAACACTTGTTATGGTGTGAGAATGTAAATCTGAGCAAAGAGACTCCATGTAATCTCTCATTACTCTCAAGAATCTGGTCGCAGCTTCTGCCTGAGAACATTCGGTCATATGAAATTATGTTCAAAGTAACTTTAGTTTTTGTACAATTTTAGGCCATGCATAGGTTAGCTACTTACTTGTACTTCATTGCATTTATAAACCGGATGTCTTCTAGCTGTCGAGCTATGATTAGCCAGTGTATCATGGATTGGAGCCAACTGAGCCATAAGTTCTCTACGCTGAGGCAATGCTGGCATGTTACATATTTTAACCTGAAGAAACATAGTAAGCGTTACACGCCTTGAGTTAATATCGGTTTTGGATACTTGACAGAAAGAAAGAAGTAAGAGACTTTCATGATGAGGCCACCAAACCTGATTGTTGAGGATGTTAACTAGAATAAGATTAGACGTCTTGACCTTCCAATCAATAGGTTTACTGTGTATACCGACCTGCCAGGTGGCGCAAACGCATACCATGTGAGCAACAAGAAACATATATAGTTCATGATTTACGACCCAACATCCACTAATTTCGGGATTTTGATGGTTTTGTTAGATAGACTGATGGACATTTAACTCCTCGGAATAAGTAAATCATGTTGCTATTGAAGACGCGGTGCGAGTGACTTCATATGAAAAATAAACTTACAAGGAAGGGAACCGGTGCCTCCAGGAAATCAAACATCCTTCCAGGCAGAACCTGAAGACAACAGAGAGAAGTTAGGACAAGGACACTACACTTTGATTGGGTGGATTGTCTTTCTAGTGATGCCATACTTACCGGAAGCAATAAACTCTGCCACTGAAACGGCCGAATCATTGGGACAAGAGCTGTCTCTTATACACATCTAGATGTGTATAAGAGACAGGTACAACAGGAGGCTTGCTCTGCTTTTACGACCGCACCAAACTCGAGATCGTTCAAAAAGTCGGAATATCTCCAACTTGCAGCGTGGTGCATTGCGCTTGGCACCCGAGGTTGAATCAGGTAAACAACAACAATGACAAAAGCAGTGTTCCCTTCCTCTAAAATCCTATTTGTTCGACTTCACACTAAGAGGTCTCTAATGTTTGTAGATATTTGCAACATCCGGAGACAAAAGCCAAGGAGGAACTCACATTCTTTACGATCCAACCCAGAGCGAGAGAGGCGCATGCGTCTGTGTTGCACGTGCACCGAGGAAGAAATCTGTAGACGACTACCAACCAGAACCAGTAATACACCTGTCTCTTATACACATCTAGATGTGTATAAGAGACAGGGGAATTTCCATGGCGGCGAGGTCACCGGACGTTATATAATATCAAATCTCCGAGAGGATTTTAATTTGAAGAAGAAGATATCAGCAATGGAGGATGAATTGGAAGGTCTGCGAGCCCATTTTCCTCTCTCCTTTGGTAAGACATCCAAGCTTTCGGCGCCAATCGAAGCCATCCACAGCGCAACTCGCCGCACGGATGCCGCCACAGACGCTGGAGTTTCGTCGAATTTCGCCACGAAGAAACCTTATTCCGGTAAAGCTGAATCCGGATTCCCGTCTCTGTCTTCTTCCTCGGAGTCCTGGCTCCGAACTGTTCGCGGTCCGAATCATAACCCTAATAGCTCCAGTCTAGAAGATGATGTAGCCATAGGACCACCACCGCCTCCGTCTAAACCGACGCAAGAGGAAGAGGAGGAGGAGAATGACAGAGTTATGATGGGACCACCACCGCCGCCAGCAAAGGGACCCGGGAACGGGAATGATTCTGATGATGAGGAAGACATGATCGGTCCTCCGCCGCCGCCTCCGGCTGCTGTAGATTCCGATGAAGATNGTATCTTCTCAAGGTAAGGCGGCTTCGGTATCTTCTTCTGAGCTTTTTCGACTCGGGTTATTTGTGATTGTAACGTATCGAAATTTGGATGTTGTGGTGTGTTTTGCAGCAAGGTGGGATGATAAAAGAGACCTGGATGGAGGAAGATCCAAGAGAAGCGATATTGAAATACGCAGAAGTTGCTGTTAAAGATCCCAAGTTTATTGCACCTGCTTACTCTCAGACCCAGCCCAAGACTATATTTGCTAAATCCGACGATGAAGAAGAGGAAGACGACGTCAAAAAATAATTAAGAGTGTTTCCTAAAGTATCCAAACGACCATTTTCTTGTATTTTGTATAATGATCATATAATGGCACTTTAGATAAAAACCTAAAGAACACACTTGCTTTATCCCGGAATTGCATTTTCACACATTGTTTTCCAAAAATATTGTTTCATGCGTCTCTGATTATCGTAAAACATCAAAGCAAAAGGGTTTTCAAGTGTTCTGTACAACTTTAACAAACAAAAGCTTCTATTGAACGGTGATTAATTTACAAGAGCAAGAAACAAGTTTGTTAATGATAAAAGGATCTGAGAGCCAGACACGATAAGCATGTCTCTGTTTTTCCGTTTTCTTACTTTTTCTACTGCAGTAAAATCTGAGTTAAAACATTTGTATTCATCACCTGTGTAAAGTCTTCTGCGTATAAGGGGTAGTAGTGAAGTTACCCTCTTTTGCTTCTTCTTTTTTTTTGTTTCTTCATAAATTCGACTTTGGTTGGTTTCTTCAGTTTGTATTGTATATAAGTTGATGACAAAATGAGCTTTAGAGACGACCGTTCTCAAAGCTCGATAGGCGCGAGTCTGATAGAACGCTAAACAGTTGTGTGTCTACAAATAACTACAAAACCCATATTCAACAAAAGAAAGAAAAAAACACTTGTAAGCCTCTGGATTCCAATGAGAATATCAGAAACTGAAGCCAAGATCAGGATTAAGATTTTGTACCTTAATGAAGGGCCGGTCTCTACCAGGAAATGAATCGATAAAACTGTCCTTTAGAAGTAGAGAAACCTGAGAAAGAACGATTTAGATATTTAGTTAGACAATTAGAAAAAGTGGTTCTGGTTACGCTTTGAGGAGAAGCAAGTACCCTGTCGCTGTTGGATTGAACACTTGTTATGGTGTGAGAATGTAAATCTGAGCAAAGAGACTCCATGTAATCTCTCATTACTCTCAAGAATCTGGTCGCAGCTTCTGCCTGAGAACATTCGGTCATATGAAATTATGTTCAAAGTAACTTTAGTTTTTGTACAATTTTAGGCCATGCATAGGTTAGCTACTTACTTGTACTTCATTGCATTTATAAACCGGATGTCTTCTAGCTGTCGAGCTATGATTAGCCAGTGTATCATGGATTGGAGCCAACTGAGCCATAAGTTCTCTACGCTGAGGCAATGCTGGCATGTTACATATTTTAACCTGAAGAAACATAGTAAGCGTTACACGCCTTGAGTTAATATCGGTTTTGGATACTTGACAGAAAGAAAGAAGTAAGAGACTTTCATGATGAGGCCACCAAACCTGATTGTTGAGGATGTTAACTAGAATAAGATTAGACGTCTTGACCTTCCAATCAATAGGTTTACTGTGTATACCGACCTGCCAGGTGGCGCAAACGCATACCATGTGAGCAACAAGAAACATATATAGTTCATGATTTACGACCCAACATCCACTAATTTCGGGATTTTGATGGTTTTGTTAGATAGACTGATGGACATTTAACTCCTCGGAATAAGTAAATCATGTTGCTATTGAAGACGCGGTGCGAGTGACTTCATATGAAAAATAAACTTACAAGGAAGGGAACCGGTGCCTCCAGGAAATCAAACATCCTTCCAGGCAGAACCTGAAGACAACAGAGAGAAGTTAGGACAAGGACACTACACTTTGATTGGGTGGATTGTCTTTCTAGTGATGCCATACTTACCGGAAGCAATAAACTCTGCCACTGAAACGGCCGAATCATTGGGACAAGAGACAGTACTATTGCTGACAAAACACCCTGCAATAGTTGTTGGTCAGTTGAAGTGACCTTTTTCCATTTAAATCTCCCCACAAGGGGTTGAAGATGAATAACGACCAGAGGACAGATTCAACTAACCAGATTTGGGCAGATTACCACAATTTGCTTCTCTAGTAATACTCCCGCAAGCAGTGACATAATCTGGAAGGAAGAAAATACTTTGCAACTTCAGATATTTGTTACCTATGAAAACACCAACTCAAGGGACAAAGAAGAGATTGCATCCAACGCAAAATAGTAGGAATTTATCAAAATGTTGTTCCAAAACCGACACTGAACCACCAAAAGAGAAGAAAGAAAGCTGAGAAGAGTCCGTACAGTTTCAAGAGAGAGAATACGGCAAACTGTTGCCGTTGTCCACATTGAGAGACCCATTGCCTCCTCAGCAGCTGCCAACCTTGCATTTATCTTTGGCAAAGAAGAAGAAACAATGAAGAAGTGGTTGAGATGAGATTATAAATTACAGACAAGGGTACAAAAAGATAATCTCCGATACAAAATATACCCCGGAAGAATCAGAAGAGCAGATATATTCTTCTGACAATCCTAGAGCCGAAACAGGGGGGCGGGTATACTCGATGGATTGTAAATGTTCCAGCGGGTGGAAAACTACTGCACTTCCATGGGAAGGAATTGGCAATGATTGGTAGCCGCAAATTAATTGTAACGAATCATTATTGTGTTCCTATGAAGAAGAGATATCATATAACTGTAAATGAGAACGATGAACAAGAGATAACAGAGTGACGAAATGGTGAAGCAACTGGTAATCTCCTTACTTTAGCCCATTCCAGTATTAGATCATCTCCGAAATCGTTTTCGCTATTTGATAAATCATCAACTTCATCAGACAACACGCTTCTAGCTGAACTGCCATATATATAAAAAAGGTAAATCTGAAATTATAGTGGTAAAGAACTGAATCATAATATCAATTGACAAAAAGAAAACCGCATGTGTAGATCATGCGGTTGGTTTCTGCACTTCGGAAGATAAGAAGTGGTTAGATCAATCTTTGCTAAATAAAATTGTGTTAACTTACCTAAACACAGACTCGCAGCTTTCAATACGCTCTATCGGTTGGGTCCTAGGATCAGCATATGTAACCTCTGGAGAAGCATGGCCATTCTCATAGCTTTGGGACGTTCTTTCGGGGGTATCCAAGTGGTTCTCAAATATTTCAGAAGAACTATCATCGTAACAATGGAAAACTTTCCTCCCATCTCTTTCTATTTCCTTGATCTGACTTACATCTGAAGTATCACTGGTGACAACACTATCTGGAGATTGAGGTTCTGTGAAGTTTGCAATGTCACTATCAGATATCAATCCTGCAGCAGCGGCCGTGAGTGCCATGACTCCATCAACAGGTATTGCAGAAGCCATCCAATCATCAGGGTTGCTACGAGGTGAAGAAACACAGCCATTCATTTGATCATTCATTCTGGAAATTGATGGACGGTGGCATGCAGCTGCAAGAGACATCTCACTAACAAATTCGGTTATCCGTTTTAGACGCTCCTGTGCAATCATACTGCATCAACAAGTAAAACACCATCAGGTCAAGTTTTCGGTCTCTAATTATTTCAAGGAGAAGTCACTACTAATAGTAGGGGCTTCTTTTGTACCTGTTTAACATTTCAAAGTGTAGCTCAAAAAAAGGAACTCTGGTCAGCAAGCAATATCATCGAGGTGCAGAAACCAAAAAACGACTGCCTCCTCCAGATGAATGCAAGGGTGACGCAGTGCTTAATACACCAGGGGGTCTCTGAACAATCTCCGAGACATGTAAGCAAACACCATACAGTGTCGCGTCATCTGCTACCTGAAAAGGAGAATTTTGAGATCATCATGCAAGTGTCCACGTGGCTAGTGGATGTCTGGCGTAAAGGAAAATTAGATTACCTTGAACGAAAATATGAATGATGAATCATCTGTGCCTAAATGTTCCTGTAGTAAACTCAAAAGTATCATGATATGTAAACCTATATTCTAAGTAACATAGATGAACTACCGAAGCTCAAACAGATAATTTTATATAGAAATATTTTCGGACCTGTCCATACACAAGCTCATTTAGATCACTGAGAGATGGGGTCCTCTCCAAAAGTCGTGCCTGCTCAGAAAAATCACGCTTTTAACTGTCTTAGTTGCTGCATAAATCACAGAACAGCCCAATAATAACGCCAACTAACATGAATCATGATGCATATTATGACCAGCACTACGAATCAATTCTAGGTAAATTCTCTAATTAACTAGAATGGCTCATAACTAATAATATACCAATGCACATTGACAGTCATCAAATATATATAAAGACCTGGACACAGACCATATATATCATACCTTGACACCACCAGGAAAGCAGAAAGTTGCTAGATCCTTTGGACGCATTGCCACCTTCTTCCCAGGAGGATATTTAAATAGTATCTGTGCATGGAGTGAAAGTTGATAAAGAGAAGAAAGAAACCAACTAAATCTGCCATGAAGCAGAACATACGCATATAATTAATAATAATAGAAGCGGCAAGCGAGAATGTATCAAAGAAAAAGTAATGGAGTGGAAAATGAAGTAGACAAAGAGAGAGAAACAATGATGAATAAAAAACAGAATATGAGTCTCATGTTACAAACCTGTGGCTCCAATATTGGAAACTGAGGCCCACGGTGACGGAGTATTCTGTAGTCCGCCACTTCATACCTTGACATTTCCATCTCCCATTTCTTCCTTCTACGAAATGCCTCCTCCACTGGCCTCAAATCCGTTTCCGGATGAAGCCCCACAATGATGAAATGTTCAAATAGTGAGGTTGGCTCCTTATATTTTGTTTGATCCTAGAGTGGAAAACAGTAGTCAGCTAATGTGCTACGGCAGACCAGAAGTTTGTAGCCAAAAAAAACTGTTTGAAAGGACACCCTAGAGAGATTAAATACCAGAGCTTTTGAAGAGTGGAGCTGGTACCACTGTCTTTTTTGGTTTGCTAAGACCTCAGGATTGAAAGTGGGTCGATTATCCTCGCGTAGATTGCTGACCCCACGCCAAGCCTTCTGCATCTGTGTTTTCAATCTCTGGAAACTGTTTGTGCGCCTGTGTCCTGGAGTCCCTATCTCGCTTTGGGCGCGCCTATGTTGTCCTAGTGATGGTGACTGTGGTAAGACTGGTCCATTGAAGTATACGTTTTGAAATGTCTCTCCAGCCACTTTAACTGCATCCGGAGTACACGCGGGAGAGTCTTGCTCCCCTGTAACTTCGCTCATTTCCATCTTTCTAACACTTGTGTCAGCAATTTGTGTCTCTCATCTTAGACTATCTTTTTCCCTTGAAGTATCTTCACCGTCCTCATCCCCATTTTCACATCTGTTACATGTTCCCGTAGCTTCTTCGGTTCCGCCCAGCTTCAGATGATGGAGTTCGTCTGACACTTGTGTATCCAGTTCTCTGATGTCATCCCTCTCCGGTGAACCTGAACCGAGTAGCTTCTCATCTGTCTCCAACACAGCTTGTTCCAAAGGCTCATAATGCTTAAGAGACTCGTCCCCATCTTCTTTCTTAACGCTCTCAGATGCAACTTCTTTTCCACTCGGCAACATATCTCTTTCATCGTCCTTTTCGTTCATCCTCGGGGTACAAACTTCTTCTCTACTTATCGACACCCTCTCATCGCAAGATGTTGTTTTCGCTTCCTCTTCTTCTTCATACGACCTAGCTTCCTGGACCATGTCCAATGTACTCTGCTCATGATCTACCTCGTCTCTACTCGTTGCTCTCCATTCGACCTCACTTCCACGTTCACCTTCCACATCCGTCTTCTTCGGGTATCTTAAAATCTCATCTCTGTTTGTATCTCCCCGATGAATTGCCAACACGTCTCCCCGCATATCCAAATTTCTGCTAATACATAAACAACAACAACAACAAGAGGATGAACTTAAAAAGTGAAACAAAATTGCGATTCCAAAAACACCTTGAAGAATCTAACCATCTCTCATAAAAACCGCCTGCTCGGGTCCTATGTATGTACAAATCCTGTTTTCTAACGAAACCCTAATTTCCGAATGAGTTGAAATCATAAGAGATTCAACAACATCAACACACACACAAAAACGAGTCCTATGTACGACGACGAATTCAAGGTGAAAAGCTACAAAACCTCGAATCAACAGAATATGATCACGACGATAGTGAATTTTTATGAAGAATTTAAGAACGAGATACCTCCAAATCCTCCTCCAGCGAAATCAATGCTTCCTGGGGATTATTTTTTCATTTTACGAAAATTCAAACATGAAAACTCCCAACAAAAAAAAAAAAAAGTAACGGAAGCTTGGATTATGGAGGGAACGAAATGAATGCGCGGCGTGAGGATTTGGGGGAGAGAGTGATTATTTGAGAAACAAAAATGGAATTGAATCTTCTTTGTTTTTTTTTGCCTTTTCGTTTTTTTTGTCCCTTTTGTCTGTGGGGGCGAAAAAGACAGATAAATAAAGTTTGTACTAAAAATAGAATTTTACGTAAAAGGGGAGGTTATACTTGAGACTAGGAGAAGAACAGCTCAGGTGCAAAAATCTTTTGTTATATTTATTTTCATTTTGCCCCCTCACGTTTTCCTTCAATTCTACTAAACGTGGCCTTCATGTCATCGTGAGCTAGTTCCAAACATGAGCTACTTCTACTAAACAGTATTATAAGATTTAAGGCCAATTATTTAGTTCAGTGCACCCTTTTATTTCCCTTAATTTTATAACATATGGACGAAATTTACCAGTGAATAAACAAGATTAACCGTTAATCTTACAAAACCATTAATTGTCAGAGGCGTGATTCTTCGACGACGTAAATCTTTTGGGACAAAACTGAAACAACTATAATATATGCTCACCAATTAATGAAAAATTAAAAGTTAGAGGTGCTAGCTTGTAAACGTTGGAAAAGTTGAATTTGACTTTGGACGTGCGATGGCGCTTTACCGAACCCAACGGTTGAAGATATATATTGGTTTTATTAGATGTCTCTCTCACGTGCTACTTTTTTCCTTCGATCTCAGCCGTTGGATTTTACTGTTACGAGATCCCTTTGACTTGAATAAAGAAAGATCGTCGTGGACGTTGAAACAGCTATTAATTTTAGTCAACTTATGTTTTTAAACCATAAACTAATCGCGTGTATTCTGCTGAAAAGAATATACGGTGTAAATCTGGATAACCCAAATCGAGAAAAATTTGAGCAAAAAAGGAAAATTTTGAGCTAAACGTTTGGAAAACAATGAAGGTTGAGTAACCTTTTTCAATTATTATTTTTTACAAAATTTCACCCAATAATCTTGATATGAAATAATCAAATTTGACCAAGATTGAAAAAACATCAAGAGTCGCGCTTTATATATAACCAACAAGCTATTTGTCCCAGGTTCCAACATATATAAATTTTAGGAGCTGCCAATCTTTAAAATTAATATGTATCAAAGTGGTTTTATTGTTGGAGTTTCAGTTATAGAAAAAATCTGATTCCTAAATCCATTTCTTTGGTTAATTAGTCTTTTTTCTCTATCATTTTTCACATATTTTTTTTTTATTTAAAATAACAAACATGGTTCAATGTTTCTAAATTTTTTATTAGCTATCTACATAACATATTTATTTATATTAATGCTCATTGATACATTACTCATTTGTATAAATATTTTTTTAAAAATAATATATGTAAATATAAAATATTTAAATAAAGAATAAATTGAAACTATATTATATTTACTACTAAAAGTTTATATTATTTTTTTTTTGTTAAATTTGTCTTAACCCCAATAAATCTAATCACAGCACTGAAAATATCTTATACTCCCTCAGTTCCTTTATATTTGTTGTTTTAGAGATTCATTTTTGTTTCAATTTATTTGTTGTTTTTGACACTTTTTATGTAAAGTTAATAAAATAGTATTGGAATCTGGATAAAAAAAATTTTCTAACAATTCTCTTTCTAAAAAGTGAATACTTTTGAGCTTTTTTTATTTAAAAGATGATTGTAGTTACTTTTTTTGTAATTAAATGAGTTTCTTAATATGCGTGAATTATGTTAAAACAACAAACAATACGGAACGGAGGGAGTACAAATTTTAAAAGTTACGTGATCAAGTGATCTTTGGAACGAAACTAATATTATATGTTGTGGTTGCGGGTCCGGAGAATTACGGAATTCAGCTCAGAATCTCCTCCCAATCTTAAAAAAGAAATCAAAAATTAAATTTGGAATTTTGTTAGAACGTGCACTACGCGTATATTATACGGTGCAAACTATACGGTGTATTATGGAAGGTCAGTCGTTTATACCGTGAACGAGCCATGCCATGCTCTTTTTCCCACCACCTTAGTCTTTGGGAATTGTGTATCTTACAAAAATATTGTACACAATTATCTAGTTATTCAAAAATACTGTATGCAATGATCTAAGTGATTCAAGAATATATCAAAATCGTCGTTATATAACGGAAAAAGGTGATGGGAAAAAAGAGCAATCGTCGTGAGATTCGAATGCGATCCATCTTTTGGGCTGGACTTAACTAGAGTCTACAAAACATGTTGGGCCTGGCCCAATTCATGAAACAAGAATTATGATGACATGTTTACCGTTCATGCTTTATTCATTCACCACCACCTATCGTCGTCTGTTGAGATTGACCTCACTCGATTTCTGCCTTCTCCAAACCCTAATCATTTTTTGTTTACTCCCAAGTTTCCTCTTTTTTTTTTTTTTCACGATCTCGAGCTTCCTCGGTAGAATCGGGATCCAAGTGAAAATCAAGCCCTTTTTTATTAAAGAAAAACTATTGTAATTTGATCAATTTTCTAAATTCTGGTGTCCGTAAATGCCTTGTGATCTTTGTCTTGTACTTGGAAATCCTTTTGGGTTTCGCGTTTATTTGAAGAATCTCGTGTGATCTGTTGGGAAAATTCTTTCGATGGGTTCGGGAAATCATGTTGTTATCGATGTTAGTTCAGACGAGGAGGTCGATACACGTGTAGACAGAGACTACTTGGAATGGCTAAACGTGGTTATAGAAGTGGCCGATGAGAAATCAGACAGTACAGATGCCGTCGAGGTGGTTTCTGAGGTGAAAGGCGGCATAGATTCTCGGTATCGGAAGCCAAATTCTTCGATTCAAGCTGTGGAGATTGGAGACGACGATTGTGTGATTCTGGACGGTGATCCCGACAAGACGACCAAGACTGGTGCAGTTGACGATGATGATAAGTTGGCAAAGAATGAAGACGATGACGATGATGTGCTTGTAGTTGGGCAAAAGGGCGAGGTATCGAATTCGAATCCACCTCAATTTCTTGCTTCTCTTTCGTTTTTGTTTGTTTGTCTAGAGCTCTCGTTAGCTCTCATCAGGATTGGTAATTTCACGAGTAGGAAGAATTTGAAGCCCTTTTTTGTTTTTCTGTAAACTGTTCTAGGATTGGATGTCATTGAACTGTTCTTGTTTAGCTATCAGGCCTGGTAATTTCGCGAGTAGGAAAAATTGAAAATTGTTATTTTCTGGAAACTGTTTTAGGAATGTATTATGATCATTGAACTGTTTGTGTGTTTGATGCGTTCCATCTTTATGGAGGTGTGTTGTATACTAATTTTCCCTAATATGAAAAGCGAAATATCTGTTTTGTAGATAGCATGTAGAGATTTCCCTCATCCCCGACATTCATGTGCCAAGTACTCTTTTAACTCAACATCACATGAGAAATACTGCGACATGGTAAGCATCTAAAAGTTTCCCTAATCCTCCGCAGAGCTTTTATTCGATTCTTTTTCCGGGCGAATCCTTATTTTTTTTTTTTTTTTTTCCATTTTGCTTCACTTTGAAGTGTCACTGTTATGTGTGTGACATCCGTGCTCCATGTCCATACTGGTGTGTCGGTGTCTCCACCGTTGACCATTGTCATGCTAATGACAAAGACAAGATATGGAAGAAGCAACGCGAATACTTCAGGACCGGAATTATGCCCACCCAACCGTCTTCAGAACCTTGTACTCCCCTTCCAGCTTCTGCAACAGCGAGCCGCCAGTTTTCACGGTCTCCTGCTCAAAACATCATACGGTTATCTCAAAACCTTTTGCCACGAAACCAAGTTGGGATCCGGCCTTGCTCATCATCTAGCCGTGTTGCTAATCTCTCAAACGTCAGAGCCAGGCCTAGAATCAAGCTGTCGATTCCACACATTCACAATCATGGGTTGCAGAATCGGCCCGCGCAGTCGTTGAGCAGTGTTCGCAACAGCGTCATCCAAAAGGATAGAAGTTCTTATATGGGTAATCTAAGGTCCCGGGTGGCCTCTTCAGGAACTCGGTACGGTGCAGCGAATGGTAACAACATCAAGCCTGGTCTACATACGAATGCTCAAGTTTCACAACCCACCCACCATAGCGCTTCCGTAGTGGCACCGACAATATATCCGGAAATGTACACTCAGCAACAACGCAATCGTCAGCTCAATGTCACTGATTATTGCGCAGCGGCGGTGACGGGGTCTCAGAGCAATGTGTACACCATACATTCTGGCCAGAACAAAAGTGTCGGTGGTAATTGTCTGTTTCAGGGAAATGCAGATGTGTTTGCTCTACCGGAAACTCATCTTACCGCTGGGGATTCACAAACACAGACGGTTCAACAGCAACCGGGAACCAACGAAAACGTCTTGCAGACCAAATTGTCGGATTTTGAGAGCTGGTTTATGGACAGCTCTAACCAAACCGGCCCGGTTAGCCCGTTGCCTGAACCGGTTGGTGAAGATTATGTCAGTCCGTTGACATTTGATTTTGAAACTTTTTTAAATGATTGAAACATTACTACTGTAGTGTATCTTCGTTCGTAAGCCAACTTTCCTCACTGTTTGTATGAGGAAGAGTGAGTTTAGATGCTTGAATTACGACGATTGTATATTATAATTTAGTAACCTTATATAAGAATGCCTATAACATTTGATTTCTAGTATACATAATATATTTCCAAAATAACGTTAACGCAAAAAAATGGTTAAGACTTTTTTGTTTGTTAAATTTGGTGTGTTGGGTTAAATTTATAGAACCAATCAGCTCATACAAAATTGAAGTTCGGTTGCTATAAACCGGATTGGCAAAATTTTCCAGTAAGGCCCATGGATCACTTATCAGCCCAATAGAGCTCGGAGAAGTTCCTCCGACTAACGCCCAAAAAAGAAACGGTTTTGTCGATGTGACGGTGGCAAACGGCCACCAGTTTTGTCGTTTCAAGGAGCGTAGAGGCCACGCGCGATTGTGTGTTGCTGATGCATCATCATCGCTTTTTTTTTTTTTCCCTTCTCCGAAAGCAGTCTCACTACGGCAACACACTACCCTACGCCCTTCCCACCATCAGCATTAAAGTCTCTCTCTCTCTCTCTCTCTCTTCGCTTCTCTTCTCTGGTTCGAAATCACTTTACTCTATCTCTCTATCTATCTCTCTCACTCTGTTACCTTCGCCGGAGAAGCTCTCGCTCTCTCTATCTCCAACCTAACTCGCAACGCCCGACTCTGTTTCCTGCCGTGTACAGATCTCGAGCCGCATTTCGTGGATCTGTGAAAATCGCGTTAAACCCACTCGCTTTTGTGTCTAACCTAGGGTTTTATTTTTATTTAATTTTTTTGGGGGGAGGGGGGAAGAAATCAATGTCTGCGAAGCTTTGAGTAAGTTATGGTTAGACGTCTGATTCCGGAGAGGCGTCGTTTTGATTTTTTGAATATTCGGAGAGTGTCCGGCGAGGACGCGGAGGTTATGTGTCTCTGTTGCTGACGAATGTGTGGTTTTAGAGTATCTTCCGGTGAGATAAGATGCGGAACTTTGCGATGCTTCTGCTGCTATTTCTCCTCCTTCATTCTCTCGGCTCGTTTCCCATCTGCTTTGGTATGAACTAGTAAACAGATTTTGATGTCTTCTTTGCTTGGTGACAAAAAAAAGAAAATTAGGATGCGATTGAGAAAGAAAATTAAATTAACCTAGCTTAGTTTTTTTTTGCTCTTACTTGACAGCTCAAGGTTAGCTATATTTAGAATTGTTTATTTGGATATAATTAGAAGCTAACTTTTATTAAGTATAAAGTAAGCAAAAGGGTTTAGTTGTACGATTAGGATTCATTAAGTTTGGAATCTTTGGTTGTGAAGCGTGAGAGTGACGATAAATTTCCCCCATCTTCTGAGGCAGCCAACTTTAAATAGCTTGTAAAAATGGTTCAAAGAACAATATAGTCTTTAACGTAGGCATATGTACTTTCACCCTCGAGAGAGGATGTAGTATGTATACTCTTAGAGAGACGACATTCTACTGTTTTCGGATGCTATGAATATTCGACATGTATAGAAAGAAATTTTTCTGTGGATGACTTATCAGCTTGCTCTATCATTTGCAGCTCGGCTTTTTCCTATGAGCTTGCCATTTACCCGATCAAAATCGCATCAAATGCACTTTTTTCATCCTCATCTTAATCCATCAGTTGCTCCTGCACCTTCACCAGGTCAGCAATGGATTTCTTTTTAGTAACATAGACTGGACAAGTTATAGTGTAATTATGTTTCTGCCAAGGAGTACTCAATGTTATTTTTCTTTCCGTTTTCAGTTTTTTCCCCCGACAGAAGCCGCATTCCACCTCCAAAACACAGGGGTCATCACCATCATCGTCGTTGGCATTTAAGACCCAATGTGACGGCAGTCTCACCTTCCTCACAGGGTAATCCTTTTGCTAGGTGTTCATTATCCTGCGTCCTATGCTAGTGGCAAGGACAACCTTTTTGTATGCATACTTTTTTTCTTCCTTGATTAAGACCTAGTGTTATTGCGTCAGACTTCAATTGATTGATGAAAAATAGTAATTACTCTTTTTCTGTTTGTTTCTGCTCTGTCCTTTTCGATAGACTGTCAACAAACATGCGTGGAGCCTCTTACTTCAACTCCCTTTGGTTCACCTTGTGGCTGTGTTTTCCCCATGAAAGTTCAGCTTCTGCTAAGTGTAGCGCCTTTTTCTATTTTCCCCGTGACCAACGAGTTAGAAATTGAGGTTGCTGCTGGAACATACTTGGAACAAAGCCAAGTGAAAATAATGGGGGCCAGTGCCGACAGTGAAAATCAAGGGAAAACAGTGGTGGATATTAACCTTGTTCCACTTGGGGAAAAATTCGACAATACTACGGCGACACTTATTTATCAAAGGTTCCGGCACAAGAAAGTGCCTCTAAATGTGTCTGTTTTTGGTGATTATGATGTTACACACATAAGTTATCCAGGTAAACTGATTTCTTTGCAATACAAGTTTTTCTACCTTTTTTTTTCTTTCATTCTGTTTGAGTTTGTTAACTTCGCTTCAGGAATCCCTTCTTCTTCACCATATGGAGATTCTGTGGGAAGTGCTCCAAGTGCAAGTACTGGAGGGCTTCCACTCACTGCAAACTTTCCCAACAAAAGCCAGGGAATAGGTTTTAGAACGATTGCGATCATTGTCTTGTCAGGTTTCGTGCTCGCTCTGGTTTTGGCTGGAGCTGTATTTATAGTCAGGAAATGGAACAATGTTGGCAAGTCATCTAATTCTGTTGGCCCTGCGTTAGCTCCGTCGATGAACAAAAGGCCTGGTAATTGTCTCATTCTAATTGTGTAACAGATACTTGCTTTGAAAGACAGTGTGCATTTCCTCTGTGAATCTGTTTCTGAATCTTTACACGCCTTGCAGGTGCTGGATCTATGTTTTCCAGTAGCGCCAGAAGCTCGGGATCAGATTCTTTGATGTCATCCATGGCTACATGTGCTTTATCAGTGAAGACCTTCACACTTTCCGAGCTTGAGAAGGCAACTGATAAATTCAGTGCCAAGAGGGTTTTGGGCGAGGGAGGATTTGGTCGTGTTTATCAGGGCAACATGGAAGATGGAACCGAGATTGCAGTTAAACTGCTAACTAGGGACAATCAGAATCGTGACCGTGAATTTATAGCAGAAGTCGAGATGCTAAGCCGTTTGCACCACCGCAATCTTGTGAAATTGATTGGAATATGCATTGAAGGCCGTACCCGTTGCTTGATTTACGAGCTCGTCCACAATGGGAGTGTCGAGTCCCACTTGCACGGTGACATAATCTATTCTCTGCACTTTTTATTAAACAATATTTCCCAACGATATCCATCACTTCTCGTTGTATCACCTTCTAAAGCCTGGTTTTGCCGGTGTTAACCAAACAGAAGGAACGCTTGATTGGGATGCGCGGTTAAAGATTGCACTTGGAGCAGCGAGAGGACTGGCCTATCTGCATGAAGATTCGAATCCCCGAGTAATCCACCGTGATTTCAAGGCCAGCAATGTTCTTCTAGAACATGACTTTACCCCAAAAGTCTCAGACTTTGGACTGGCGAGAGAAGCCACTGAAGGAAGTCAACATATTTCCACTCGAGTCATGGGGACCTTTGGGTAAAGCTTCTTTCTACTTGTCTTGCTTTGGAAAACCCGATCTTATGATTATATGATGAATACAGACACTCTCTGGCTAAATATTGGATCTACAATGACCATTTTGGGAAATAATTGCAGGTATGTGGCTCCTGAGTATGCTATGACGGGGCATCTCCTTGTGAAAAGTGATGTCTATAGTTACGGTGTGGTTCTACTCGAGCTTCTCACCGGTAGAAAACCGGTAGACATGTCTCAACCTTCGGGAGAAGAAAACCTGGTGACGTGGGCGAGACCTTTACTAGCCAACAGAGAGGGCCTGGAGCAACTGGTGGACCCGACATTGGCTGGAACTTACGACTTTGACGACATGGCGAAAGTGGCTGCGATTGCCTCCATGTGCGTCCACCAAGAGGTCTCGCACAGACCGTTCATGGGTGAAGTGGTGCAGGCACTGAAGCTTATATACAACGATGCGGATGAGACCTGTGGGGACTACTGCAGCCAGAAGGAGTCATCAGTACCGGACTCTGCAGACTTCAAAGGCGATCTGGCTCCATCGGATAGCAGCTGGTGGAATTTGACACCTCGGTTAAGGTATGGTCAAGCGTCTTCGTTCATAACCATGGATTATAGCTCAGGACCGCTCGAGGACATGGAGAACCGGCCTCACTCTGCCTCTAGCATTCCTAGAGAAGGAGGCCTGTTTTTACCAAACAGGTCGGGTCCGTTACGGCCGGTCCGGAGTAGAAGAAACTTCTTTAGACTGAGAGGAAGCATGAGCGAACACGGCGGACCGTCATCGTCTAGACATCTCTGGTCCGGGAATGGCGACTGGTTCTGAAAAAGCAAGAAAATGTACAGTGGAAAAGAAAAAAAAAGGAAAGGAAAGGCTCACAACTCTTGAGCTGCATGATTTAGGTTTGGTTCGGTTCATCTTGGTAAAGACTTTCCGGTTAGGTGTTTTTGTTTTCACTTTTCACATTTGAGCAAATAGATTTTAATTGTTTGTTTTTGCGAGGATGCAAAAGCACAGCACAGGGAGGGTTTTATGTCAGAAGGACGTCTGTATATCTATTTCTCTATTTTCTTCTTCTTCCCCACAAAAACCTTCTTCTTGTTTTTTTTTTTTTTTTTTTAATTTTAGTGAAGTTGTTAGTTACCTGATTTTTTAGTTTAAAAGTTTCAAAGAAATGTGGATTATCCCTAAACCTCCTTTTTGGTTGGAGAAGTTTAGAAGAAGCAGCCAACGGTGAGAGAAAAAATAATGTAAAATCCTAAATCCCACGCGCGCCTCTAATTGGCTGATTGTGTGGACCCCATCCGTCATTAAACGAGCTTAATGACAGCGAGTTCGCGTTCGCATAATGTCCAGTTTAAACACAACAGTCCAATTGTAAACAGACAATAATAGTCCACGTCCATACGGAAATCGCGTTTGCTATAACTATAAGACGTTTAAGCTTAAACAATGAATATTAGAAAATGACACAAATTATATATGTTTTGAACATAAAAAACATCGTTAAAAAAAAGATATAAACGATCACAAAAATTAAATATATGTAAATTTCATACAAACGTTTAAATGAAATAAAATAATATTCCTCTGAAATATCTTATAAAAAAAGTACAAGAACTACTATTATTTAGTCATAAGATGAAATCCCTCCTGTCACCTCCGAAAGTTGCACTTAGCAAATCTGCTACTATTCTTTTGATCCATGAGCAAATTTACAACTTACAATATCACAACGTTTTTTTTCAGTCGGACACCCGGAGAAAAGGCCAAAATTTTCATATGACCACAAAAATAAATAAATTATTGGCAGTTGTTGTGATAATTTCCTAATTTTGTACAAAATGTGGAAGGTAATGTAGGCTAGTGGTTTAAGTTAAACCACCTTGACCGGACACTTTGGCAATCTTCATATGTTCTACACCAACAATAAGAACTATGAAGATTTTGATCAAAAAAAAAAAAGAACTATGAAGATAAGACTTATTTATGAATAGAGACATGTATGTATTTTGCTATGAAGTTATAATTAAGAAAACATACACAACATTCTTCCTACATAAATTATTAACCAATAAAGTTAAGTCACATAAATGCAAAATAAATTAATTTCATATAGTGAAATTTGTAAAAAAAGAAGAAGATAAATCTAACTCAATTTAATGTTACTAAAGTGGAAAATTAATTAATTCAAGATAAAATTAACAATCATCTTCTTACCATTAAATGATTGTTAACTTTATCTTAGAATTAATTAATTTTCACTATAATTAACAAAAAATTTAAAATATTTTGAGAGTTTATGATTTTATGTAAACATGAACAGATTAAAATAACAATTATTTATTTAAAATAGAGATTTTCATTTTGATATATATATCTTTTTTTAATAAATATTGTCTAACGAATAAAGAAAAAAATTAACATTTTTTCTCTTATAAGATGGTTTTAAACTTAGAATTAAGTCACATGTAATCATATAATTGGTTCACTAATATCTTTTACTAACATTTTTATTTATTTATTTTATACATAACACTAGTTTCCAAATCACATTTATGATATTAATTTTTTCACATCTAATTAATTAGTATTTAGAAATTTGTTTATCAAATATGATATTGTATATTAATGTGAATATGACGTTTCACGTAGAGTTTAGAGAGAATATAGATTTTATAAGTAAGAGTGTAAAAGGGAAAAGTTAGCAACTTTAAGAAAAAGAAGCAATGGAAGGAAATTTTATTTTTGATATTGTCCGCTTTGGTAAATTTGGATTTTCCTATTTTATTTATAAGAAAAAAAATTGTTAGAAGCAAAATGGTTTTTTTTTTTGGAATTTCTTGTTTGTTAATTAACGCTTAATTCTTTAACAAAAAAATAATAATTAGCGCTTAATTACCCTTGACTGTGGTGGACATGTGTCGCATAAGTAGAAAGAGTGAAGAAATTAAAAGAAAAGTAGAAAACCCGAATAAATAGGATAAAAAAGGACAGATAAAAGAGGAAGATTTACTGATTTCTTCACGAGCAATTATTTTCCGAATTTGCTCAAATGAAGCTTTCACACATACCCACTCTATAAGATAGATATAATCCCGTTTCTGAGATTTGTTTCTTTTGTTGTTTCTGGGGAATCTATTCTTTGCATTCGCTCTGAGTCACATAAACTCGTCTCCAGCTTGAGCAACTGAATGATTCTTTCTGATTTGATAAATCTCCGGTGAAAATGGTACTCTTCTTCTGTTTGGGTTTCATCACCGTTTCAATTCTATTTGGGCGTTTCTTTCGTTTGTTTTACACATTTCGATTTCAAAGTTCGGGTTTTGTTTTCTTCTTCGTTCAAACGACAGCAAATGCATAACTTTTGTTGAATGATCCCATGTTGGTATTTTTTTCAAAATTTGTGTTATCGATTTCAATGTATTCTGCTTCTTCTGGCAACTATGCTCTGTTGTTACCTGAACTAGTCGATCGAATGCCTGTTTGTGTCTTCCCTGTCCGTTGGTAAAATATATGTTTTTGCACCGATTACGAGTTTTTTTCTTTCAATAGATGTGTATTCTCACATAGTTTGAAAGGCTTTGATACTCTCAAATAATATCTTGACAGTTTTATTTTTTTCAATTGTTGGTTATTCAGGCTTCTTCTACAGTTAAAGTTGGCTCGTTCGTTTGGGTGGAAGATCCGGAGGAGGCATGGATAGATGGTGAGGTTATTGAGGTTAATGGAGAAGATATAAAGGTCCAATGCACCTCAGGGAAGACGGTATGTATAACCGACTTCAGATACGCTTTGACTATGCTTAAGGTTAAATGGGATTGTTTCTCATACTTGTGTTGGATTTTTTTCAGGTCCTTGTCAAAGTTTCAAACACACATCCGAAAGATATGGAAGTTCCACCTTGTGGAGTGGACGATATGACAACGCTGGCATATTTACATGAACCAGGGGTCCTACAGAATTTAAAGTCAAGATATTATATAGACGAAATATATGTGAGCTTCCTTTTGTTTTGCCCTTTTTTGTTTTGTTGGCTCTGTAAGAACATTTGGCCTGAAATGTGTTTTCTTTTTTCTAGACTTACACAGGAGATATTTTGATTGCGGTCAACCCTTTTAAACAACTAGAGAATCTTTACAATGATCATATGATCGCACACTATAAAGGAGTCGCCTTTGGTGCATTGAGCCCCCATCCGTTTGCAGTTGCGGATGCGGCTTACAGGTATGTGCCAATCAACTTTGAAGCCTTTTTTTGTTTCTCTTGTTCAATTCATCATTGATCGTTTCCTGCTTCACACATTTTGTTTCTTCTTGTTTTCTATTGGGTTGTAGACAAATGATTAACGAGGGAATTAGTCAATCAATATTGGT
The DNA here is from genome assembly GCA_020283515.1 of Alliaria petiolata. NCBI lineage: Eukaryota > Viridiplantae > Streptophyta > Magnoliopsida > Brassicales > Brassicaceae > Alliaria > Alliaria petiolata. The sequence continues at coordinate 438,816,691 of JAHZTW010000001.1, read as the reverse complement.
AAGTGGTGAGAGTGGAGCAGGGAAGACTGAGACTGCTAAAACGCTTATGAAATATCTGGCTAAAATGGGAGGTCGAGCTGTTTCTGACAGAAGAACTGTTGAAGATCAAGTTTTGGAGGTAACTAATGACAAATATTTTATTATAGACCTTGCGGATTGTCAAATAGAATTTGGTAAAAGATCATTGTTTGACACGAATGGTTTATGTGCTTTGTGCAGTCCAATCCTGTTCTAGAAGCATTTGGGAATGCAAAAACCGTCAGGAACAACAATTCAAGGTGAATGTAACACACACACACACACGTTTCAGCACTTTTTTAAAGCTGAATATCCGTTGGCCAAATTTTCATCTATATAAACATTATCATGTTGCAGTCGATTTGGTAAATTCGTGGAGATTCAGTTCGATCAAAGGGGAAGGATATCTGGAGCTGCTATCAAGACTTATTTGTTAGAGAGATCAAGGGTTTGTCAAGTGTCAGAGTCTGAGAGAAACTATCACTGTTTTTACATGCTTTGTGCTGCACCGCCAGAGGTACATCCGTACATATGGCTTGCCTAACATGCCAGAGTTCTTAGATAGATGTTTTGTAGTAAACAAATTCTCTTTTATCTTCAATCCCTTGTTCGCATTTACTGAAAGTTTAAAATTCCATTGAAATTTGCAGTGCTTCCTAAGCCCACACAGCTCTGAAATTATAGCCCCACTGTTTCTCATTTTACCTTTTATTATTTGACAGGACATTAGAAAACTGAAATTAGAGGATCCAACAACATACCGTTATCTGAACCAATCTCGTTGTATTAAGTTAGAGGGGATGGATGATTCGGAGGAGTATACTAAAACCCGAGAAGCAATGGGCATTGTCGGGATAAGCTCAAATGAGCAGGTGGTTATTTTCCCTTCTCCTAGTGAAAATGTTGGTAACGGCATATGAGTGTATTTGATATCACTCTCTTTTCAGGAAGCAATATTTCGAGTTTTGGCGGCTATTCTTCACCTAGGTAACATAGAATTTGCAAACGGGGAAGATGCAGACTCGTCAGTTCCAAAAGACAAGAAGCCACTGAAGATTGCGGCTGAGCTTTTTATGTGCGTTACTACTAATTGACTCTATGACTTTGAATGTGAAAAGAAACTATTCTTGACTCTTTGGATTTCGGCAGGTGTGATGAGCAGGCACTGGAAGATTCTCTTTGTAAACGTGTAATGGTGACACCTGAAGAAACAATTTCCAGATGTCTGGATCCTGAATCGGCAGCATTCAGCAGAGACGCCTTGGCAAAATTTGTCTACTCAAGATTGTTTGATTGGTATGTATAGTATTTCCGAGCACATGATTCTCTTTCTTGTTTCCCAAATGTAACTTTCATTACTCTTTGCCAACTTTCCCTATTGCTCTTGTAGGATCGTAGACAAGATCAATAATTCAATTGGGCAAGATCCTGACTCAAAACACATGATCGGAGTGCTGGATATTTATGGATTTGAGAGTTTCAAGACAAACAGGTGCGTAAGCACTATGCCTTATGTTTGATCAAGGCAATGAAACCGGTTTAGTAAATTCTTATGGAACAAAGGCACCATAATGAATCTAATTTTAGGAAGCGATTGATATATTAAAAGTCACTATTCTCCTTAAAAATTCTGGAGTAAATAGAAAATGGGGGATTTTCGATATTTGGAATATTTATTCACAAGACATCGCTTAGCTCAGAGGTGAAAAGTTTCAAGTGCATGTTGCTTCTGATGCTCACTAATGCATGGGTTTTTGCAGTTTTGAGCAATTTTGCATCAATTTGACCAATGAGAAACTTCAGCACCATTTTAATGAGGTTTGTCTCAAGTCTGCTTTTTTTTAGTTGCCTTTTATTCAGCCTTACTGCTTCTTGATCCATGATACTTTCTCTTGGGCAGCACGTCTTAAAAATGGAACAAGATGAGTACAAGAAAGAAGAAATTGAGTGGAACCACATTGAATTCCCAGATAATCAAAAAGTTTTGGAACTTATTGAGAAGGTAACTAGTTTTGCATGCGAACTCTTTGTGAATAGTTTCCATTTCAACTCAAACTCGCATGTTCATCACTGTTTTCTCACGTTTCAGAAACCTGGTGGTATTATTGCTCTTCTGGACGAGGCTTGGTAAGCCTAAGAGCTTCAATTGCTATTATTCCGCATGTGTTGTCTCTGGTTTGATATTGACGTTTTATACATGTACCTTGCAGCATGTTCCCAAGATCAACACATGAAACATTTTCTCAAAAGCTCTACGGAACATTAGAAAAGAACAAGTACTTCAGCAAGCCAAAATTAGCTCGTACTGACTTCACAGTTTGCCACTATGCTGGCGATGTGAGTACAAACCTGCTTTAGCATTCTGTATTTTCAGTAATGCAATCATGTCTTAAATATTAGTGGTTTATATATTAAATATATCCTTAAAGTACTGAGTTTTCTTTTCAGGTCACTTATCAGACCGAGCAGTTTCTGGATAAGAACAAAGATTTTGTTGTTGCTGAGCATCAGGCTCTGCTAGGTGCTTCTAGGTGCACTTTCATTGCAGGTCTATTTCCTCTTCTAATGGAAGATTTTAGCAAACAGTCAAAGTTCTCTTCTGTAGCCTCACAATTTAAGGTGCAGTAAAATGAGGTATTTTTTATGTTCGTTTTCACCGCAGGATTACTGAAGTCATTGTATTACTTTATGCAGCAACAATTGGCATTATTGATTGAACGTCTTAGTACTACTGAGCCTCGCTATATTCGTTGCGTGAAGCCCAATAATCTTCTGAAGCCTTCTATCTTCGAGAACCAAAATGTTCTGCAACAGCTACGTTGTGGGGTGAGATTTACTTACATTTTTGGTTTGTCTGAGTTTTAAAACTCTGAACACATTTGCTTATATTAGGTCGTGCGAGTTTTAAAATTCTGTGTAAGCATATGTTCAGGGTATGATGGAGGCAATCAGGATTTGTCGTGCTGGATATCCTACACGAAAGCATTTTGATGAATTCCTGGACAGATTTAGTATCCTAGCTTCTGTTACTTTGGATAAGAGGTTTGACACTCTCAATTCAGAGGTTGAAAGCTTACCTAGATATTGAAAACGTTCTCACTTTTGGCTTGTTCCTACTAGTTCTGATGAGAAAGCAGCCTGCAAGAAACTTCTGGAGGCAGTTGGACTCAAAGGATATCAGGTACTCGTTTTGTGTGCGTCATGATCTGAATTCTTTTCAATGCTTGTTTGATTTATCCTGTTTCTGCGTGGAGCTTAACGTTCTTGTTTTTGCAGATTGGAAAGACGAAGGTTCTCCTCATGGCTGGGCAGATGGCTGAATTAGATGCTCGGAGGACTGAGGTCTTGGGAAGAGCAGCCAGAATTATACAGTGGAAATTCCGCTCCTACCTTCTCCTCAGCGCTGCAATAAATATGCAGGCTGTGTGCAGAGGTATCTAAAAGCTGTAGATAATATTAGCTAGCTTAACTGTTCAGACAGTTAGAGAATAGATGTGACTGTTTCATTTATCATTTGCTTTGTTATCCATCATTTACAGGTCAACGTGCTCGGCATAGATTTGAGGACTTGCGCAGAAAAGAAGCTGCTGCTTTGAAGATCCAGAGAGCTTTCCGAATCTACCTTGATAGGAGGTCTTACACAGAAGCTGTTGTTACAGTTCAGTCAGGTTTGCGCGGTATGGCTGCTCGTGATGTACTGCGAAGGAAGACCAAGGCCACAATTGTGTTTCAGGTGACGAAATCTTTTTTAATGGGAAAAAAAACCATGTCTCTTTTCTTTTTCTTTCTTTGAGCTTTTCAGGCTTTCAGCATTCCTCCAAATTTACTTCTAGACTCTGATTTTAACTTTTCATTGCGTATACCAGATCCATTGCCGTAGATTCCTGGCTGAGTCGCACTACAAGAGGCTGAAGAAAGCAGCGATTACAACACAAAGTGCATGGAGAGCGAGGCTAGCCCGTAAAGAACTGCGAGAGCTTAAGATGGTGAGATTTTCCACCGTTCGCTTCTCTCTGTCTCTCTTACGTTTCAGTTCTAAGCATTTCACATGGAAATTGTCACACCTCAGATAACATTTGGTTTGTGATAAGGTTAAACAATGGGGGATGAGTTTGGAAATTGCCCTTTCATTTGATTGTCTTGAACATTGAGGCAGAACATGTACCAATGATACCTTGATATTTCCTGCAGGCTGCAAAGGAAACTGGAGCCCTTCAGGCTGCCAAGAGTAAGCTTGAGAAGCAAGTGGAAGATCTCACATGGAGACTGCAGCTAGAGAAACGCAACAGGGTCTGATAAAACACCAGCCCTTTCTCTTTTTCGGTTTTCTACCCATTTTTGAAAGTTTTTCTTTCTGAAAACCTTTCTCTGGATGCTGATTTACACATCCTTCATCTGTTATTGTGGCTTTGACGTTGCAGGTGGACGTGGAAGAAAGTAAAACACAAGAAAATGAAAAACTGCAATTAGCATTGGAGGAAATACAATTCCAGTTCAAGGAAACCAAAGCGTCTCTCCTAAAGGAAGTGGAAGCTGCGAAAAAGACTGCAGAAATTGTTCCTGTGACAAAGGAGGCTCCTATTGTTGACACCGAGCTAGTGGAGAAACTCAGGAGTGAAAATGAAAACCTCAAGGTAGGGAATTTGCTCTATTCTATTCTATTTTTATTTTTTTAACAAAGGATTTCAAAGCTGTAGGAAACAAAGCAATTTCATTTCTCTTTCATGTGCAGTCCATGGTAAGTTCGCTGGAGGAGAAGATTGATGAAACAGAGAAACAATTCAAGGAGACAAGCAAAATTAGTGAAGAGAGGCTGAAGCAGGCTTTAGAAGCTGAAAAGAAATTTGTTAATTTGAAGACCGCCATGCACAAGTATTCACTATTGGTCTTGTAGCTATTGAATTTCCACTTAGATTTTAAGTTTTTCATAACTCACTGACTGTTAACATATGCGCTTTTTCTTCATTTGCAGACTCGAAGAGACATTAGAGGATGTGAAATATGAAAATCAACTTTTGAAGCAATCATTCTTAAGCACACCTGTTAAGACAGCACCAGGACGTTTCCCTTATACTCCAGTAAAGGTATATATATCCAGTGAAATATTTTTGGATGACTACATCTGACTCTCTTAATCATATTAATTACAATATTGCTCTTGTTCGCGCAGAGCCCTCAAAATGGCAACCATCCTAGCAAAGAAAATCAACTCAATGTAAATTATGTCTTTGCCTTGTCGTCCACTTTTATCTGAAAGTCTACTCCATCTGTTTGTTTATCCTTCAAATCAGCTCAATGTAAATTATGTCTCTGCAGGGAGCTGAGTTTACAACACCGCCAAGGATACAAGAATCAGGATCTGACACTAAGTCAAGGGGATCCCCTGTTGATCCTCAACATGTATGTTGTTTAGTTAAATTACTCGGTTATGTGCTTCCAATCATTAATATGTCCCCCCTCTTTGGTTGAAGAGTGATTTTCTCTTTTTCTTGGTACAGGAGGATGTGGATGCCCTTATCAACTGTGTCACAAAGAATGTTGGATTCAGCCAGGGGAAGCCTGTAGCTGCATTTACAATCTACAAATGTCTTCTTCATTGGAAATCCTTTGAAGCAGAGAGAACTAATTTGTTTGACCGTCTTGTTCAAATGATTGGTTCTGCTATCAAGGTACTAAAATGTTGTCAACTTCCGTAAACATCTGTTTCTTTTGTTTTGTTTATTTATCAGAGTTGAATGATCAATATGATGCTTACTAACAGAAGGAAGATGACAACGCTAATTTGGCATATTGGCTATCCAATACTTCGACTTTATTGTTCATGCTTCAACAAAGTATGAAATCTGGTGGAACCGGGGCCACTCCTCTTCGAAAGTCACCTTCCTTGGTCCGATGGATGACCAAGGTATGTGTTGATGAGTTTCTTCTGCTCCAGAAACTAAACAGTCCTTTCTAAATCCTTACCTTTTATTATTTACCAGGGTTTCCGTTCTCCAGCGGCTGAAGCGATTCGACCAGTTGATGCCAAGGATCCAGCTTTGCATTTCAAGCAGCAGCTTGCAGCTTATGTTGAAAAGATTATTGGAATTATTTGGGATAACCTGAAAAAGGAGTTGAACACTTTACTTGCTCTCTGCATCCAGGTGCTATGATCCGCAATGCTTCTCTACTTTCATCTTGACTTTGTATCTTATGTGTCGTGAGCTGACCTGAGAGAGTCTCTCTAGGCACCGAAAACATTTAAGGGGACCGCACTATTATCTACAAGCACTGCTAAATACTGGCAAGATTTTATTGAAGGCCTGGATGCACTGCTAAGCACACTTCAGGAGAATTTTGTATGTGAAACTCGTTTCCACTCACGGCTCTTATCTCTCTAATCGTCAAGAGATTCTTATAGCTTATTCTCTTGTTTCAGGTTCCTCCGGTTCTTATCCAGAAGATATTCTCTCAGGCTTTCTCACTCATCAATGTCCAATTATGCAATAGGTGAGAGGTTGTTTATTTGTCTATTATGGAATGTGCATCTCTATGATAAGCAGAATCTAATCGACTTCTTCCTTCTGATCTGCAGCCTTGTCACGCGGCCAGATAACTGTTCATTTATCAATGGAGAATTTGTAAAATCTGGTTTAGAAAAGTTAGAGAAATGGTGCTCCGAAACAAAAGAAGAGGTATTCCCGAGTACAGTTTTCTTTTTCTTCTGTTGTTATCGTCAATTAGTTTAACACTTAACACAATATCTCACCTATGTTACCCGTTTTTGATAGTATGCTGGCTCATCCTGGGATGAACTCAAACATACCAGACAGGCTGTTGGATTCTTGGTATGTTTTAAGCAAATCAACTTTCACTTTACTTGAATCTAAGTAAAAGTTTGCGTTTCTCACATGCTTCCCCCTTGAATTTGCATCTACAATAGCTCATCCATAAGAAATACAAAATCTCATACGATGAGATTGCAAATGATCTGTGTCCAGTAAGTCTCTATCAACCAACTCTTTTACCAAAAGCTGATGAACGTTGACATTTTGATTACGCTGACACCAGTTTTTCCTTCACTCAGATCCTTAGAATACAGCAGCATTTCAAACTATGTACTCTGTACAAGGATGAAATCTACAACACGAAAAGTGTTTCCCAAGATGTAAGCTTTCTTGAGAAATAGTTCTCTAATTTTTTTAATCTCTTGCTCCTTTAAGATCATTTGCTCTAGTAGTTTTGATGCTCGCTCATCGATGGAACAGGTCATCTCATGCATGACAGGAGTTATGACAGACAGCAGCGACTTCTTGTTAAAAGATGATTCTAGGTAAGTGTGGCTTTGCATGTATCTTCTTAGTGTAAAAGCCAATATAGAAAGAAGAAACTTTGAATCTCTTTTGCTGCTCCTACGAATCAAATCCATGACCTTTTTTTCTTTCTGGAAACTGAACAAAACCGTTCCTTTTGGCCTTGCGCAGCAACAGCATTTCCTTCTTGATCGATGACTTATCTAGTTCAATGCAAGATAAGGACTTTGCCCAAGTGAAACCTGCTGAGGAACTTGTGGAAAATCCATCTTTCATTTTCTTGCAATAGTGTATGTAATTCAGAGAAACCAAAACTGCCCTCTTCAAGAACAGCATTCAAAAACAGAAGTAAGATTCTCAGAGAGAGAAAACCGCCGCGAAGAGTTTGTTTCTCATTCTATCTCTCTCATTATCCCAGAGATTTTATAAAGGTATATGTTGCTTTGCTGGGAGAAAACAAAAGTAAAGACATGGTTATGGTCTGTTCTTGTTGGTGTTGTGCAGTTGCTCTTTGCTCTTTCTCTTCTCCTCATTTTTCTAATTCAATAAATTTGATTTTATTTCTGTTAGTAGTATTAAATTCCTTCTTTAACTGTGATCAAATATACTGAAATGTAATAGTAGTAGTTATGTTGGGTCTGAGAAGAAGTTGTCTCTCCATCCATATGTTATTGTATGAACAAAAGAAAACAAGTTTTAATGAAAAACAAAATCGATGATAATTTTATAAATTCACATGCATTTATCTGTGTTTATTTTAATTTTCTCTATTGAGTTATTTCAAAATTAATGTGCATATAAAATAATGTTGCCCCAATCGCTTCTCTATTGGGATACAAAAGTTCTCATTATACTTTTCGCGAAATCCTTCCTAAATGTATAGGTGGACTTTTAAATTTTAAGTTGTGTATAAGACTATAAGTAACCACAAAAGTTTGCATTATACGTTATAGGAAACCTTTTCTCACTGTGTAGAACGTTTTCTAAAATTTTATTTGATCAAGTAATAATTAACATACAATTTAGAAAGACCTTCCTAAATTTGTAAGAATCATTCCTAAAAATTCAAGAAGGCTTACTAAATTCCTAAAATTTATGGAACATTTCTAAATATTTTGAAAAAATTCATACAAATAAAGGTCTGAATTGAACAAAGAAAAGTCTTAATAAATAGTACAAATTGATAGGAATTGTATTTAAGAGAACTGCTTGAACAAAAATATATTGAAACGGAGTTCTTTTTTATCATCCGATTCATAATTCATTCATTGATTTCAAATCTTATACAAGAGTAGCTGATACATCCATATTACAGTAAAATCTCTATAAATTAATAATGTTGAGACTTCAAGATTTTATTATCTTATAGAGTTATTAATTTATAGAGATATTTTCGGTTTGAACTTTTAGGCACTAACTGGTAACAAATAAAAGAACAAAAAGAATGAAAATGAAAAGAATGAAAGTAACAAAATAATAGGAATGAATAGGAATAAGGAATGGTTTTGTTCCTCCCCAAATTTTATAAGGAATAATTTTGTTCTATAATTCCTTATAATATAAGGAATGAGAAGGAATCACATGGAAAAAATATTACTTGTAAATGGTGTAATTTTTATGTAATGAGGAGGAATATATTATTCCTCATCATTCCTAATGTTCATCAAGAAACAATACAAAAATATTTTCAAAATTATAAAAATTCATTTAGAAAATATCATATCAAAGAATTTAAAGATAAATCAACAATGTTTATAAACTTAAAACAATAATTTAATCATATTTTGCTATATTACCTTAGTTATATATGTAGATATATATGCTTAGATGTATAATTATTAAATTATCTTATTATTGGGACCATATATTTACATAAGAGTTTCAAAAAAATTATTATCTTACTATCTTATCGAATTTTGCTAATTTTTACACTGCCCCGACGCGGGACCAGCAAAATTTATTAATTTATAGTGATTATTAATTTATCGAGTATTAATTTATAGAGGTTCTACTGTATATCAATAAAAAAATCAAATACACCTCCACAATTACATAACGACATATTAAAAAACGATGAAGAAGTGAATTTAGTGTTATTAGAAGGAATTTCTCAAAATTAAAATATCATTAAATCAAAAAAGAAAAAGTTTTCCCGCAAAATATGCGGGTTAAATAGACTCGATCGCTGCGACTATTCTCAAAGGCAATCTAGGTCTTGGTCTCTTCTACTCGACAGATAATGAATTGTGCTTGAACGCTTTTGCTGAGGCAGATTGGGCTTCTTGACCTGATTCTCGAAAATCAACATTTGGCTTTTGTGTTTATCTTGGTAATTCCCTCATATTTTAGAAATCACAGAAGCAGAAGGTTGTAAGTCGCAAGATACATCAGCTGCTTCAAGGCTTCAAAATCACAGTCACAACTGTAACAAAGTTGTTGTGTGACAATAAGGCTGCTGTCTACATTGCTTCAAACCTGGTGTTTTATAAGAGAATGAAACACAGCGAGATTAATTGTCACACCGTTCGTAATCAAATAAAGAGTGGTAATTTCAAAGCCATTCATGTTAAGAGTAGTGGTGACGCTGAAGAGTTCGAAAGAAGTCGGTGAAGATGAAGATGATGATGATGATTTAGACATGGATGAGCTGGATGAACTGGAAGCAAGCTTGTGGAAAACATCGATTCAGATTCGTTGCAGAAAGAAGACAAAGAAGCTAAAAAAATAGGCGTTGAAGATGCACCAAAAGATGACTTTAGAGATTTCTGAGCCTGAGGTTGATTTCCAAGCATCATTTTATAAATTAATGTGAATCATCAAAGTTTGGATTTGCTTGCTAGTGAAAGAGCTCACCTTCTGTACAATTGCAAGATACAAGATTGCTTCTTTGTTCTTTTGCAAATCTATTGCAACCGTCAAGAAAAGTATGCAAATACAAGAAAATAAAGTTTGGATCAGTTTTTATTCTTTCTTGGATCTTGGAACGCAAACAAGTTGACAAACTAAAAAAAAAAACACAAATAATATTTGGGAAGACTAGGAACTTTTCTTAAATTATAAAGTTATTTGGGAAGACTATGAATTTTTCTTAAATTATAAAGTTTCACTTTATTCTAAATGTATAAAACGATTTCTTAAAGCTTCCTAAATTTGAGTTGTGGTATAAACTAACACAAAATTGTTATTTTTACAAATGTTTTAGGAATGCTTTCATAAATATAGTGACTTCTTAAATTTGAGTTGTTGTATAAAGGGACACAAAAGTATGTTTTACCAAACCCTTCCTAAATGTATAGGAGGACTTTTAAAATTTGAGTTATTGTATAAGTAATCACAAAAATCTGCATTATACATTATAGAAAAGCTTTCCTAACTGTGTAGACGTTTGCTAAATTTTTATTTGATCAAATGGTAATTAACATACAATTTAGAAAGATTTTTCAACATTTGTAAGAATCATTCCTAAAAGTTCAAGAAAGCTTACTAAATTCCTAAAATTTATGAAAAATTTCTAGATATTTTGAAAAAAATCATACAAATAAAGATCTTAATTTTTTTTGGGCGAACTGAACAATGAAAAGTCTTAATAAATAGTACAAATTGATAGGAATTGTCTTTAAGAGAAATGCTTGAACAAAAATATATTAAAACTGGGTTTTTTTATCATCTAATTCATAATTAATTTATTGATTTCAAATCTTATATAAGAGGAGTTTCCATATTATGATATTATATCAATAATGAAAAGAAAAAAATCAAATACACTTCCATACTTACATAACCGCATGATTTAAGGCATTATTGATATCATATCATATACCATAATATCATAAAAAAAAACAAATACACCTCCATAACTTGGAAAGACGGAAAAGTTGAGGATTTTTAAGCCATTTTTTTCTAATAAAATATCAATTAAATCAAAAAATAAAAAGTTTCCCTGCAAAGTATATGTTAAGCGATCGGGTTCTTCGCTGCTTTTCGAGAAAGATGTGGGGGGTTGAAGAACAACCTCCCGTTTAATTCCATCTCCGCCGCCGGGAAATCATTCGCCTCGACAGCTTCGCCGTCTCAACACTTCGATTTTGAAAATTCGCGGCGTAGATCGTTGTGATTAGAAATTGTTTAGGGTTTCTGATAAGCGAATCGATTAAAATAGCTTAGGGTTTCTGATAAGCGAACATACCTCCGATTAGAAATAGTTTAGCAGGCATTAACAAACAATTCTTGATTGCTTAACCAGATTCGTTATCAATCGATAATTAATGGAAGCTAGAATCACCGTTATCTAGGATTTATATTTTGACCAGCTTGTCTTCACTGAATCGTCTGGGTTTAGAGTGTAATTCGATGATTTTATTGTATTTGAGAATATATGATTCATAACAAAATATTTGTTTAGCTCTCTCTCTCCACTTCGAGTGAGTTATTTCTCAAAATTAAAATATCATTAAATCAAAAAAAGAAAAAGTTTATGTAATTTTCTTGCAATGGTGTATACTGTACAGACTTTGCTCAAGTGAAACTTGCTCAGGAACTTGTGGAAAATGCATCTTTCATTTTCATGCAATAGTGTATGTAATTCAAAGAAACCAAAATTGCCCCCTTTACTGATCGTTCTCAGATTCATTCTTCCCTGCAATTATGTTACCCTAATCGCTTTTCCGGCACCTTGGCTCAGGTGGCTCAGGTTCGTTCTAATTCTTTTGTGATAGGTCCCGGAACTCAAATTAGAAAGCTAAATTTCTCTACTCAATAAATTTGCTTAACTAATGTGTATTTTAATATGTCATGTTCAGATTCATAGGCCTTCTCCAATGATGAGGTGTGGAGAGCTAGAGCCTGAATCTAAGGATGTCACTATTGTTGTTTTTTGATCCGAGAATGTATAACGAGTATATTTTACTTTTGGTACAAGTTAGCCTACTTTGTAAATATGCATGTTAGCTTAACTCATACTGTGTATATAACACAAACTATACTGTACAGATTAATTAATGAGAATATCTGATTCATAACAGAAAAAATTGTTTAGCTCTCTCTCTCCTTCGAGTGTTTTTCAAAGCTATTTCTCAAAATTAAAATATTATTAAATCAAAAAATAAAAAGTGTATGTAATTTTCTTGCAATAGTGTATACTTTACAGATTTTGCCCAAGTGAAACCTGCCGATGAACTTGTGCAAAATCCATCTTTCATTTTCATGCAATAGTGTATGTAATTGAGAGAAACCAAAACTGCCCCCTTCAAGAACACCATTTTAAAACAGAAGGAAGATTCTTAGAGAGAAAAAATCGCCGCGAAGATTGTTTTATTAAAATTCGCCGATTTGTTTGTTTGTTTGTTCTTATTCTATCTCTCTTATTATCCCAGAGATTTTATAAAGGTGTATGTTGTTTTGCTGTGAGAAAACAAAAATAAAGACATGGTTATGGTCTGTTTTCGTTGGTAAAAAGACCGTTGCGACTTAAAAACCTAATAAGCCTAAAATTGGGCCATTAAGAGAGCCATATTATGGGCCTTAAGGTAAGCCCACTAATATTTAAACGAGCCTTTAACAGGCCCAAAAGTATTAAAAGCTAGTGTTTGTGGAGTGGACATGACAAATGTTGTTCCTCTAGTCTCATCTCTTTTTGCTTCTATCTCGATCGGTATTAGTCATTAGGGTCTGCTTCTGGGTGGGAAGTTCTGAATCTCCGCCGTTTTGGTTGGATATTGATTCTGGGTTTTTTTTTTTTTTTTACCGATTGAATTTGTGTTTTCGTTCCTGTTTTAATTTTTTTTTCACTCAGAGACTTAAAAACCCTAATTTTGATACATTAGCTTCAGAACCTTCCATCGATCCGTGTACATTAAAAAAAAAAAGTTGGGAGTTTTTCGATTGATTTGATTCGTGTAAGAAGATGCCTCCAAAGCAACCGAAGGCCGATTTGGCGAAAAAACAGAAACAAGTTGAAGACAAAACTTTCGGGCTGAAAAATAAGAACAAGAGCAAGAATGTTCAGAAGTATGTTCAGAGTCTCAAGCAATCTGTTCAGCCTAAACCCGATGCGAGTAAAGCTGCAGCCAAGGTACCCATGAATCTGTATGATATCCTGAAATGGGTTTTTGAATCTCTTGCTGATTGGGAGTTAGTTTGATAGTGGAGTAGATGTTTTTATATATTTATCTATTGGGTGAGAGATAATGTAATATTGAAACATTTTAATTGTTTCTTCGGTTAGATTCTTACAGAAGAAAATGGCTTTTTTTTTGTTTTTTTAAACAGAAAAAGAAAGAGGAAGAGAAAGCGAGAGAACAGGAATTGAATGAGTTGTTCAAGGTAGCTATTAGTCAGCCCAAAGTTCCTGTAGGTATGTACGTTTTTCATGAAAAATGCTCTGATGAAAATTGATCTTTCCTGTGTTGTTTATCTTGCTTGTTCACTCTGGTTTCGATGTATTTATAGAATATGGCGGTGGTTTTGGTGATGTTTCTTGGCAGGTGTGGATCCAAAGTCCATCCTGTGTGAGTTTTTCAAGGCCGGGCAGTGTCAAAAGGGTTTCAAGTGCAAGTTCTCTCATGATTTGAACATTCAAAGGAAGGGTGAGAAGATCGACATTTACAGCGATAAGCGTGATGAAGGTAATAAGGCTAAGTGTGGCACACAGTACCTTATATGAACAGTGGTCTTATTATTGCTTTTTATTCTATATTGTTTTAGATGGAACGATGGAGGAGTGGGATCAAGAGACCCTAGAAAAGGTTGTGGAATCCAAGAAAAATGAATATAACCAGAATAAGCCAACAGATATTGTAAGTTGCTTCCTTATCTCTGTCTATCTCGATTTTGTTATTGGGTGCTTGTTGGGACATGTTGATTGAGGGCTTCTGGTTTCCTAATATTATGCCTATCAGTAGAGTTTCTCATGTTAATGCTCTATGCCAAAGTCCGAAGTGATATTTTTTTGTACAAATACTCAGCCATTAGTATGTGATGGCTACTCATGGATTATGCTAAGTGGTGCATCAGTTTCGGTTGAGTTTGCTCTTTCTTACTGTGATCAAAGGTTTAGATGAGTATAAGATGTTGCCTTTAGCTAGTAGCATGGTTCATCTTAAGAGCTAGTTCATGTCGTTTTTCATCCCGTTGTTCCTTGTTACTTTCTCTTCATTTGGATCATGCCTGACAAGAACTCATGCTTGGGGGTGATTAAACGACATATTTTCCATGATGTGACTGTTTCTTAACAATATAGTTCGCTAATTCTATACTAAGAGAAGTAATAACTTGGCGTGTTAACTCATTTAAACACCTTCATAAAATTTATCCTAACACATGATGAGTTCTTTGTCAGGCATGAGTTCATTGAGCTACCATAAATATGCTAATTGTTTGTAATTTTCGTGTTTGCCTATATGTAATAACAGGTATGCAAGTATTTTCTGGATGCGGTGGAGAAGAAACAGTATGGGTGGTTCTGGGCTTGCCCCAATGGAGCCAGAGAGTGTCATTACAGACACGCTCTTCCTCCTGGATATATCCTTAAATCTCAAATGAAGGCCCTCTTGGAAGAGGAGTCACAAAAGATGCCGGTTGAAGAAGAAATCGAAAATGAGGTTTCGTACTCTTCCAGTATTCCCAATTGCTAGGTCCCTGAAGTTGATCCGTGAGACCCATATTGTTTTCTTGTTATGTGTTTCAGCGTGCAAAACTGAAAACTGCGAC
This sequence comes from Alliaria petiolata, assembly GCA_020283515.1. NCBI lineage: Eukaryota > Viridiplantae > Streptophyta > Magnoliopsida > Brassicales > Brassicaceae > Alliaria > Alliaria petiolata. The sequence goes on along the minus strand of JAHZTW010000001.1, from coordinate 438,801,674 downwards.
TCAGATGACTCCTGCGCTATTTATGGAATGGAAGAGGAAGAAAATAGCTGAGAGAGATGAAGGTTTGGCTGCTTCTCAAGCGGAGAGAGCTAAGAACGACCGTATGAGGTAATCCCATTCATCCACCTCCAGTGTGACTCTGTTTTTTTTTCCTCGTAAGCTGATTCATTATGTGGACATGTAATCTCTCAGTGGCCGGGAGCTGTTTCTGTCCAATGCAAGCTTGTTTGTGGATGATGCTGAGGCTTTTGAAGAATACCAGAGGGAAAAAGAAGAGCAAGAGATTGAACAGAAGGTGAACTCTCTCTCTCTCTCATCATTTAAACAAACAACCAAGCCATGTTAATGGAATCTTGAGTTTTTGATTCTCAGGCAAAGAACAAAGAAGCAGAGGCAGGGACAAGCAAGAGTAGTGGTGATGCTGAAGAGAGTTCGGAAGAAGTCGGTGATGATGATGATGATTTAGACATGGATGAGCTGGATGAATTGGAAGCAAGCTTGTCGAAAACTTCGATTCAGATTCGTGAGCCAAACAATGAAGGATCATCTTGAGATGGAAATATCTTGTGAAAGAGGAGATAAAGAAAGCACATGTTTTGCTTTGTGTACTTTTTCGATAGAGTGGATTTTGCAGACACGAACCTATTTTCAGGTGTTGGAATAATCTGTTATTGTCTTAAAGATCTTAAAGTCTCATCAAGGACTGACTTAGTAGTGTCTTTTTTTCTTCTTAATGTTGTTCTTAATGTTGTTTATCTGTACTATTAGATGAAAAGTCAGAAAAAAATATATCTGAAAAAATATATTTGAATCAAAAGGGATTCTTAATTTCAAAAATTCATAGTATTATATTAATAATTAAAGAAATGGCCAAAATATAATATATAAAGGGAATTCGGATAAAAAGGGGAGAAATCAGAGACACAATTGAATAAAAAAAAAAACAAAAGTCGCCATGGTAGCCGTATCAGCCAATCTCGCGGCGAACCTGACATCGTCGTCGCTAATTGCGAATCGGCCACTCTCTCTCTCCATGTTAAGCGGAATCAGAAACTCTTTCATATTACCCTTGAGGACATGTCTAAAGCCCACACCTCTCCGGCTCGCGTCGTGGCCACCACACGGCTCTTGTGTTAGGGCCATGTCATCGTCTTCTTCTCCATCTTCCTTCGGATCGTCACTGGAGGAGACCGTTAAATCGACGGTGGCGGAAAACCCTGTCGTTGTTTACTCCAAAACCTGGTGCTCGTAGGCTCACTCTTCTCATACTCTTCTTCTCTTAATCACAATGCGTTTCTTCTTCAATTGCTAAATTTGTTTTTTTCTTTCCCTTTGATCTACGATTTCTTTTTTCTTTCTCTTTCCTTGTGGTGAAGATACTCGTCTGAAGTGAAGACGTTGTTCGAGAGTCTTCAAGTTAAGCCACTTGTTGTTGAATTGGACGAACTTGGTATGCACTGACTTCTGTATATTGGGTCTCTGATTGGTTTGCTAAATTGGTTTTGATTATGTGTGATATTGTTTTGATCGAAGCTTGTTAGAATTACTTATTGTTTCAGCAAGCATTTTAGATTGGATCTAGTTAATACTTGTTACCAGGTAGATATGATTCATGTTCGTCTTCCGATATTGGTTTTTTATAATTGAATTGGTTTGTATGTTTATGGGTTATACTCTTTAGGACTTTTGAGTTTGCATGTTTATGGAAGATTTTGATGCAGGATTAATGCTTAGAGGGGTTTGTAATGGCCCGAGATTAGCTTCTACACTTTGGAGATTCTGTGATATGTTTGGTTTGAAAATTACCTGGACCCTAGTTTTTACTTGGACAATCTTGTTGATGAAGAATCGCAGTTAATGGATTTCTAATGGCTTAAACCTTTTCTTTCCTGTCTGTGGACTTTAGACAGTATGCTTCTGTTTTACTGCAAATTATTTTCATGGCTTGTCAAGATTTTGATACTTTCCGAAAACATTTGTTCTTTGTTGTCTTACTTAGTATTTTTCTGGCTAAACCATCTCTCTGCCTCATGGCATTGGTCTGAAACATCTTGAGTTGCTGTTACGAATGCTTTGGTGTTTTTCGACATTTCCAGGAGCAGAAGGGTCGCAGCTGCAAAATGTATTGGAGAGACTTACCGGTCAATACACTGTTCCCAATGTTTTCATCGGTTAGTTGTTTCATCATTTGCATCAGTCTCCGAAATTGTTCTTAATTCTTTTGCCTGTAAACAGAACGTTCTCAAACACGAAACTGCAATGAAATCTTAGTCACTTGCATTTACGATCTCTTTCACTTCAACAAATCTAATTTTATATCATGTCTTTTTTTTGCTATTGACCAGGAGGCAAGCACATTGGTGGCTGCTCAGGTACACTCTCTCTTCCTCTCTTATCTCAACACCGAGGTTTTTGATCTCAGAATGTAAATGAGATCCTGTGTGTATTGGCACCAAGATCTTACTTTCTGATTCATTAACTTGATCTGCATCTCTCTATTGTTAAACAGATACATTGCAGCTTTACAATAAAGGAGAACTAGAGACAATGTTAGCTGAAGCCAAAGGAAAAACCGATCAGACTTGAGAGAGATTTAGAGATGATGAAACTAGTTTGGAATAAATTATTGAAGTCTAGACGACTTGGTGTTTGAATTTACTGTCTATATAGAGATTTTTATAAGAAGAATCTATTGTGTTTCCGTTACTAAACCGGCATTGCTGAGTTTGATCGAATCGCTACTTGGAATTTGCAATCAATTTTGGGTCGCTAAATGCACAGGGTGTCTCATGGATAATCAGATTGGGAGACTGGAAAAGATAAAGATGAATTGTTGTTGGTAAGCTTTTTGGTACATACGGTTTGGTTCAAGATTACAAACAAACAAACCGGTTTAGAGATAAACCAAATCTCTCATTTGACTTCTTCGATCTCGTCCAATGCGTAGTTGTTGGTCGATATATTCGCGTAATTCACCTTTGAGAACCGGACTACAACCGGATATCGGGTCTTCGGGTCCTATCAATTTAAACCGGAGTATATAAGATGAAACGAAATCTAACTGTTGGATTGTTAACTCGGAAATTAGATGCGCATTACCTGATCAACGGCCACAACTGATCCAACGTTCTTGTACCAGTAGGATTCTCTCCTTAGAATCTTGACCTGTAAGTCCCCAGAATGGCATACAACTTTTACATTAGCCCCATAACTCTTAAAATGTTCCAAGTAGACCAAGAAGAACTTATTGCCGATACATAATTTGGCTCAAAATGTTCTTCGTTAGAATCCTGACGTACAAGTCCCAAAATATGATACAATTTTCAAATTAACCCCGTGATTCTTATAATATTACAAATTGACCAATAACTTGACGAAATGCCAAATTGACCAAGAACTTATTGAAGATTACTACATGATTTAGCTCAACTATCGTTCCAATCTTCTCTAATAAGTAACAACATCTGTAAGATTGTACATAATTTTTCCAAGTATACAATGCATAAACATGATCGTAGATTGTTCAGATTATATACGTATATGATGAGCTAAAGAAGAGCTGACCTTAGATCCTCTCTTGGGCCCAATCGGAGGAGGTTTAGGCTTCGTTGCAGGAGCAGCGACGGTGGTCGAAGAACCCTCCGAGGAGGCAGGTGCCGGAGGTGCTTCCTCCGAGGCTCTGACTACTAGCCTCGAACCGAAGCTTCTCATAGGCAAGAAAGACACGGCGGCGATCTTTGAAGTCGCCGAAGAACCGCCGGATACAGCCGCGGTGACGTTGGTCGTCAGAGTAAATCCGGTGGCTGCTGACGTCATCGCCATCTGTGTGATTATGCGGAGATTTTCGTTGGTTGTGTGATCCAAAAGGCTAAAGAAAAAGAGGAAATGAGGACAAAGCTTGAGATGTCTTTGGGGTTAAAACGAATCGTTTTCTCCCACTTGTGATATGACACGTGTGATCACATCTCGGTTCTTCAGGATAATGTGATGACATGGCAACCTTAAAATGAACAATTAATTTTTTTATTTTTATTTTTGGGTACAAGAAAACCAAAAATGAATAAACTAAGAAAAAATATATATTATTCGATAGAAACATCCTGTAAATTAGGGATGCCTTGCCGCAAAATTTCATTTCTCTTATGAACCGCCATGAAAGCCTGAAACCTCTCCTTCATTCTCCATTGACTTAGTAGCTTAAGTGATCTACGATTCAGCTGAATGATTTCAATCAATCCGTGATGAGAAGAAGGAATTACCGAACGAAAGCGGCCGAAACCCTAAAAAAGATGGATCCGCAATTTGGGTTCACGAATCCTGATCCTTGGAGCTCTCGAGCGAATTCAGGTATTTTATACCTCGATTTCGTTTTCGTGGGTGCGTATATTTTGTGTTTTACTGAATATTTTCTGTCTTTTGGTTTAGATTTGAAACGCAGGAGAAAGGTGACTTTCGTCGATGTTGATCATCGGAGTCCCTTGAACGATTCCCCAGAAGCTCAAACCGGTAAATGTGAGTTCGCGTCTCGCCTGGATTCATCTCTAGTTCCGAATAATCTCAGATCTGAATGTTGAATTCGATTATCATTTCCAGCGCTTGATGCCAAGACCTCGGAGTTTGCGTTCTTTAACAAGTTAAAATCTGGTTTTGGCCTCTGCTCTGAATCTCCTGGCTCTAGATCATCGAATAACGTCAAACAAAATCCGAAAACCTTCGAATCCAGAAGCCACAATGGTTTGCGGTTTATCATCTCTTCTTGTGATGATAATAGTGTTTGCTTGGCTTCCCACTGGATTTTCATCTCTGCCGTTTTAAAACCAGAATGTGCAGGAACGGACCGCGAAGCTAAAGATAAACGCGATAGTTATACCTTCTCCACACCCATTCATACTGCGAGACGTGGTTCACGTGGCTTGTCTATGTCACCTGCCAACTTCAGTCGAAAGGATAAAGGTCGTTACTTGGTGCCAGATGATATGCTCTCTTGTCTATTAGGAGGATAGATGAGTCATTTTTGCTTTCGTTACATGCTAATACTTCTCTAGAATCTATTGTTTCTGCTGTTTTTAGAGAAAGGTCCTGGGAAATCTTCTTCAGGATTCAGTAGAGACGATGACACAGTTCGAGGTGGTAACAACAACCTGAGATGTGGAGGTAGAGGATTTTGGATATGATCTAGTCTACAAAGAAGCCAAACACACTGATCAATAGATAAGAAGCATGATAACGTAGTTTGAATTATCAGGAAGCAGTGATGAGAAAGGAGACTTATTCTCTGTGAAGAGGAAGAGACTGAATCAGTGGGTCAAAGATACATGGTTTCCTGCAATCCCCGAGCTTACCTCAAACGGGTACACAATAGTCTTTTTATTACTTCTATCTCAACAGTTGTGTATAGTCTATAATGTACTCAGAAGAAAATCATTTTTCAGGGGGGATTTAGTTTCTCTTCTCCTTACTCGGCTGTTCCCTGGAAACGAGGAGACACATGTAAGCTCGATAGAATCCTGCACTACATGGTAATTGCTTATCTTGATAGATTATAATTACCCTTTGTATCCTCTCAGCCTTCTAGGTTTTCCAAGGAGAGGAAAGATGGAGTCAAAAGAAGAATGTTGGTTGATTCTCCTGGATCAAAGTTTCTCAAGAGGTCCCATGGAAGCTATACAGAAGTTGACCACAGTCTGCAAATGGAAAGGGACAGATCCATCTCTTGGCGGGGATGGCTGGAAAATAGCATTGCACCGAGTCTGCAGTTTGCAACAGATCATGTTCACAGCAGTTTCATCCCAAGAGATCCGGAAGAGCTTAGCTTTTCCATCTCATATCCTAAGGAATCGGTTTATCGACCTCCATTGTTGCCACAGAAGCCGTCCCTGTCGTTTCATTCTGAAGAAACTCTGGACTGTTCTTCTCCCATGTCTAGCCTCCATTTCAGACACTACAAGCCTCTTTCACTGGGTTATCACAGAGAAGAAAGTGGATACAGGTCGGAGGACTTGTCACTTGATTGTAGAGAGCCTTCCTCTGCATTACTTCTCGAGTGGAATAATGTAACCGCAAGCACCAGAAAGACCGATGATTTGCCACTAAGTTATCACACGGAACTCACCGCATATCCCAGTGAATCAACCTCATTATCTTTGGCTGATAATCCATGGAGCTCTGGCTATTCTTCATCCCATGATTTGGTTGCAAGAGAGCTGTACCCTATACCTCTGCTCTCTCATTACACTATCGGCAGTTCCCACTTACCAGAAACGAACCAAACCAGCCCATTTGAGCATGAATTCGAGAGGCATATTATTGATGACGAAGATGTGGTTGCTGCTGCAAACCAGTATCTCCAGACGTTTCATCATACAAATAGCGCAAATTGCTTAAGCAGAGACTACACATACTCTCCAGTGGATCATTGCCCTTTTAAAGTCCCTGGATGTGATATAGTACCCTTTCCAGTTTCAAATTTGTTGGAAGCGTCAAGTCCATCACAAAGCGATCGGTTTAGCTCTCGTGATTGGATACGCTTTTAAGTTTCATTCAACCCCTCAAGCTTGGATTGATTCATAGAAGTAAAATCCCTTGTGGGTAGCTATGAGCTTAAGACAGCAGCTGAAGAACAACTACTAGCTCATGTTGTTGATCTGACTTAACAACTTGATAAGTGTATCTGAGTTCCGAACCAAACCAACAACAACAATTAAATATGCATGTGTCGATGATATAAAAATCAACAACGAACCAAACCAACAACAACAATTTCCTACTCGCACTGGTTCTGAAGATTTTGTGTCATGTCATTGTTTCAAGTTCAGAAAGACATAAGAATCGATGATTTTAGATCTTGTTCTACCCACGTTACTGATGAATTGATTGAAGGAGATGTCGATGATCATCGGTATTATTTGATCCGACATAGAGTACTGCTATATGGTTGAGATGGTAAATGATCTTTTATTCCAGAGTTATTCATGGGGACATTGGTAAATTGGTCGCCATTCTTTGTTTTTGTTCTCTCTCTCTCTCTCTTTTTTTTTTGTTTTTTTGATGAACCTCTTAGACCCTTCTCAACTACCAAAGTAGTTGGAACTCATTCTCTAAATAGAAATCACTAACCAGATTGAGAAAGCTTGGAATTAATAAAAATGAATAATAGAAGGAATGTAATATGTAATTGCATATATATATGGTTGGTTCTCTGATGATTGTTCGCCCCCCTCCCATTGATTTTGATGGTACTTCATTTCCCATCAATCATCATCATTACTCTGATAAGATACATAACACTTACTATCGCAAAAAGGGAAAGAAGAAGGAGGCTCAAGTCAAATCAAGTGAAGAAAATATTGAAACAGAGTAAACCTCTGGATGTTACAGAGGGTTTACCATTCTTTACAAACAGAGAATTGTATAAGTATTGTTTACTTTCCTTCTTTCGTTCTTTATGCATTTTATGGATTGTAAACTAAGCGAGATGAGCTTAGAGGTGATCGATATGAGATCATCGTCTTGATCGAGATGAGATCAAGATAACTCAATTTGTACTTGCATTTATCAATAAACCGTTACACCTTTCTACTTCATCTCTCTCTTTCTCTCTCAAATACATCTATACTCTACCATTGGTGCGGTTGATAAACGACGAATCTAACGCGATGGCGAGCAAAAATGTATCGCTGGCGAATTCCGAATACGGTGATTACGACGGATCTTCTCAAATCCAGCAGCAATTGGATCAATTGCAAGGGAATCTGAAGATTCTGGGAGATTCTAAAATGCAAAGTGACGCGAAGGTCATTGAGCTCGACGCGAAGGTCGCGAACATCGTCGATCAGCTGACAACGATGATGACGATGATCGGGAAGTTGGATACACAGCGGACTACGCCGGAATCGCGTAATCGACAGCAAGCGGGATCTTCCACAGCTCCGATCCAGGTATCTAATCCAAATCTGGAACATTATCGGAACGATTCTCCGTTAGGTTATCGAGCTGGATCTTTGAACTTAGCTAATCGAGATAGTATGCTTAAGAAGATCGAGATGCCTATGTTCACTGGCAAACAACCGTACATATGGATAATTGAGGTTGAGCAGTTCTTCCACATTGGACGTTACACGGCTGGGGAAAAATTGGAACTAGTTGCCTTGAGTTTGGAAGGAAAAGTCCGGAAGTGGTTTTATTGGGAACTCAAACGCAAAGGTTTCAGAGACTGGACAGATTTCAAGAACAAATTGGTTTTGCGATTCTCAGAATCTATTGAAGAAGCTCCAGCGAAAAGATTATTCAAGATCAAACAGAATGGGACAGTGAATGACTACATATCTGAGTTTGAGGAGTTGTCATCCCTAGTACCAGGTCTGGATGATGATCATCTGATTCACATCTTCTATAACGGCTTAAATCTGTAAATGCAAGAGGTCATTAAGATGAAGGAACCGCAAACATTGGAGCATCACATAGCTGCCGTATTAAGAATGGAGTCAAGTGCGTTTTGCAAGGCAGTCATTGAGGTGTCAAATTCAGATTTTAATGCAAAACCACGCAAGACGACAACAGCTTATACAACAACAAGGAACGTGTTTAACCATGACCAATGCGGTGGTTTAGCTCAGGGACAAAATCAGGGACGACTGTAGTACAAGGAGAATGAAAATAACATAAAAGCAGTGGTTCGTCCGAGGCAAAAGTTTTCTGATGCTGAGTTGTCCAGGATGCGACGAGAGGTAATATGCTTCCAGTGTGGTGGTAAATGGTCACGAGCACATGTCGCTGAATGCCCGAAGCGAGAATTGCGCATTCTGACTGTTATCAACGGATTAGAAATGGAAGTGTTGGGTGAGGCAGAAGAGGATGAGTCACCACAGGATCAGTTGATGTTGGTACAGGAACTGCGAACTCTTTCCCTCAACTCATTTTTGGGGATCCATTCTCCTAAAACAACAAAATTATACGGGAAGATTGGACGATCTAGAGTGATCGTGATGCTTGATAGTGGAGTATCTCACAATTTCATTTCTCCTGAAGTTGTGAAAAGGCTGCGGTTAAAAATTGGTACAGAAAGCATCTTTGATGTGTTGTTAGGCAATGGTGTTACAGTCAAAGGTACCGGTGTATGTCGAGATTTAACTTTCACATTGTCTGATGTCAACTTCACATTTGATTTTATCTCATTAGAACTGGGAATGGTGGATGTCATACTAGGCATACAATGGTTTGAAACCTTGTGAAAATGTGTGGTAGACTGGAAAAAGCAAGAGCTCTCATTTGTCTACAACAATCAGTTGGTGGAATTATTTGGAGATCCGTCTTTACATTTCCCACGGTTATCTTACAAGTCCTTGTCGGCCTTACCTGTTTATATTAAGGGAAGAGAAGTGCCTATGATACTCAGCAGCACGACATCCGAGACATTCCGAGCAGTTCCAGAACCCATTACAAACTTATTGGCACAATTCCAGGGAGTTTTTGAAGCTCTAAAAGGATTACCACCAATCAGGGGTCAAGAACACGCAATAAATTTGCTACCAGGGATTACAAGCATATCCGTGAGACCTTATAGGTATCCTCATGCCACCAAAGTTGTAATGGAGAAGATGGTCTTAGAAATGTTAGATTCTGGGATTATAAGGCCAAGTACTAGTCCGTTTTCGAGTCCTGTTTTGTTGGTACCGAAGAAAGACAATGTGTGGCGGTTTTGCATCGATTACCGCGCTCTGAACCGAGCAACGTTTCCTGACAAATTCCCCATACCAGTCATTGATCAGCTACTTGACGAACTACATGGTGCCACAATCTTTTCTAAACTGGATTTGAGGTCAGGATATCACCAAATTATAATGATCGAAGCAGATATACACAAAACTGCTTTCAGGACGTTGGAGGGACATTATTAGTTTCTGGTAATGCCATTTTGCTTATCCAATGCTCCAGCAACATTTTAGGCCCTAATGAACAAGGTTTTTAAGCCTTTCCTTCGACAGTTTGTTCTGGTATTCTTTGATGACATACTTGTCTATAGTTCAAGTATTTCTCAACATGTGGAACACTTACGAGTGGTAATGAAGGTTTTTGAAGAACAGCAGCTATTAGCCAACAAGAAGAAGTGTGTTTTTGGGCTGCCACAAGTCGAATATTTGGGTCATGTCATCTCTCAAGAGGGAGTGGCAACTTAATCAACCAAGACAATGGCTATGAAACAATGGCCAACTCCAAAAACAGTCAAAGAACTGAGAGGATTTTTAGGCTTGACAGTATATTATCGCAAATTTATTCGCGGATATGGTATCATTGCTCGACCACTTACAGAGTTGTTGAAGAAGGATAACTTCCAGTGGTCAGTAGAAGCACAAATTGCCTTTGATCAGTTAAAAGAAGCAATGTCCTCTGCTCCGGTACTCGCTTTGCCTGACTTTGATAAGGTTTTTGTTCTGGAGACTGATGCTTCAGGATTTGGTGTGGGTGCAGTGTTGATGCAGGACCATCAGCTTATAGCGTTCTTCAGTCATGGTTTTACTCCTCGAGAGCAGTTAAAGCCGGCATACGAGAGAGAGTTAATGGCAATATTGATGGCAGTTATGAAATGGAAACACTATTTGGTTGGGAGAAAGTTTGAAGTTCACACAGATCAACGCAGTCTCAAGTATCTTTTGGAGCAAAAAGAAGTTAATCTGGAATATCAGAGATGGCTCACGAAACTTTTGGGCTTTGAGTTTGATATTTTGTACAAGCCAGGTTGTGAGAATAAGGCTGCCGATGGGTTATCGCGTATCCCACCAGATTCTAATAAGGTTACTACTACTCTGTTGGCTCTTATATTTCCTTCGGTATTACAGATACATGATTTTTATAAGGAAATATATGTGGATGCCACTATACAGACAATGATCACTCAGGTCAGAGCTGGGACTCAGTTATCAGTGAAGTATACAGTTATGAATGGTCGTCTTTGGTACCGCAAACGATTAGTCATCCCTAATACTTCTTCTTTCATTCATGTTATTATCAGAGAGTGTCACGACAGTCAATTGGGAGGCCACTCAGGAGTGTTAAAAACAGTGAAACGGATTCAGTTGGCGTTTTATTGGTCATGAATGTTTAAGTCAGTGCGGCAGTATGTTTCTGAATGCATGGTTTGCCAGCAACACAAATACTCGACATTGTCTCCCGCTGGTCTTCTACAGCCCTTACCAGTTCCTACTATGGTTTGGGAAGATATCTGTATGGATTTTATTGAGGGGTTGCCTACTTCTTATTGATATAATGTCATCTTAGTGGTGGTGGACAGACTGAGTAAGTATGGTCACTTTGTTGGCCTGAGACACCCGTTCTCTGCTTTGGATGTGGCTCAACGATTTCTTTCTGAAGTGGTTAAACTACATGGGTTTCCACGCACAATTTTTTCAGATAGAGATCGCATTTTTCTAAGCTCCTTTTGGAAGGAACTGTTTCGTTTGGAGGGTACGAAGCTGAATTACATCACTGCGTTTCACCCGCAAACTGATGGTCAAACAGAGGTCCTTAATTGTTGTTTGGAGACGTATCTCATATGCTTCGCTTCAGGGCATCCTAAGACGTGGCACAAGTTTTTATCTTGGGCGGAACTTTTGTATAATACATCCTATCATACTTCTTTGAAGACTACGCCTTTTAAGGTGTTATATGGCCGGGATCCCCCTTCTCTTTTGCGCTATGAAGAGGGTTCGACAGTTAATTTTGAATTGGAGGAAATGCTCAAAGAGAGGGATATCATGCTGTCGGAGATTAAGTTGCAATTAGCGAGAGCTCAGAACAACATGAAGGGACAAGCCGATAAACATCGACGGGATGTACATTACGTTGTGGGCGATAAAGTGTTTATCAAATTGAAGCCTTATCGTCAACAGTCTGTGGTCAAACGATTCTGTCAGAAGTTGGCAGCACGCTTCTTTGGTCCTTATGAGGTTTTGGAGAAAATAGGCAGCGTTGCGTATCGTTTGAATTTACCCGCAGGATCGCAAATTCATCCAATGTTTCACGTATCTCAGCTTAAGAAGGCGGTTGGTGATGAGCAATTGCTGCAACCTCTTCCTATTGCTGTGTCAGATATGACTACAATTGACTTTGCTCCTGAGGAAGTGCTGGCTAAACGTTACTCTTCAACCAGCATAGTTGAATTGTTGGTTAAGTGGAAGGGACAGCCTGATCATGAGAGTACTTGGGTCTCTTCGGCTGAGTTGTTTAAACAATTTCCCAATGACAAGCTTGAGGACAAGCTCATTTTCAAAGGAGGGAGTAGTGATAAGATACATAACACTTACTATCGCAAGAAGGGAAAGAAGAAGGAGGCTCAAGTCAAGTCAAGTGAAGAAAATATTGAAACAGAGTAAACCTCTGGATGTTACAGAGGGTTTACCATTCTTTACAAACAGAGAATTGTATAAGTATTGTTTACTTTCCTTCTTTCGTTCTTTATGCATTTTATGGATTGTAAACTAAGCGAGATGAGCTTAGAGGTGATCGATATGAGATCATCGTCTTGATCGAGATGAGATCAAGATAACTCAATCTGTACTTGCATTTATCAATAAACCGTTACACTTTTCTACTTCATCTCTCTCTTTCTCTCTCAAATACATCTATACTCTACCATACTCTCCACAATAAATTTCGTAATTATGAATTTCGTGTGTATGGTCAGCTGAAAACTGTAATGTTCAACGAAGTTTGTGTGTCGTCTATTGAAAATCGAATTTTGGAATGGACTAATGAATAGACTTATTAGACAATGAATTAGAAAAATATAACTTGGCTAACACAATTCATTTAGTCATGTTTCTTGCTTTTCTATTAACAGAGCTTCGGATTATTAAACCAGAATGTTTCATATGTTTCTTGCTTTTGCAAAACTGTTCCAAGACGGACAGTTTAACCACTCTCTAATGTTTATACATTTTCTCACAACAGCTAGTTTCTTAACCCTAACTTCGTGTGAATCTGCCACGTCACGTCATTCACACCTTCTCTTTGCTCCTTGCTGACTAAAGCCGGGTCAAAAAGTTAGTTCGTAGTTAATGCAATGGAACCGAAATTCTACAAACCGGTTGAAAAGGTTGAAAGTTTGATGGTTTGGTTATGATAGCCGGTTTATGACATTAAGTCTAACCAGAGAAATGAAGATTAAACCGTGGAAATATGTCCACGTGGTGGTCTTACAGCCTACAGGGGTATTTGGAGGTTTCAGTTTGGCATAGGTTTAGTATTTATCTTTGGTTATAGAAATGCTCAAAGACAGTCAATAAAATTAAAAAGCCAATTATATAAACAACAAAAAAAAATTGCATCTCAATGTGAAATTTTTGGTTTGTTACATTTGGACAAGAAAAAAGACATTACGAGGATAAGTTGGGTTGGTCCATTTAAGATATTCCTGGTCCCAAATATATTAGAGTAGATTATCATTATTCTTTTATATTTGCTTGCATATATTTGATAAAACATATAACATGCTATTGTTTTATCGATTTTTGAATCATTTATTAGCAACTGTAATAAAATACTGCCAATTTTTTTTTTTTTATTCTTAGAGAAAAATATTTAGAATTGAATAATAATTAAAAAAATTATGGAGAAATTTTTTAAATTAACATTAAAATTTATAAAACTACAAGACAACATGTACGAGTTTTTCCTAAACTTTGGATTACTCTTTCTAAAACACAAACCCCGAGTATTTTTGGACTATTTTTGGAAGTTTAAAATCTTTAGTAAAGAAAACTTATTAAATAAATCTTTTAAGTTGAGACAAACCATGATGCATCCATGCCAACAATAGACCTCTATAATCGCTATACAAACCCATTTTCTAGATCTCTAGTACGTGATTTTTAATTTTTATATTAAAAAAAAAATCGAATGTGTATTTATTAAACAACATTTTATTTATTTAAATTACAAAAGTGAAGAAGCCATGGAAAGGTCATTTGCAGCTTTCCCTCTAACAAAAAGCCCTTTTGTATCAGACGTCATCCCCAAATAGCTCGGACTGTTAGATTCAGAGAAAACCTTACTCCGGCGAAGCTAACTCACCGGCGGAGCTTGGAGATGTTTCTTATCCTAGGCTAGCTTCTAACAGGTTCTCTCTCTCTCTCTCTCTCTCTCTCTCAAATGTCTGACTTAAGCAGCTCCGATCTCACTTTCGGATGCTTTTTATCTCTTCCTCTTCTCGTTATTCGTAACAGAATCTGCTCCCTTCTCTCTTTATGTGCAAATTATAGCTCTTTTTTTCATTCTTCCGATTCTGATTTGGTCGAGTTGATTTTCGTGTTTGTTTGTTTGTCAATTTGCTTCGTTACATGGGTTTATCAGGATTCGTGACCCACTTTCTTATTGTTGTCGAACGAATTTGGTTAACATACTTACGAGTTTGATTCAGTGAGGCCTAAGACTTGGTGCTATCTTTAGTCTCTCGTTCAAGGATTTCGATATCTGATACTGAAGCTGAATCGCTAAAGCTTCTTTATCTGTCACTTTTTTTTGACTTGACAGGTTATGTCTGATATGAGAAAACATATTTCTGGAGAAATTTTCAAGGAGGTTGAAGATAGACAGAGTTGTCCTAGCAATGTGGTTGCGAGATTAATGGGTCTAGAGACAGCTGCACCACGGAGCAGATCCAGGAGCTCTTCACGCTGTGTGGATAATCATGAAGCTGGTAAGTTTCATAAGAAGCAGCACAGAGAATTCGAAGAAACCTGGAAGGCCGAGTTTTCAAGAAAAGGAAACTGTGATAACACAAAGCTGGATCTTGTTCGTCGGAAGTTCATGGAAGCGAAACGCCTGGTAACAGATGACAAGCTTCACAGGTCCAAGGAGTTCCAAGAAGCTCTTGAGTTTCTAAGCTCCAACAAAGATCTATTCGTCAAGTTTCTCCAGGAATCAAATTCCTTGTTTTCTCAGCATCTTTCTGACTTTCAGCCTCATCCCGAGGCTAAGCGCATTACGGTATTGAGACCTTCAAATGCTCAGAAAGATACTAGGCAGATTGAGAAATGGGCTTCTTCGAATGGATGGACCGATGCTGTGCAGCCAACTCGAATAGTTGTCTTGAAGCCTAGTCCGGGGAAGGCTCTTGATATAAAGGCTATTGCTTCTTCATCACCTGATGAGGCTGGAGATGCTGAGACTAGACAAGTGGCAAAGGAAATTACACGTCAAATACGTGAGACTTTTAGGGGCCATTGCAGGAACGAGACTCTTTCTTCTTCTTCTTCTTCTTATGATGTCTTGTCCAATGGCTATATCGTTGATGATGGTTCGTTAAACAGATATCCAGTGGGAAACATTAGCAACTCTGAGATCATGTCGCCATCCTCTAGGCATTCATGGGACTGTGCGAATAGGTTTGAGAGTCCTTTCTCTTCCTCATCCTTCAGCCGAGTCTCGTTTTCTCCAGAGTCATCATCTGTCTACAGAGAGGCAAAGAAACGGCTTTCTGAGAGATGGGCAATGATGTCACTAAACGGAGACACACAGCAACAAAAATTCTTCCCAAAGGCCTCAACCGCCTTAGGCGATATGCTTGCACTTTCAGAAACGAAAGCACCGAGCAGATCCAGTGCAGAGAGCAACAAATCGAAACAAGAATCGAGAAGATCAGTTTCATGCATAGGCAGTGGTCTAGATCAAGTTGAAAGCGCAAGCGATTTTCCTCTGGATACCCTTGAGAGGTCAAAATCAGTCTCTGAGATTAGACTCAATGGTGGAACGTCTGTTTCAGGAACTTCAAAAGCACAAGCTCACCGAGACCTTACCGAGTCAAGAAGCTTAAAGTCATCATGGAAAGTTTCAAGCTTGTTCTTCTTCAGTAATAAGAAGGCAAGCATGGAGAAGACGGATGCTCTGTCTCGATTGGCTATGCCCACTGATGCATTACAACGACAAAGTATTCTTACAAGCGAGGTAGTAAACCACAATCTGAAACTGTTTGTGAGTCTAGGAATGCTCTGAAGACAGTCTTGTTTTAATCATCCGCCATTGGTTTGTTTGCAGAGAGAAGTGGCTACACCGAATGAAAACCAGGACCAGCCGAGTCCAGTATCAGTTTTACAGCCGCCTTTCGAAGAGGAAGTTGTGGGAAATCCAGAATGTTGTGGGTCAACAAAGCCATGGACCAGTCAAGGTAGCTTTAGCTCTCGCTGCTGTTAACCTTTCTATGAGTTTTTGTTAAATCAAATTTGTTGACACTTTTGCAAATATCGTATCTCACAGGAGAAGAAATGTCCCTGAAATCTAATCTGATCGACAAATCACCTCCAATCGGATCCATCGCTCGGGTTTTCTCATGGGAAGATGAGTCATACACAGACTCAAGTAAACCCGGAATGGGAATCAAGGAAGATGAAGACTGGTATTACTTCATCAAAACGATCTTAAAAGCATCCGGTTTCAGCGGCAGTGACCCGCTTATGAGCCGGTGGCACTCACCAGATACCCCCTTGGACCCATCATTAAGAGACACATTTGCCAACAGAGAACTCAACAAACGCAGGAAACAGCGATCAAACCGCAAGCTTGTGTTTGACTGCGTCAATGCCATCATTGCAGAGACAACATCAACAGCAGCACGCACGGGTTTGACCTCGGGATTTGACATGGTGGAACATGTTTGGACAGAGTTTAAGGGCTTGTCGGCTCAGGACTCTAACAGCTTGGAAGGAGAACGTTTGGTGAGGGACGAGGTCGTCGGGAACATGTGGAGTCATAATCTGCAAGCCGAAGTGAACAACTTGGGGACTGAAATTGAAGTGATGTTGTTGCAAGAGCTTGTGCAAGAGGCAGTCTTCGATCTTACTCGATGAATCAATGTATATATATGCGTTCATATAAATTTATTAGTAATTGTAAGTGTTTTGCATTCATGAAACATATATACAATCGTAGATGAAATAGTTGAACCATTATATATAACATTTACATCCTTTGTGGATGGATGCCCAATTCAAATAGTAATTTTGATTGTTATATAAATGGAATAGAAACCAGCAAAAAGCCGGTAAAAACTGTATAGTGGAAATGCGAATTTCAAAGTGTTGATAGGAGAAGAGGGGATTCTACAAGCAAACACACAAATAGAGAAACACAATAAGGCACTGTTTCGAGTTAAATATATATATTTATGCACAATCAGAGAGAGAAGTTACAGAGAGCAAAAACATAGAGAAAGAGAGCTTCACAGAGACCATATGGACGGACGCATGCAGTTTCAGAATCATGTTTATTTGGCTTCATCAACCTTTCGGGTTCACCGCCTGACTCTGGTTCAATCCATACTGCGAAGAGAAAATTCAAACCGCTTTTATCAACACCAGATTCACAAGCCTGATCTGATATGTAAAGTATCAAGAAATTGAAGAAATGATCGGTAGTTACCTTTTCTCTGATCCGGGAGCTCCAGTTTTCAATCTTGCTTGGCCCAGCAGACGACGCTTGGTTTGCTTGAGAACCAAGAAGTGGGTCCCAAGCTCTACTCCTCGGGTTCTCATAGTCTTCCTCATCGTCGAGCTCGGGCCTCCCCGGTGAAATCATAGCTCTGAGAACCATGGCTAGTAGCAGTGACAGTAGCTGAGAAACAGGAGTCGCGTGTTTACAATTAGAAACACAAGAAACGGTTCGTGTTTTGTCTTTGCATATTATGAAATGCTAAAACGTTAAAATAGGACTGAATTGAGGTACCTGGACCGCTACCACAGCAATCCCGACCCATTTGCATATATCGATGTTTTGCTCAATGAAAGCTCGAAGACTATTGAGTTCTCCAGTTGGATCGTACGGAAGATCCTACAGAACACAGATTCTAAACAGTTACTATACCAAGAAACAAGATTCGAATGTACCAAAGATGTCACCTTTTCCCAGTGACGGTCAATAGCGATGAATGCAACAAGGGCAGCTTCGAGTACAATGACCAGAGTTTTGAGAATAGAGTACTTTGAAAGTGTCAAGGGAGAAACGCAACAAGTTCATGAAGATTTGATAAAATCGATCCATCAACAGAGAAAGAAAAAGAAAAAAAAGAGTGAAGGTTTATGTATAAGGATACGAAACACAAGCAACAGCCATTGATCGCTTCAGCAGCTATGAAACCAATAATGGTAACAATGCAGACCAAAATACCAACCGCCATAAAAGAGTAGATGAACCTGCATTAACAAGCAAGACAGCAACACAAATTTCCAAAACCGAATCAGCAAACAAGTGTTTTTGGTTAATCTGAAAGAAGAGGAACCAAACATAATAACACTATTGCTAAAGTTTTATATTCAAAAGTTCCTTGAGCAACAAACTGTAGCTGAGCTAATTAAACCAGTCAACCTCAAGCATTTAAAGCTTTTATATCTACTTAATTTGAAATGGAGAAGAACAAAAAAGACCCAAGCTTGAGCTGTAACAATTAAAAAAGAAGAAGTAGAACTCTGAATTAGCACGAATCTAATTGGAAACCCTAAAAAAAATGGAAACTTTTAGGTAAAACCTCAAACTGGAAACTAAATGAACTAACAAGTGACACCCTAAGACTGGAATTTTACCATGGAGCAGGAAGATCCAACGAACGGAGGTTAAACCCATGATCAGCACTAGACCCAAGAACGATGCTCGCCATGAAACCAACAGGGTTCTTCAAAGAAACCTCGAGTCCGGAGCTCGATGTCGGAGGCGGCGGTGGAGGTTCCACGGGTACGTGACGGTGGTATTGATCGAGCATCCATATGGAGTAGATTAGGATCGAAACACCGAAGAAAGCTTGAACAAAATTGAGGATCTTGAGAGTGGAAGCAAACGAAACATGGCAGCAATTACGCCGCATTTTTCTCAGAAAACCACTGAATTTGGGAAATGAAATGAAGAACAAAAAAACAAAAAAAAGAAGCTGTCCTGAAGAAGGAAGATAACGGAGAGAGGAGAATCCGCAAGCCTTGTTCAAAACGGCCCAATTATTGAAACGGCCCAATTATTGAAACGGCCCAATTACGAAGAGAGAGTTAATAGTGTCTTTTTCCTCTTTCGAGATTTTGACACTTGAGAGTGTAGAGAGAATGAGGAAAGCTCCCTCGCTTGCGCTTCTCTGCATCCAAGCCCTCAAACTTGAGCTCCTACAAGGTAATTGGAGAAAAGCTCTGATCATTTGGTTATTTAATATATGCTCTCTGATTTGATTGAGTTTGTGCTCTGTGTATTCTCAGTCGATGATAATCCAATTCCGGATGTATACGAGCTTCCATCGGAGTTGCTTGATGCTGTTGTCGCACACTTGCCTGCACTAGCTTTGCATAATTTCCAGACCCACATGTGAGTTTTACTTTCAAGATTTTAGCGCTTAATGAACTGATATGATAGATAGATGAAACCCATCGTGTTTGTGTTATAGGCCGTTCAAGCGCTGTGGTAATTATGAATCTGGTGACGATTGCTTGATTAGTGGGAGAAAACGCGCAAGGTTTTGAAAAAAGCAACCTTTCTTTGATTCCCATTTTTTTTTTGTTTTTCGAACTGAGAAAAAATAGATTAATCTGCAGAAATGATATACTCGCTAGTTCTTGGAAGGGTTTGTTTAAGCTGCGGTGGCCTGAGCATGTTAACCTCGTGGAACCACCAGCTGAATGGCAACAGCTTTACTGGGAAAAGCATCTTCAAGAGTATGCCCTGACCCATGATTTGTTTGTTTACTATCTTCTTCCTTTTGGGTTTCGCGTTAATCCCAGTGACAGTTGTGTTGATGAAGCAGCTGAGGTAGCTATGCGTCCCACATTTAGTGGTCGGATAAGTTCCATTAATGTATCAGGTAAGTGTTCTGGTCTTGAGGTTGATTCGTCCTAGCTGCGTTAAGGAATCATACATTGTTCAGTTGGTTGTATTTTCTGTTGCAGATAAGATTTTGAGATACATTTGCCATGAAGAGCACACCAGTTGTCAACAATGTGTCTGCACGGAACTATCTTTCCATCTCCAGACATTTGGACCTTATCTTAGGTTAAGTAACATTTTTACGTTTGTCTGGTGATTGATCTTTACATAGTTAGTCACTTACAATCAGCTTGCCTGAGTCTTATATCGCTCATCATGACTGGTTGTTCATGAGATATCCAGTTTGCATTGATTTAACACTCTACCATAGTACTTATGCTTCTTTACGTTTCTTCTTACCTTTTGCAGGTGCCTGAGGCTTCTGAATGTGCTCTGCGTTACGGAAACTTGTGTAAGTCATTAAAATTTGCCCTGAGGTTTTGATTGTAAATAGAGTCATCCTTGCTTTATTTTTGTTTTAGTATCACTGGTCGAGGCGCTATTTTATACTATTGTGTTGGATGTTTACCCTTCGCTTGGAACTTCAAATTTGTATCTACGTAGATTAAATCAATCATCCAGCCTTTATAGGAAGGACATAAATAATGTTTAGGCTTTTTTACTGTAGGAGTTATTGAGAACAAGTAAATTGCAAACTCTGGTTCTACGTTGGATCAGATCGGAGAAACATGTAAGGCCATTTCACTACTTAGCAGTCTGATATGTTTATTAGCTGGAATCATATTGCTGATGACCCATGATACGACAGGTTGGGTCCTTGTGCAAGCTCTTGATCCAGAGCCAAGAAACATTAACTTCGCTTGAATTTATTCACTGTAAGCTTTCTTCGAGTTTCATCAGTGCAATCTGCGCTTCTCTTCACGGAAAAGACATTCACACAAGTGGGATTCAACGTTTCTGTATAAAGACATCTAGCATTGACATAGATCCACTTGCTGCGCCTTCTGCTTTCATTTCGTTCTTGAATTCGGTGAGGTATATCATTTGAAACTGATGCCAAAACTTGTCTTTTTAAACTATTTGCTCATTTGGTTGTCAAGGTTTATTTTCTTGATAAACTTTGTCGTTTCTTTACGCACTCTTTTTCCTGTTTTTCTTATTGAGCATTTTTTTCTTTCTTTCAGGTCTTTACATTCTTTACATTTTTGCGATAGCCACCTCGATAGGCATATCGCGAGAATAGTTTTCTCTACACTTCTTGATTCGTCCTCAGATCTTTCGTACCTTGACCTCTCTGAAAACAACGTGGGTACCGTCATGTTTCTTCTTGTTCAAACTGATATGCGGTTTGCTTTTCATTACTGACCAATATACACTACATAGATTTCAGGGTGGCTTTCTACTTTCAGTTGGAGATCTGTTATTGGTTCTCTGTCGTCTGGAAAGTCTTTACAGTCGCTGTGCAAGCTCAACTTAAGGTACTTTTTCTCCTAAAGGGACAATTGTTACGATTTCAAGCCTTGAAACCTTGTGAAACTGTTGGAAATGTGTTTCTAGGGGGAATGAGCTCGACAAATACGATGCCGAGAATCTTGCACATGCTCTTCTTCATATGCCCGTGTTGGAATCTCTTGACCTGAGCGGGAACCCCATTGAAGACGGTGGGATCAGGTGTGTCCTATAAGTTACTGCATTTGTAGTCTTAAGAGTACATCAACAGAGTTACATTTCTCTTACATGCTTGTCGTGAGGTGCAGAAGCTTAATATCTTACTTCACAAAGAATCCGGATTCTCTTTTAGCCGATTTGAACTTGGAGAACTGTGAGCTATCATGTTGTGGAGTTATCGAGTTTCTTGATACCCTCTCAACGCTGGAGAAAACTTTAAAGTTCCTATCTGTTGCAGATAATGCCCTCGGAAGGTATTCATAAAATTACAAACACTATATCACTGAATACCGATATGAAGTGTGTCCTTTTTATCTTATTCTCTTGTTCTTCAGCGAGGTTGCGGAGGCTATAATAAACTCCTTGACAATCTCCATCGAGTCTCTCAACATCTCGGGTATAGGACTAGGTCCTGTTGGGTTTCTTGAGCTAGGCAGAAAACTTGTAAAAGGGCTGAAGAAGCTGCTGAGTATCAATATAAGGTTCAAAGCAAATCCATCTCCTCTGTTTTCTATATACTGTACATTGCATTGTTTCGCCTTTCAGTTTCCTCACGTTTCTTTTGCGGGTTCCCCGCTACAGCAAAAACCGTGGAGGACTAGAGACCGGTAGGTTTCTGTCAAAGCTCATACCTTTGGCACCAAAACTCGTCTCAGTCGATGCATCCTACAATCTCATGCCACCCGAATCCTTGCTCATGCTATGCGATTCCTTGAGAAGTGCAAAAGGTAATAATGATCTTGAATCGGTTTGATCAGCTTGATTCTTGGGCCGTTTTGCTTATTTTTCTGTGTAACTATGTATATGATGATTGTGTTAAGGTGATCTCAAACGTCTTGACATGACCGGGAATAGCTGTATCAGCCTCGAAGCTGACCGTTCTTCATCTCTCCTTGGTGAATTTCAACACAACGGAGAGCCCATCTTCGTTCTACCTTCATCCTCGGCTTCACACGTCCCTTACGATGATGAGCCGTAGATAATTGCTCTATACCGGTCAAATTTTCTGTTCGGCCTCTGGTCTGGTTCTCTGGTGCATTCATTGGGTTGTTATGCGCATTAGCTTGACTGTGTGACTTATAAACATGGCTTTGTTTGGTTCCATCTTGTGATAAAATTTTGGTTATAATATGACGTAGTCTGTTTTTTAGTTCCAACTTGAACAATTGTAAATAGCTTTGTTTTTATAAACCATTTTAGATAATCCAAAAGACTCTACTGGAAAAATATNAAAAGGATTGTTTGAGTCTTAATATTATTGTGCTTCCAATGGTTCCCATTTTCCTAGCCTCGGATAATGGTAGCTTGAGCCACCGTGATCACAGGAGTGAGTCTTTCACATCTCTTTCAAGTTTGTGAAGCCGCGAGTCATGTAAGCCCTTAGCTCCTTGTTAACCTTTTCCTCGTCCCACATGAATCCTTTGTGTGTTCTGCACTCACACACAAACACAATACACGAATCAGTCTAGTGTTTTGGTCTATTAGGTTAGGTCCTACATTCTTGGTTTGAGTGTTGTACCTGAACCCACTCGAGGCACAAAATCTGCAACTAAGTACAAATTTTTTTAAAACCACTGGCAGAAGCAGAACAGCAAAAATATTACGGTTAAATCGGTTATAACGCTTACAATGTTTCACTTCTAGGACGTTGGATGCGAGATTCTTGTTTTCCTGCGACATCTTGAGTAACATTTTCCGGAATCTTAACAGACACTGTATCGGTGTTGGCTTTTACATACACAATGTATATGCTCCCGCTCAGTTCCTCAAAGCTAGCATCTATAGTGGAAAAAAGAAGAAGCGGAATGTCCCAATTAGTAAATCACTTAGCATCGAAACTGCCACTTTTTATTATGAATTTTTTTTTAAGAAGACCACTAACCTTTCAAGATATCCACCTGGTATCGATAGAAATGAGGAGTTAAACTCAGACATTGGCTTCATGAATTTTATCCAAATAAGGATGGTGTGCTTCCTTCTCCTCATACCAGATGTTGTGTTTAATACAACATGAGTTCTCTCGCGCATAGAAGTTTCGTTCAAGGAGAGAAGCAAACACAAGAATCAGGTAAAAAAAAATGTATCATTTACTTACTGCAAAGAAAAGTCGTTGGAGATCTAGTAAGAACGTTAGTACCAAATAACCTTGAGCAGCAGAAGCACAAACCATAAACTCAAAAGGTTTTTCCATCAATAGAAAGAAAATCACCTAGGTTGGATTAATTAAAACCAAAACCACCAAACACTCGTAAGATTTAAAACCTCGTCCTTTTCAAAAGTGGGATTATTCGAGGCATAAAACCAAGCCCTTTAATCCAGATACATGTCAATTTCTCTAGATTTCCACACATAAAAAGATCAAAGTTCCTGATTTTCTAATAATAAAAAAAGAATCCAATTCAAATACCCAGAATTATTCAAACATTCTTAAGAATCAACCTATTGCAGAGGAGACAGTGAAGATTCAAAATTGCGTTAGGTGATTAACGCTAACACTCATGTGGGGAAACAAAGAGAAACCCAGCGAAAACAATTGAAGAAGCCATAACCAATCAACTGAGGTAAGAGCAAATGATTTAACCATGAAAAAAGTCAACGAAAACATCATTGATCAAATCGAACCAAACAAAAAATAAATAAACGTCCTTTGAAACAATAATAAGAACAAAAAACGATCAAAAGATAAGACTCACCAAAATAAATACAAGCAA
>JAHZTW010000001.1:438751295-438774386 GCA_020283515.1 Alliaria petiolata | reverse complement strand
GAGAAGAACTAGGTGGTCTCTGCACCTATCTCTACTCTCCACCATCCAGCTCAACTCATTTATGTATTGGACCCTGTGCTTTATCAAATTTATACGCTTAAAAATTAATTGTTTCATAAACAGGGCTCTATTTTTTTTAAATGGTCCTAAACTATAGTTAAATTTTTTTTTTTAAAAATGGTTCCTATTCAAATGCACCTCTTGCACATGGTAAGAACCGGACCTGCCACCACCATATCTAAATTCTCCCGCACCCAATCCCCCCCGGACGATTCTCCTCCGCTGGAGACTCATTTTCCTTTCCCAGTCGCTCAGATTCTCCTCATCTGTAATGCCACGCGATACCCATGCCACTACTTTTCCTCCCTCTTTACACCGGAGCGAGCCCCTCCGGAAAATTCAAATTCCTCTCTGGTACTCTCAACCTCTCCTTAAATCATCTATATAACGTATACTATTCATATATATAAATGTCTAAAATAATAAATAACTCATGTTTTTCATACATAATAATAAATACACATATTAAATGTAAAGTTATATGATTTATTATCATGTTAACTTATTTCTTGTATCATGTTAATATAAAGATATATCTATAATCTTATATAAATATCCAAAATACTAAATAACACTTGTTGTTTTATACATAATAATAAATACACATATATATTGGTAAATGTAAAGTTATACACTTTTTTAACATCTTAACTTATTTTTTATATCATGTTAATATAAAGATATCTCTAACATTCTAAATAACTAGCTAACTTTATTAGTGGATATTATTTTTTGTATAATTGTATATCTATGTGTGTGAAAAAAAATTCATTTGTTCTCACACGAAAAACATGTATGTTATCATGAACGAAATTGTTTATTTTTGTTTGTGTTGATTTTGCAGGAAAGAAAAAAAGTAAGAAGAAATGAAAATGTGAGAACGAGAGAGAGATAGAGGTAAGGAAGATGATGGCACATAATGCCAAAATCGCACATGCTCACCCTACGTCATTACAAATTCAAGCGGCGAAAGATGACAGCTGGTCGCCAAATTTAAAGAAAGTCTTATGTGCAGGTTAATGACACAAAATGTAATTTGGAGATTAAAAATTTGACCTCTCGGTACTATTATGTCGAACACTAATAAGAAAAACTATCAGCTAAATTTATATTCTTTTGTCACACTTAGCTATGCAGCAAACTGACCCCTTAACAAATTTTGGCTAAAATCTGTATCTCCTTTATATTATTTGAGAAGCATTTTTAGAGGGTATCTTTACTTTTAAAAATATTTACAGTGGTGTCATTTTACTGATGTGTTAACACCACATTCATTCTCACCAACCATTTAAAATAGACTTATTTCAATAAAGTGATTACTTTATATGCTATTATCCATTTTTTAATTTTTAATATAACCAAAAAAATATAAATTTTTTTTTGTTATGATTCATTTCCTAAAATTTATACAAATAATTAAATGAAATAGAAGTTAACAATGATTTAATATTATACATATTCAATTACTACTTTGCTTAAATTTGTTTTTCCTTATCAAAAAAATGTTTTTAGAACATATTATATTGTTAACATAACAAATTATTATATAAAAATACTAGATTAAAATATTTTACTATAATTTAATTTTTAAGTTATACAAAATTAAATAAATAATAAATTATGTTATCACCTAAATTAATAGTAATAGTATTAACCGTTACGTCTGCTTCCATGTCATCTGTCACGTCAGCATCAGTTGCCACGTATTCATTAGTTGGTATATGGGTGGGTCGTAATAATTTTGCTTTCATTCTCGTGTCTTAGGGTTTTTGCCGATCACCATTGCTTCTTCTCCAAAAATTCAGAGAAATGTCCTCTCTAATGGCGATTTGCTCCGCACGGACCCATAAAATTGTGACGATAGGTTCTCTGCTTCAGGTACATTTGTCTTCTCCCCAGATTTCCTCACAATTCGCCTCCGGGACCACAACCTTCGCCGTGAACTCATTTTCGAGCAAAAAACCTGAGCACATCCTCCGTCACGAGTGATTACTACCCTAATTCTCAGTCGATCGCTCCTCCTCCGCCGCCACAGCGGCATAATTCATCTCCGAGCTTCGATTCTCAGCGTTTTCAAAGCCAGACGAACACTAATCAGAGCGACCATTACCGGAATCCTAAGCCTCCGTCACGACGGCCATATCCACCTTCGAGCACTAATCATAGACCGCCGCAAAACCAGTACTATAACCCTAATCAGTGGATGCCTACGGAGCAACTCAGGAGCTCAAACATGAATGTGACAGTCCCTACCGTCGAAGAGGTAATGCGCTTGTGCAAGCTCAAGAAACATAAAGATGCCGTTGGATTGCTTGATGATGGAGCCCTGCCTGATGGAGAATGCTTCTCTTTGCTGTTTGAGTCATGTGCGAGTCTGAAATCAATTGAGCATTCCAAGAAGGTACATGATCATTTCCTCCGGTCTAAGTTTAGAGGTGATCCAAAACTGAACAAGTTAGTGATTGGTATGTACGGGGAGTGTAATAGTGTCACTGTTGCTAAGAGAGTGTTTGATCACATGGCCGATAAAGATATGGATTCTTGGCATCTGATGATGCGTGTGTATAGCGATAACGGAATGGGAGATGACGCGTTGAGCTTGTTCGAGGAGATGACGAAACAAGGCTTGAAACCGAACGATGAAACGTTCCTTGATGTTTTCCTTGCTTGTGCTAACGTGGGTGGAATCAAAGAAGCGTTTTTGCATTTCGATTCGATGAGAAACGAGTATGGGATTAGTCCAAGAACAGAACATTATTTGCGTCTTTTAGATGTTCTTGGCAAATGTGGGTATCTTGTCGAGGCAGAGCAGTACATCCGCGAGCTTCCGTTTGAACCATCAGCTGATTTCTGGGAAGCCATGAAGAGCTACGCTAAGCTTCACGGAGATATCGATTTAGAGGATTTCGCCGAGGAATTATCGATAATTGATCTTGACCCTTCTTCTTTAAAGGCTGTAATCAAGAAAATTCCTACCCCTCCACCAAACTCATTCAAGGAGACAAGCATGGTTGCTAGTAAGAGTAGGGTCCTCGAGTTTCGGAACCCGAGTTTTTACAAGGATGAAGCAAAGGAGATGGCTTTAAAGAAATGTCCCGTTTATGTCCCGGAGACACGATGGGTTTTGCATGACATTGATGAAGAGGCCAAAAGAGAAGCACTGCTTCACCACGACCACAAGTTAGCGATTGGTCATGGTTTAATGAACACGCCGGCTCGGGAGACACTCTCGATCTTGAAGAACATCCGTATCTGTGGGGATTGTCATAACTTTATCAAGATCATGTCCAAAATGGTTGGTAGAAAGTTGGTTGTTAGAGACCACGAACGTTTCCATTAGGCCTGGGCATAAAAACCGGATCCGAATAACCGAACCGAACCGAACTGAAATAGAAGGAACCGAACCGAATCGGAACCGGCCTAAATATCCGAATGGGTCCTATATTTTTATATCCGAAAACCCGGAACCGAACCGGAACCGAACCGGGAACCGAATGGGTATAATAAATATCCAAAATATAATTATATATCCAAAATATTTGTTGTATTTATACTTTAAATGACTTAAATACTCAAAATTGCAATTATAAACCAAATATATTAGTTATGTTTAGAAAAAATAACTAAAATATTCAAAATATTTGAAAATTTTTAGTTATATTTATCAAATTTTAATTATTTTAGAAAAAATTTAGATAATTTGGATATCCGGAACCGACCCAGACCCGAACGGAACCGAACCAAACCCGAACCAAAAAAGCAAAATACCCGAATGTGTTCTATTCTCCAGAACCGAACTACCCGAACCCGAAAAGAACCGATCCGAACCCGAACGGGTACCCGAATGCCCAGGCCTAATTTCCATCACTTCAAGGATGGCAAATGTTCTTGTGGCGATTACTAGTAGTTAATTTTTTTTATTAACCTTAACAGTTTAAAATACGATTAATTCCCACCAGACCGGATGATCAACAGACTAAAACCAGCAGCAGATTAAAAAGAATCGAAGGCTNTAAGAAGGTCTTCTTAAATAATCCTTCTATGCAGCTGCATGATCGTTTATGTCTTCTTAAATAATCATTCTATGCAGATGCATGATCGTTTATGACTCCCAAAAAATTGTCTTTGATGGTACCCACACAAACCTGCAATTTCAAAGATAACCACAATATGTTGCATTGTCAATAGAGTAATGGAGATGATGCTTACAATCTCAGTGGCATCGACTCTTGTTCCAAAGATATTTAGAGAGGTTTTCCTAACACGTATAAAATACAAATTTTTGTGTACCATTTAAACAACAACTCAAATTTAGGAAGCCGTTATACTCATTTAGGAAGGCCTTCCTAACACGTTTAAACAACAACTCAAATTTAGGAAGCCGTTATACACATTTAAGAAGACTTTCCTAACACATATAAATGCAAAATTTTGTGTACCATTTAAACAACAACTCAAATTTAAGAAGCCGTTATACATTTTTATGAAGGATTTCCTAACACATATAAAATGCAAACTTTTGTGTACTATTTAAACAACAACTCAAATTTAAGAAGCTGTTATACACATTTAGGAAGACTTTCCTAGCACTAACATATTTAGGAAGCCTATCCTAAATTTGTAAAAATGCTTCCTACAAATTCAAGAAGACTTACTAAATTCCCTAAATTAAGGAAACAATTCTAGATATTTAGGAAAAATTCATAATTTTTTTAGTAAAGTCTTCCTAAACGTTTAGAAAGACTTCCTAAATATTTATTCGATTTAGTAATAACCTACGATTTAGAAAGCCTATCTTACATTTGTAAAAATGTTTCCTAAAAATTCAAGAAAGCTTCTTATAATTCTCTAAATTAAGGAAACAATTTTAGATATTTAGGAAACATTTATAGAAATTTTAGTAAGGTCTTACTAAGAATATAGAAAATTTTTCTAAATGTTTAAAAATATTTTCATAAACATTAGAAAAAATTTCAAAGACCAAAACTAAAGCCAACCACAATACGTTGCATTGAGAATAAAGTAATGAAGATGATGCTTACGATCTCACAATGCATAAGCAAAGCCACACTACTATGCTATTTCATTAGGAATGCTAATGGTTTCGTCCTGTTTAAGTGACTCACATGTTATATAGAACAAACTGGTTTGGCTATGAATCGGTGGTTTTGACCTATAAGTAACTACAAGTAATTTCAAGTTGACAAAATAACAATATTAGTCAAAGCATAACCGTTCAAAGACTTGATTTCAACATTTGTCAAATTTGAGTTGTTGTATAAATAGATACAAAATTTATCATTTATACGTTTTTAGGAATACCTTCATAAATGTGTAGAATTTCTTTCTAAATTTAAGTAGTTGGATAAATGGAATCAAATCTAGCAAGTTGGTTAAGCCATTACCTTCTCCACTTATTCCTCTCTTGTAAATATTTTTTTTAACTAGTCTATTAAATATTCAGGAATGTATTCCTAAATGTGTACGATCGTATCCTAAAAGTTGGATAAATATTCAGGAAGGTATTCGTAAATGTGTACGATCGTATCCTAAAAGTCTGAAAATTGATAAATTAGTATATTTTGTTAGTGAAACCCATAATAACAAGATTCTTATCCAAATATATAGTTCAAATAAACTCATAACCTTATCAAAACCAAAGTCATGATTAAGATACTGCATACAAAAATATAGGAATGTCCTCCTAAAAGTATTGAAAAGCTTTCTAAACATATTGAAAAACTTCATAAAATATTTCCAGCAACATCCTTCTTGAGATAAACTGTTGTTCCTTGATTTTTCAATTGTAACAAAATCAAATTGCTTAAACTTGTTCTTTAGACAGCTTCTGGTTGAACGAAAGGGTTATCGATTTCTTCAGTTCCATCCGTTGGTGAGACGAGTATCACAGCTGTTCTTAAACCAGAGATAACACATAGTTGAATAAACTATTAAACATCATTACAAGGAAGACGATGTCAAAATGTAACCAGAAGAAACAATGCTCTTATTTGCATCATGTAGAAATAAACAAAGAAACAAAATTCGAAATATTCACCCACTTGTGTCTGGTATTTCCAAATACACACGGTTCCAGAATACAAACTTGATAGAATCCTGTAACACCGCGTTATTTAACATGTCAGTCATTTGTAGCAGCTATAAAGGTACAAATGTAACGAGTCACAGTACCACCCATAGCGACTGAGGGGTTTCTCAAGTGATGAGTAACTTGTTGAA
Source organism: Alliaria petiolata (assembly GCA_020283515.1). Taxonomy (NCBI): domain Eukaryota; kingdom Viridiplantae; phylum Streptophyta; class Magnoliopsida; order Brassicales; family Brassicaceae; genus Alliaria; species Alliaria petiolata. The sequence continues at coordinate 438,768,086 of JAHZTW010000001.1, read as the reverse complement.
ATTACCATGGTTCTGTAGGATGCAGATCCACAGATTTTACTCTCTCTGATCGTTGAGCAAATTTTTTCTGATGTAAACATAACAAAAGCAAATTATCGCCACAGCATCGTAACAAAGTAACAGAGAAGAAAGTTAGAAAAGTGTTGCTAATAGTATACTTCATGAAAGAAAAACAATACCTTGATATCGAGTCTGAGCGGTTGTTGCAACAAAAAGAAAGAGAACAAAGAGTCTGAGTTGCGCATAGATAGCTTTAAAACCCATAAACACCAGATCTTTTCAAAATTCAATAACAATGATCCATATTCAATCTCATAATCCAAATGCCAGACACTATACTCGATTTCATGATAAGTACAACCAATAGTAAAAGCACAAATCGGCGATGTTGGTGTCAAATTAAAGCAAATAGAAACGAAAATCCATATGATTTCGGATTCCACGATCTCACTCAAATTATGCATAGCTACAGATGAAATGCAGAAATCTAGATCGAATCGCAACCAAGTTCACTTGAGATCTGGGAGGGAGAAAATAAAATTATATGAGAGATTTGAGTTCTCACCATCTTTACAGATTAAGCAGGATATCTACTCTTCGGATCTCGAATTTTGCTAAAATCTGCAGACTGTCAAAATCGGCGAGAGAAATCTATGAAGGAGAGAGATCGGTGAAGAAGAATGATAGCCATCGCCGATGGAAAGAGATCGGCAAGATATTTCCTGCAAAGATAGGTCGATGAAATCGACAAAACCAGAAAATAGAAAATCAATTTTGTGACTCAAAACCAGAAAATAGAAAATCAATTTTGTGACTTGATCGAAGGGCAAAAAAGTCACTTGGTTAATGAAAAATGTTATCAATGGAAAATTTTGAGCGTGTGTGCTAAATTAGGAACAAAAACTAGTTTTGATGGTATTCTAAGGAATTTCTCTTGTATTTAATAAATTATTGTCGAGTTATATAGAAATATAACTCACATATTTAATATATAGATATTAAAAAAAATATTCACCGTATATATTCTGCATAAACATTCGCATATACGTCTATACGGTAGCCGATCGTTCGGCTAGGATATAACGTATTTTAGAACACTGATAAATAACACACAGAATCGTCTTAAGTTGGGTACTTTGGTTCGAGACCAGAGGCATCACTTACATAATGTGCTAATTAATGTACACAACAAATGTCAAATAAGCTTTATTATTAATGATCACATATCTTATTAAGTTCGATTAAACGAGAGATCAAACTGAAAATCAGCATATACAGAAACAACGACTCGTACAAATGATATGACACTCTGGCCTGCAATCAAAACCTTGTTGTTTAATCTGCGGTGAAGAAGCTTCGTCATTCAGCACAAGCTGAGGAGCTAATTCTTCTGGTGATACAAGTTTTGCTTCAACATTTGGAACTGTTATGAGACTCATCACTACAAACCAAACCAAACCAAAAACAAATATATATGTTGTTACAAAATAAAAATTTGCATAGATAATCTATTTTTAATACATAAAAAAATATGATTTTTACCGGATGTAACAGCTAAGAAGAAAATGAGAGCAGACTTCATTGATGTTTTCTTCATTATCTTACTTGTCGAGAATATTATCTGAGAGTGTTTTAACTATCGTTGAACAATGGTATCCTTCTTTCAGATACTTATCATATTTTTGGTCAACAGTCAAATACTAAGAAGAGAATATCACAATTATGTTAAGACTTAAGAAGTTACCAAAATTCGATAAAAATAGATAAGACTAAATTTATTTTTTCATTTTTTTACCAAATTTAATAAAATTATTCAAGACCAAATCCAAAGCCTAGAAGGAAAAAAAAAGATACACTTTGACCAAAATATTGGTCGAGATCGAGCAAAAATAGATGGTGTTTATTATTGTTTGACCGACAGACAATATGTTAGATCTGAAAAAAAAAACCAAACTAGACAACTTTCGCATCACATTCTTCGATTTAAGATGAATATTCGATCAATGATTTAAAGTTAATTTGCTATATTTTATGCTTCAAAATTTATAACTTTGATAATATTAATTTTTAAAAAAAACTGGAAATTGGCATAAATAAATGCTTTGCCTCAACATCTCACTACAAAACCAAAACCAATATATGTTGTTATAAATAAATAAAAAGTTTATGTATAACTTTTATTTAGTTTTTCATATGAAATATGAAATTTACCGGATGTAAAGCTGATAGATTTTGGAGGAAACCTTAGTAGTAGATAATTTTTCTCTTCTTTATTCATTAGCCAATAGACTTATTTATACAAAGTCATAACTTGCTTATTAAGCTCTTTACATATTCAATAATAGGAAAGCTACCTATTTAACAATAAAGAAATATACACAAATGTTAATTTTCCTAATAACCATAAGGAAATATATTCACGTTGATCTCGTAATCCCCGAAATTTCATAATACCCTCTCGCAAGCTCATACGTGGTAACACATATGAGATTGAACAGTCAGATCATCTTCACGGTGTTTATACCCAACCGTCGGGTCATCAATGGCATTATACCTCGCCATAAGGTCATCGATTCGGTGGAAAATACATCATGATCATAGTGCTGTGTATCTCCATCGTCTCGTCATCATGTGAACTGAACTAACACATCAATAGATTCATGTTCATAGTTCACGACAACATCATCAAGCTCGTATCATCAAATTTGTAGTAGATTGATAACCACATGAAGACAGATTTTTGCAAATCTGTATTTTGAATCAAACAAAACACAATAATCTTCACATCCTTTCTTTCTCGTTTTTTTTTTTTGCAGAACCGAAAAAGCAAATAAAATATTAATAAGAAATCCAGAATTTTTTTTTTAAAAATTCAAAATTTAAAAAAACATTGAGAGGATTTAAAGAATAAAAATAAGAAGATCAAATAGATAAAGAAGAAAAATCGATAGAAAAATAAAACCGTAGCAGTAGACAGCCAATAATCGAACAGAGCATGTTGTATGTGGCTATTGCTCTTAAAATACCAAAACTCAAATCTATTGGAATTGGATCTTAACTCTGATACTATGATAGATTTTGGAGGAGACCTTAGTAGTAGATAGTTTTTCTCTTTTTTATTCATTAGCCAATAGACTTATTTATACAAAGTCATAACTTGCTTATCAAGCTCTTTACATATTCAATAATAGGAAATCTACCTATTTAAAATTAAGGAAATATATACAAATATTAATTTTTCTCTAATAACCATAAGAAAATATATTCACGTCGATCTCGTAATCCCCGAGATCTCTTAATAAAAGCTAAGATATAATGAAAGAAAATTTCATTGATATTTTCTCCATTGTTTTACTTGTAGAGAATAATATTACAATTAGATATTGTAAAACGAGCACAAGATTAGTGAACTTTCTGTGTTGATTTCTTAGACTGATGCTTAGTTTAAACAAAAGAATGAGTTCTCTGAGCAATCTATACAACGGAAGAATATCCTCAATAAATCTCGATCCTAAGCTACAAAATTTAACCAAAGATAATATATAAAATCTTATTTACACCCAAAAATCTTACCACCAACGTATCCACACTTCCCAAGAAATTGTGTTGATGTGCGATAGAAAATGCTATTGGTTTTGTCCCTAAATAGTTAACCCCGCTGATGTATTGAGTTTTCGACACACTCTAACCAAAGTTTTTGGAGTCTTTTCAGGATAAAACACGTTTGGATGGAGTCTAAGGCTTAAGGAGGAAGGAATGGAAGCAAAGTAGCAAGAGGTGATCATTTCTGGAGCTCAGATCGATCGATCCAACATGACTAGAAAAAAGCCGGAGGATTTTGGATCGACCATACGAGGCCGGATCGATAGTTCCACATTCATGTCGATCGATCAACACTTGGATTGATCGATCCATGCCCAAACCAACCGGTTCATTAATGCAAAAGAAAAGGAACTTTTGGTTTTTCCTTATTTTAGCTCGGTATTGTCAGAGATTTCGACCAGAACGTGATTTGACCCATATATATTCTAGTTTTTAGCCATTGTTGAGGCTACACTTTCTTTTCTATTCAGACTTATTGGCTTTTGTAATTTGTAAGTTTGAAGTGACGAATCTCTGGCTCTACATCTCTGTCTCTACATGTCTGGCTCTACATCTTTTTAGAAGATTTTTGAACCCTTTTGGATTTCTATTTATTTGATCATGAGTTTTTCTTCATATCCTTGTTGTTTTTAGGGATCCATGGATGAGTAATCTCATAGTTAGGTTTAGGGTTCAAGAAAATTTATGAATCATTGAATTAGACATAGATAGGGATTATTCATCTGTTGTCTTCGCTTAACGTTGTGTTCATTGCTTAAACTGAATTGATCACTTAATCTTTAATTTAATATTTAATCTATTCATCAAAAGTGTTATAGATTCTTTGATAGAACATAGGCGAACGGATTGTCCTTAGCCAACAAAAGCTGATGCTAAAAAATCATAATGTAACCTTGGTATGTGTGAATTTGATCCCATCTATGCTATTGTGATTGTCTTTGCACTTGTAATATTTTATTTGAGTTAAAATCTGAATGTATCACTCACCAATTATGTCAAACGTATACTTCATTTCATACAAAAGTTTTATTTTCGGATTGCGCGCCACATTCTATGCCCACGAAATATTTCAAATGATCTAAGTCTTTCATATGAAAGTACTTCCCCAAATACGTCTTCCCCATATATTACGAAGTAAAAAAATTCTTGTGTTGTATATTTTTCACGTATTATTATTTTTTTCTGTTAAGAAAAAGTGATATGAAAAATGACCAATTTTTACCAAAATCTATTTTTGTGTCACCTTTTTTTTTTTTTGAACAACGATTTCATTAAGAGAAGTGATTACACGGGTAGCGCAGAGGCATTAAAATCCTATAGGGATTTCTTTGCTAGAGTATCAGCTACAACATTAAGAGAACGAGGGATAAAAGCGAAAGAGATAGAGATAAACGATTCCACAAGAGAGTAAATATCAAAGAGAATTCCAGAGATCTCCTTGATGGGCTCTCGAGAAGAGATGGCTTAAAGGTTTGTAAGATCAAGGTATAAAGAATATCTCTCTTTATTATGTTTAGAAACTAACTCAAAATTAAACACCTTTCTTATCTCACACCTTGTCACAACTCGACATAGATGTTTATTTATAGGCTTAGCACAACATAGCTAATCCTATTCCAAATAGAAATAGATGACTCCTAAATCTATTAGGATTACAACAACCTTTCTTATCCTAAACTAACTTGGTTTAGGCAACTTAGGTTGTTTGTTGTCAAAGCTTGTCAAAGCTTGTCAAAGCTTGTCAAAGCTTATCCAACATTCTCCCTCATAAGCTTTGTTGGCTTTGTCTTGGACATGTTTAGAACACCTATCAAGCTTCTCATTTCTGCAAATTTGATCCGCGCCAAGGCCTTCGTTAAGATGTCCGCTTTCTGTTCCGTTCCGGGCACATGTTCCACATCAACGAGCTCCCTCTCAATGCATTCACGAATGAAGTGGTAGCGCTTATGAATGTGTTTACTTTTGCCATGAAACACCGGATTCCGAGTGAGTGCTATTGCGGACATGTTATCAATCTTGATGAGAACTTGCTTTGTGTTCCAACCTGTAATCTCGCTTAAGAGATCTTGAAGCCACATAGCTTGTCTTGCTGCTTCTGTTGCTGCCATGAACTCGGCTTCACATGAAGAAAGGGCGACTGTGTCTTGCTTCTGTGAACACCATGTTATAGGTGAGGAGCCGAAGTAGAAGATGTGTCCTGTTGTACTTCTTCCATCGTCCGGGTCTATGTTGTGGCTGCTGTCACTGAACCCAGTGATCTTCTTTGTTCCTCCACGTTCAAACTTCAAGCCATATGCCACGGTTCCTTTAAGATAGCGCAAGATCTGCTTCATCACATCGCCATGACTCTTGCGTGGGCTCTGCATATATCTGCTTGCAACTCCAACCGAAAAGGCTAGATCAGGTCGAGTGTGCAATAGATACCGTAAGCAGCCTACGTTTCTTCTGTATGCGGTGGGATCTATCTCATCTTCTTCTAATGCCTTTGAAACTTTTAAGCCAAACTCCATTGGAACTTGAGTTGGGTTACAAGTATCAAGGCCAGCTTCTTTTAGGATCCGTTTTGCATAGGCTTCTTGTTTGATTTCGATCCCGTCATCTCCTTGATGTACTTCCATGCCTAGGTAGTACGTTAGCCTTCCGAGATCAGACATCTCAAACTTTGTTGACATTCCATGCTTGAAATCGTTTATAACCTTGCTTGTATTACCTGTTACAAACAAATCATCAACATAGATAGCAACAATCAATAGTGTATCTCCCTCTTCCTTGCGATACACTGAAGTCTCCTTAGAGCATCTCTTAAATCTCATTCCCTGAAGAATTTGATTCAGCTTAGTGTTCCAAGCTCTTGGAGCCTGTCTTAGGCCGTACAAAGCTTTTGAAAGTTTGTAGACCTTATGCTCCTGTCCCTTTACCACGAATCCCTCGGGTTGTGTCACATACACATCCTCCTTGAGCTCGCCATGTAAGAACGCTGTTTTAACATCCAGGTGATGCACTTCCCATCCGTGTGAAGCGGCTAGCCCAATCAACAACCTTATCGTCTCCAATCTCGCAACTGGTGCGAAAACTTCATCGAAGTCTATACCGCTCTCTTGTACATAGCCTTTCGCCACTAACCTAGCTTTGTACTTGTTGATTGTTCCATCAGCATTCTTCTTTATCTTGAATATCCACTTGAGCCCAATCACTTTTGTCTCATGCGGCTTATCCACCAAATGCCAAGTTTTGTTTTTGTTGATGGAGTCAATCTCTTCTTTGCACGCTAAGTTCCATTGCTCGGAATCCTTTGCTTCTCTAAAGGACCGTGGCTCATCATTGATCATCAAAAGGAGTCTTTCACACTCTACATCGGCTTGTAGTGCATAATCATCCTTTAGATAATAATCTTCAAGATAGCTTGGGGGAGTAGATACTCGTGTAGATCTTCGTAGTGGCTGTTGAGGTTGCTGAATGTTAAGCGGGGACTGATGTGGTGTAGCTCCCTCGCTCACTCGTTCACAGCTTTGCGGACTTAGGGGTTCTTCTTCTCCCGCATTCCTGTCTTGATCGGGAAGATCTTCGCCAACGATCGCCGGTCCTTCTCCCTCGTCGATCGTTGCTCCCCATCGCATATGGAACATCCCTGGATTCCGTGTGGATCCTTCTCCGGTCTTGTTCCAGTTCCAGCCGTTTTCTTCGTCGAAGACTACATCACGACTTACCACAATTCTCCTTGTGGTCGGATTATAAAGCCTATACGCTTTGGATCCTGGTTCGATGCCAAGATTAACCAAGGGTATAGAGCGATCATCCAACTTCTTGGTGAGATGTGCGTCAATCTTTGAATATGCAAGGCATCCGAAGATTCTTACATGTCCAACACTCGGCTTCCTCTCTCGCAGGCTCTCGTATGGTGTCATCTTTATCAAAGCTTTCGTCGGTACTCTATTAATTATGTAGGTCGAATGTCGAACTGCTTCCCCCCATAAGTAATTAGGTACCCTCATAGCTTTGAGAACGCTTCTCGCCATCTCCATAAGAGTTCGATTTCTCCTCTCTACAACGCCGTTTTGTTGAGGCGTGTAGGGTGCGGTTAAGTGTCTTTTGATGCCGTTGTCGTTGCAGTAGGCTTGGAATTCCGTTGATGTGAATTCTCCACCCCTATCGGTTCTTAGAGTTAGGATCTTCTTTCCTAATTCTTTCTCCATCAAGTTGTGAAACACTTTGAACCTTCCAAACGCCTCGCTCTTTTCTTTCATCAAGATAGTCCACATGTACCTTGAAAAATCATCGATGATGACGAATATATACCTATTGGCAGCTGCGGTTGCAGGAGTTATAGGTCCGCACAGGTCGGCATGTAGGAGCTCAAGTGGTTTCGATGCACGGTACATGGTTGCTTTCGGGAACGATTGGCGTGTTTGCTTGCCCACCAAGCATGACTCGCACAGTCGCTTCTCTTCCCTTACCTCGGGCAAGCCATGAACCATCTCTTGTTGCGACATATTCTTCAAAGTGTTGAAGTTTATATGTCCCAAGCGTGCGTGCCATCTCCAAGTATCATCCACTATACTTGTCTTTAAACACACCGGCTTCCCAATTGTCAACTGGATCTTATACAATCTGTTTGGTGATCGATTTACTTTCACCAAGAGTTTACCTCGCGGGTCGTGAACCGTGAGATAGTCTTGTCTCATTCTTACATCGCATCCAGCTTCCGTTGCTTGTCCTAGACTTAGGATGTTACTCTTGAGTTCTGGAATATAGTAGATGTCCGAGACAAGTTTTTGTTCATCGCTCTTGCTTTGAAATAGGATCGAGCCTTTTCCCCCTATTTCGATGCATGAGCCGTCGCCAAACTTCACCTTCCCTCTTATGTTCTCGTTCAGTTCCGAGAAGAATTTCTTGTTGCCTGTCATGTGGTTACTCGCTCCGTTGTCGAGATACCACAGCCCTTCTTCTTCTCCGCTTTCTTCGAGGTTCTTAGGAATCACGTTTTCCTCGTTTAAGAACACCATCTCGTGCAAATAGAGAGCCGCATCAGCTTCCTCTGTTTCGGTCTTGTTTGCTTCTTGATGTTTCTGTGTTCGTTCTGGACATCTAGAGGCAAAGTGCCCTGGTTTCTCGCACTTGTAACAGATTACTTTCGATCTATCCTTTTTTTCTTTTGATCGATTTTGGTCTGTTTTCTCTTGCGAGTTACCATCTTTGCCTCGGCCTTTTCCTCCTTTTCCCCGTCCTTTGCCTCGCGTTGATGTAGAGCCTCGTTCTTCTGAGTTAGCGTACAAGACCTTCTCTTGAGTCTCGGTATGACTCTCCTCGTCAAGTACTCTCTCTTCGTACGCCTTGAGTCTACCCACTATGTCTTCAAAGCTGGTTTTGTTCAAATCCAGAACTTGCTCAAGCGAAGCTATCAGATGGATATACTTTCTTCTCGGCAAACTATTAAGAAACTTTTTCACAAGTTTCGGCTCATCTATCATCTTTCCGAGAGCTGCTGATTTCGAGGCTATCGCCGATAGCTTTCCGGAGAAGGTATCGATCGTCTCTGTGTCTGCCATACGAATCCTCTCGAACTCCGACATGAGGGTTTGAAGCCTCGCATCCTTGACACGTTCAACTCCTAGGTAACGGGTTTTTATTGAATCCCAAATCGCTTTCGGAGACTCTTGTTCCCCAACTTGTAGAATAAGAGCTTCCGGAATTGATTGGAATAAGAGGCCTATTGCGATATCGTTCTTCTCCAGGACTAGTGAACCAGGTTCAATAGTCTCCCAGACCTTGTGGATACGCAGCATGACCTTCATCCTCATAGCCCACACCGTATAATTAGTAGATGTTAGCATCGGGCATTGGATTGAGGATGGTATAGCTTCCTTCAAACGAGCCGCAAGAACGATTTCTCCCATAGCTCGGGAACACCTTTTCCTCTCGTCGCTTTTAGGGAGCTTTTCTTCAAAGCCTTAGGATCGACTTTCCTAGTTAGCTCTGATACCAAATAAAGGTTTGTAAGATCAAGGTATAAAGAATATCTCTCTTTATTATGTTTAGAAACTAACTCAAAACTAAACACCTTTCTTATCTCACACCTTGTCACAACTCGACATAGATGTTTATTTATAGGCTTAGCACAACACAGCTAATCCTATTCCAAATAGAAATAGATGACTCCTAAATCTATTAGGATTACAACAACCTTTCTTATCCTAAACTAACTTGGTTTAGGCAACTTAGGTTGTTTGTTGTCAAAGCTTGTCAAAGCTTATCCAACATGGCTCGGATCAAGTCCTGAGCGTCTGATTGGAGGTAGAGTTTGAGAAACCCTACTTCTTTGGCATGGGAGAGTGCTGCTCGAATGGCTAATGCCTCTGCCATAAGTGGAGAGAAGACCATCGTCTCCGCGAGCACTCTTGCTATAATTGGCAAATTCGAAGGTGTCGCAAAATGCCATCCACACCCTGCTACTCTTGAGACCGAGTTCCAAGCAGCATCGGTATTGCAAATAACATAGTCAATGGAGATAGTGGGCCTGGTCGAGAAACTTGTCGAAGTGATTTCAAGATCAGGTTCTTGTTAGGCAAGGATCCATTCTCGGGCTGTAGCTGTGGCTCTTGTAACTATATCCTCCGTTGTAAAGTTGCGATTTTCAAAGAGCTTTTGATTCCGTGTAGTCCAAATCGTCCAGCACAGCCAGGGGAAGAGGGTTCTGGCAGATAAACCTGTGGGAGGGAGACACGTCCAGTGTTTTGCAGCAATTAGAGCAGGTCGAAATTCAAAGATGGTTGCTGATACTACTAGATTGGAGAAAGGGGCTTTTAGCCAAATCCTTCTAGCTACATCACAGTGGAATAAGAGGTGTGCAGTGATTTCAAGGTCCCCGCAATGAGGGCAGCCTTAATTGTCTAGGTGTCCGCGATGGAGGAGGTTTTCACCCGTAGGCACAGCATTTTGAGCTAATTTCTAGAGAAAGATTTTAAGTTTTGGAGCAAACTTCTCCGACCAAATTTCAGTGTGCCAATTGAAATTTGGGATGTCAAGAGGCGGCGCAAGAGGGTTGAGCAAATCCTTCATGGCCACATGATAGCCTGTTTTAAGGTATACTCGCTAGATTTCGTTGGTAACCAGGCGAAGGAATCTTTAGCTCCCTTCATACCTGGTCTGATGCAGAAAATCTGGGCAGCGTGAGCAGGGATGATATCAAGCACCATCTGCTGATTCCACATCCCTGAGATCTCGGAGATGAGACCAGAAACTTGTAAGTCTTTTGCAGCAAAGGGAGGTGGCCCCATGGGTCTCGTACGACAGTCAAACGCTAATCAAGAATTGTACCAAACAGAGGTGTCTTTACCAGCACCGATGATTTTCTCTAACTGTTTAGACATGAGGTCTCTTCTCAATAGAATCCCACGCCATCCATGAGAAGCACTTAATGGTGTTGCCACATCGAGGAGAGACTTATACTTGCAATATTTTTCTAGGAGGACTCGGCCAAGCAAACTTCCCATATTAGTGAGGATGTGCCAACTCAGCTTTTTCAAAAGAGAATCATTGAAACTCTGTATTTCTCTGAACCCGAGGCCGCCATCTCGCTTTGAACAGGCTAATTTTTTTCAAGAGATCCAACATGTTTTTTTCGGTATAGAATCCCACCAGAATCTGGTCAGTGTAGATTGAATTCGCTTACATAGGTTTAAAGGGAGTTTGAAGCAAATCATCGAATAGGTTGGAATCGCAGAGAGAACTGACTTGAGAGCATGGTTAATTTGCATGCATTAGTTGTGTCACCTTAGTTGAAGATATCTTTGTAATTTTATTTGATTATAACCTAGATTTTTTGTCAAGCTAGAATGTTGATATTTTGTTTTGTGTAGTACTTTTTTACATATGTTGAGTGTGCGAAAAAAAAACAAATAACTACAGTAAAAAATTTTGAACTCTATGTAATATCTCATCATATCGTCACTCAAGCGTAATGTCATTTATGTTTGGATTCGTCAACGTTAATTAGTTCAAGTCGCAATTAAAGCAGTGAAGAGTTTCTTCCACCTTAAAATGCCTTTTCCTGCTAGTCAACGTTCTTCCACTAAACAAGTCCAATGCATTTTCTCCTTATGAAATATGAATCCTCTTATTAATTTGGTTCCTCACTACCATTCCCATTTTAATTTTTATTTTATCGTTTCTACGATTCAAACATTTACGGCCGTACCTTACTTTTTTACTCATTGTAAATGAATGTTAGTCCATAATCATTTTTTTTTTTTCAATATTTTAAATAAACGTAACTAGAAAATTCACATTTCCGGCAGTTTGGCACCATCACTCTCACATATATCCCTCCTACAAATAGCCAACCTCTAAAATTCCAAAGAACACCATCACAATCACTTATCAAATAACTAACAATTCCCAAGAAGAAGAGATGGTTCACTCTCGTTTTCTAAGCCTTGTTTTGGTCCTTGTGACCATTGCCTCCATATTCTCCACATTTGCTGAGGCTAATAGGGGATTTGGCAGGGGTTGGGGTGGAGGCTCCAACTATTCAAGTGGTTCGGGTTCAAGCCCGGGCTCAGGATGGGGTTGGGGCTCTAACCAAAACGGATCAGGCTGGGGTTGGGGTGGGGGCTCCGACCAATCAAGTGGTTCAAGTCCAAGCCCGGGTGGGGGCTCCGACCAATCAAGCGGTTCAGGTTCAAGCCCGGGGTCGGGATGGGGCTGGGGTTCTAACCGAAACGGCTCAGGCTGGGGTTGGGGTTGGGGCTGGAGTCCTAACAACACACCAAAACCGGGATTTGGGGGCTCGGGCTCGGGTTGGGGTCCTAAGAACACAAACAAGACCGGACCTGGCGGCTCGGGTTCGGGATGGGGCTGGGGAGGTCACTCAAAAGGCTATAACGCCACCTACAATGCACCTAGAAAGATCATAGTCGGTGGAGACAAAGAGTGGACTTATGGTTTCAACTACTCCGACTGGGCTTCTAAGACTGCTCCCTTCTTTCTCAATGACATACTTGGTAAGTCCTTTTTTTTTTCTACACGATCTCATCTTTTTTTAACAAAATAATGCAGCGTCAATTTATGATAATTATTTATTATTTCTTTTGTATGTATTTTGCTAGTTTCTCTTTTTTTAATTAGGATTATGGTTTTCAAAGTTTTTAGTATTTTCTTATAAATATCCCCGTTTATACATATGGTTTTATTCAGTTACTATTGATATTGATATTTTAATTAAAATTTTTTGATAAACACTGAAAAGAACATTTTCATTTTTTGTTTTCGGCTAGTTCTCAACAAATTCAGGAAGACTGTTTATTTGGGGATTTTTAAGCTAAACGAATATCTTTACATTTATCAAATTTAAAATGTAGAAAATATAAGTTATACATATTTATCTTAAATCTACGCTGCATGCCTGCATCACAAAATGTATGTAGTTTTTGGTAGCAGCACACAAGGCTCATTAATCCGGATAATATGTTCGTATCGGACCTGTTTGATTGGTTGTCAAATTCATAGCTATCATCATATTATTGAGATTTTTGATAATATTAACAATTGTGATGACGTTTCATAGCTATAAACAATTTTGGCCATTAATATTAATGATATGAATATATGATGCAGTGTTCAAATACAACCCACCAGCCCCGTTCACGCACAGTGTCTACTTGTTTTCGGACCCTTGGAGCTATGAAAAGTGCGATGTGAAGAAAGCAAGGATGATTGCGTCTCCGAAGCAAGGTGCTGGAAATGGCTTTGAGTTTGTTCTTACAAAAATGAAGCCTTACTACATCTCATGCGGCGAGCACGACGGTGCTCACTGCAACAACGGCACCATGAAGTTCACCGTCATGCCTATCCTCCACCCTTGGTAGTTTGGTATTAAAAACTAAAAAGCCAACTCCAAACGTCAAAAGTATCAACCATTAGGTTTTCATTTCGTCGTTGTAGTCAATAAATGAGATTACCATTATTTACAATATAATTCACATTTTGTTGAGATTGTTTGTGGTTTTGCTTTATGTCTTTATATTATGTATTAGATCACCATTGTTTACGTATACCATAATTTTATGGTAAAATGGCAAGGTATGGTATTTTTATGACAAAAAAAAGAGTCAAAGTTTAAAATATTCGTTTCTCAATCTTACATACTAAAAAGAAAAAGAAACTTGTCAAACAGCGATTTTCATAATTAAAAACCCTAAAACTTCAAATAGCAGGCGAGATGTAGATTTGAAGCTTACGTAACTTAAATCAATAGCTTTTAATAGGCCTGAGATTGGTTACTTCAGGTCCATTGGGCAGTTTGGTTTGGAAAAGAAAAAAGTTATCGAATAAAACCGAACAAAAATTTGGTTCGATAATCAGCTATAGTTCGATTTGGTTACATGCTTTATACTGAACCTCTGGCTAAGATTCTGCATGCCATCTTAAAACAGCTCCACAAGGAGGAAGAGAATGAACAAATCTCTACCTTTTCAAGATCTACCAGTGCTATAGAATCTCCTTCAGCGGTCAAACTTCGCGCAGAAGGATCAAGATTCGTTCGTATCATCATCATCTTGCTTCTGATCCAGCCGCAAATTAGGGGTTTTCTTGTTCCTCAAGATAACTTTTGAGTTTGACAAATTTAATCATGATATCCTTAAATTTCATTTAATATATATAAGAATTTCTTTTTTGTTGACCGACAAAAAGAAGACTCCAATTAAAACAAGATTAATCGGAAAAAGATTTATAATTATTTAATAGAGTTACGCGTAGATGTGATAATTAAAAAGGCAAATTGATAAAGCCAAACGACGAAAACTGTTGTAAAATCAAATATTCTTTCTCCCAAATCAATTTGATTTCGGATTTGGTTAGTTATCCTTCTCTATATAATACGTTTCTCACAACCTAATCAGAGTACTAAATCAAAGCACGTAAGAACAATAAGAAAACGATGGCTCTCTCTGGTTCACAAAAGAAGCTGCTCCTACTCGTCTTAGCGTTTGCATGTCTCTCCTCATCAGGCGCAGAGGCGTGGAGCTGGAGTTGGAGCAGCGGGTCGGGTTGGGGCTGGGGATCGGACGGCTCAAGTAGCTCTAGTTCAGGTCCCGGTTCAAACTCTGACGGTTCAAGTTGGAGTTGGGGTTCAAGTCCTGGTTGGGGCTGGAGTTGGGGATCCGACGGTTCAGACAACTCTGGATCAGGTTCGGGTTCAAACTCTGATGGCTCTGGTTGGGGTTGGGGCTGGGGATGGGGATCCGATGGGTCAAGAAGCTCGGGCTCGGGTTCAGGTTCGGGTTATAATCCTGATGGTTCTAGTTGGAGTTGGAATTGGAACCCTAGGTCAGGCTGGAGTTGGAGTTGGGGCTCAAACCATAACGATTCAAGCAGTTCTGGTTCTAGTTCAGGCTCGGTCGCGGACAGTGAAGCGCCAAGAAAGATCGTAGTGGGAGGATCCGAGGGATGGAGAAAAGGGTTGGATTACAAAGAGTGGGCTTCCAAGAATGCTCCTTTCTATATAGATGATGTTCTTGGTAAGTTAAACTGGTTTGGTTATAGATACTATGTGCCATATGTTAGATAGATTTTGATTGGTCTTTACTGAATATATTTTTGTTTGATTTGGTGCAGTTTTCAAGTACGACACACATGCGAAGCGAAGGAATAATGTTTATTTGTTCCAAGACCCGTGGAGTTACGTGACCTGCGACATGAAGAATGGGAAGAAGATTGGTTCGACGAATAAAGGATCGGAAGAGAGCTTCATGGTTACACTAAAGAAGATACAGCCTTACTTCTTTGCTTCGGGGGAGCATGATGGTGATTATTGTAGCAACCACAACATGAAGTTCACCGTCTTCCCTGTTCCTCACCGTTCTGACTAATTAAATCCTTTAGCCTCTTCTTTATATAGGATTTAGGGTTTTTTGTTAGAATCTTTGTCTTGGTTTTGGGGGGTCTTATTTGTTTTGTTTTGGATATGAGATTGATGGATTTTTTTTTTTTTTTCAATATGTGAAAGACGTTCGTTATTAAGAAAAAGAAACGTAATGAAATAAACAACTTCACCCAAAGTGACTTTAGATGTGACTATAATGACATCGCATCTGGTTCAAAAGTTCTTATAATGACATCGCATATTGCGTATAGCCGTATAGAGTACTATATAATATTGTATTATAATATATCTATATTAGATTAGGATTCGCTTGAAGATGAAAAAACAAAATATTTATATTTTTAAAATTGATAAACCATGTAATTATATCCGTTTAATTAAATTTTACATTGCGTTTAGTTATCCAGTAATTGCGTTTTGTAAACTGCAATTATGAAAATGTAAAACTGACAGAGATTATCATAAATCCAAATCTTTGATTGAAAGGGTTCCAAACGCAGATTTTAAATCTTAGAGTTTCGTAGATTATTATAAATTACTTAAGTAGAAGATAATTATAAACTTTTGTTATCTTCAACATAATATTTTGTTGTGTTTGTTATTATTTGCCAATTTTCTTTTTACTTCTCATCTTCTATAATCATATATATAATTAGGCAATCTTCTCTCCATCTACGATGTCCACCTCAGCAAACAATGTTTTTTTAAAAATGGGCTTTTAAATATTTTAACAATGCAAAATTTTTGGGCCTATTTAGAATAATTTTTTTTAAAAATGTGGAAAGTCTTGAGATATCCCCAATGCTAAATTTCCTCAGAACAAAACAACGACAAAGTGATAATCATCAATGATGTATCATGTATATCCTTAGATTTAAGAAACTCACAAAACATAAATTTAAAAATTAAAAAACAAATTCTCTACAAAAAAAATCAAACAAAATATAGAAATAGAATTGGAAAACCTACTAATAAAACTATAAAAAACAGACAAAAAAAATCAAACAAAATAGAGAAATAGAATTGGAAAACCTACAAACAAAACTATAAAAAAAAACAGACAAAAAGATTTAAAAAAAAAATCTAAAATTCATGAAAATGAATAGAAAGAGATCAAAACCTATCAACAATGTTACATATAAAAAACAAAATGCACATACTCCAACGTAAAAAATCTACACCTGAATGACTTTAAACTATATTGAAGAGAGGCTATAAATTAGGCCTCCACATGACATTAGTTTAAAAGTAAAAAACAAATACTTATTCTACAAACCACAAAACTGAAATATATCTACGAAAAAAAA
>JAHZTW010000001.1:438619207-438740036 GCA_020283515.1 Alliaria petiolata | reverse complement strand
TTTTGTCCCCCCTCATGGAAGAGTGGGGGGGGGGGGGTTTACTTTTGCTTTGGAAAGAAGGACTAAACCTAGAAGTCTTATCTTCTTGCATCAACTATATAGACACCCATATAACCTATGAAGGTAAAAGATTCTACTTAACGTTTGTATACGGAGATCCAGATAAAGGTACAAGACAACAAATGTGGGAATCGTTGACTGCCCTAAACCAAACCAGAGAAGCTCCTTGGTTCTTATCCGGCGATTTCAACGACATTCTAAATAATGATGAGAAGGAAGGAGGTCCACTTCGACCAGAAAGTACCTTCAGTGACATCATATGTTTTTTTGCAGAGAATGATTTATTTGATCTGAGACACTCTGGTAACCTTTTATCCTGGCGTGGAAAACGTAGAGACCATAATGTGCGCGTCAGACTTGACAGAGCCATATCCAACTGCTCCTGGGCTGAACTTTTTCCTTTTGGCCGATGTGAGTACTCTCGTTTTGAAGGCTCTGATCACCGTCCCATCATCTCGGTCTTCGACACTAGAAGGAAAAAAAGTAAAGGTTTATTCCGATATGACAGGAAATTAAAAGAGAATGAGGAACTGAAAGCTGTAATTGCTGATACCTGAAATGAGGAAAACGTACATCTAGAGCAGAAGATTAGCAAATGCAGAGCAGCCATTGTGACCTGGAATAGAAGCCAACATTCAAACAGTTTAATCATCATTGAAAAGCTTAAGCAAACGTTGGAAGATGTTATGGCTGGTCCCTATTTGAATGAAGCCCTTATACAAAAAACAAAGGAGGACTTGAAAGTTGCTTACAATGTAGAAGAAGCGTTCTGGAAACAAAGAAGCTGGCAATTATGGCTAAGCCTTGGCGACAAAAATTCAAGCTTCTTCCATGCTTCTACAAGAACAAGAACAGCGCTGAATAAGTTTTCAGTCATCGAACAAGACGATGGACAAGCAATATTCGAAGAAGATAAAATCGCTCAGGTAATAGCTGAGTATTTCAGAGAACTGTTCACATCAAAAGCTTCTCACCAGGAAGAGCAAGATGGGATCCTAGAGTCAGCGATTCTCCCTAAAATTACAGATGAGACAAATCGTGATTTGTTAAGAGAACCTTTGGAGGCAGAAATCAGAGAAGCCCTCTTCTCCATACACCCAGACAAAGCTCCTGGGCCAGATGGTTTCTCATCATGTTTTTTCCAATAAAATTGGGAAATAATTAAGAAAGACATGGTTAGTGAAGTACAAACCTTCTTCTCGACGGGAGTTATGTCGGAAGCGGCTAATGCTACTCATATTCGTTTAATCCCCAAAATCAATGGCCCGAAGAGGGTGGCAGATTATAGGCCAATTGCCTTATGCAATGTCCACTATAAGGTCATTTCCAAGCTCATCTCACAACGCCTCCAGCCCCTACTTGCGAACCTAATCTCCGAAAATCAATATGCATTCGTGCCAAAGAGGGCAATATCAGATAATGTATTGATAACACATGAAGTTCTACATTTCCTAAAAACATCTAAAGCAAAGGAGCATTGTTCAATGGTTGTCAAGGCGGACATGAGTAAAGTCTATGATAGGCTCGAATGGTCTTTCATAAAAAAGTACTTCTAAGGTTTGGTTTCCAAGAGCGTCTGGTGGGATTGATAATGCAGTGCGTAACTTCGGTGTCTTTCTCATTTCTCATTAATGGAACACCTAGAGGAAAGGTTAAACCAAGCAGAGGAATAAGACAAGGTGATCCTCTTTCTCCTTACCTATTTATATTGTGCAGCGAAATCCTCTCGGGGCTCTGTCACAATGCGCAAGAGCAAGGAAAACTGCAAGGCATAAGGGTTGCGACGAATAGCCCTCGAATTAATCATATGCTGTTTGCGGATGATACGGTTTTCTTCTGCAAAGCCAACCTGAAATGCTGTACGAAATTGCTGAAAATCCTGGAACAATATAGCAAGGTCTCTGGTCAAATGATTAACCCACAAAAATCTTCAATTTCGTTCTCAAGGAAGATGCCACAATTCAAGATAGATCAAATAAAGAGCCTACTTCAGATTGAAAAGGAGAGTGGAGTCGAAAAATACATGGGTCTACCAGAGCATTTTGGAAGGAAGAAGCGTGATCTCTTCACATCTATTGTAGACCGTATCAAACAGAAAACGGCGAGTTGGTCCTCTAAACTCCTTTCAGCTGCAGGGAAATTGGTACTGTTAAAGAGTGTTCTTTCTGCAACTCCCACCTATGCAATATCTTGCTTCAAGCTCCCACAGTCCCTCTGCAATCGGATCCAGTCTGCTCTAACGAGGTTTTGGTGGGACTCAACACCTGACAAAAAAAAGATGAGCTGGGTGGCTTGGGAAAAGTTAGTTAAACCTAAATTTTGTACTCCCCGGAGGGGTTAGGATTTAAAGATCTTATCAATTTCAGTGATGCCCTCCTGGCAAAGCTAGCTTGGAGGTTACACAACTGCCCCAAGTCCCTCCTTGCTAGAGTCTTATTTGGGAAATACTGCATCAATGTTGGCTTCTTGGAGAGCTCAACCCCAAAGACCAGCTCGCACAGCTGGACGAGCATAATGGCTGGAAAAGATCTTCTTCTCAAGAATCTGGGCTGGGATGTGGGTAATGGCAGGGACATTCCAGTATGGGAAGCACCGTGGCTGTCACTAAAGGAACAAAAACGACCATATGGACCTGTGACGTTGGAACACCAAGTTCTACAGGTTGCCGATATGATGCTTGAGCATGCATATGAATGGGATGTTGAGAAGCTGGAACGAATCATACCTATTCACAAGAAGGTGATCTTAGCTCTTAATTCGAGCCTTTTTGGCAATCCTGACAAACTCTGCTGGCTTGGTCACCCCTCCGGGGAGTACACCACCAAGTCAGGCTATTTTACGGTAATGGAGAGACAATTGCGCTTCTCCCCACCGGCCTTCCCACCGGTTAGCAACTGGAACGAGCAAGTTTGGCATCTAAAAACTGCACCAAAAGTCAAAATGTTCATCTGAAAAACTCTCTATGGGGCAATACCTGTTGGTGAACAATTAGCATGCAGGCAAATACCAATTACCCCAAAATGCTGCAGATGTGATGAGACAGAAGCGGTGCTTCACCTGCTATTCCATTGTCATTTCGCACAAGCGGTGTGGGTCTCAGCTCCTTTCACAGTAAGTACAGATACATCCCAAAGACTAACCCAACATCTGGAATGGCGATGTTTAGAAATCTGATTCATGCGCCTCCGGTGGGACTTGATAGAGGATCCCTGACTCCCTGGATTTTATGGGCAATCAGGGCGGCAAAGAATCAAAGAATTTTTTTAATTCTAGATTTTTTACGGTCCGGGAAGTAATTACTAAAGTAATCTGTGATGCCAGAGAATGGGATCGAGCACAAACCGTGGATTAGCCGAAAGATCCCCAACCGCCGAGACAAAGCAACCGAGGTTGAGGATGCGACTATGTGTTACACGGATGCCGCCTGGGATGCCTCAACAGGATCCGCGGGCTTTGGATGGTACTTCGTAGCCTCGACAGGAGAGAAGTCTCGATCTTCAAACAATAAACAATTTGTGGCCTCTGCCCTGATTGCTGAAGCGCTAGCTGTAAGGGAAGTTTTGATTGATGCGTCTTCTAGGCACTCCCGGAGAGTGCTCCTTCACTCGAATTCAAGACAGCTAATCGAAGACATCTCTTCCCAATGCCCGGTGTTAGAAATCCGTAGCACCGTCTCTGATATTTCCGTCATTCTGTCTTTTTTTGAGATTATAGAGTTTAAACATATCCCCCGTGTGGATAATTCTGAGACTGATTTCATAGCCAAACAGGCTTTAAGAAATCTGATTGTATTAAACTAAGTTTTTAATATAAGTTCGTGTTTGTGACAAAAAAAAAAAAACCCATTTAGTTACCTAAGCAATATTTTAGAAAATTGTTTTCCAAAAAATAAAGAAACTAGTTTCTGAGACTATTTCATTTGATTTTTTTGTTCTTTTATGCTGTAAATAAGAAAAGAGAAAATTTACAAATCTATATACATTTTATTTGATAACTAAAAATAACATAAACCTATATAAGTTTCTATTGGTGGTTTTGTTTGTATTACTTTTAAATATCATAAAAGCTTGTATTTTTTATACTTATATTTTTATTAATATAAATTAATTATTAATTTTAGTAATTTTGAATACATAAATAAAAACCAAAATCATATATAAAGGTCTCTAAAAACGTTACTTACAAAAAAAAATTATGATATATTCATGTTTAAATAAACGAAAAATCAAAAACCCAAAAATCTTAAACTAAAAGGCAAAATCTAAAACTTGTAAAAAAAAACTAGCATCATTGGTATGTAACTGAATAGTGGTATAGTAGAATAGTTGAATGATCAAATAGCTGAACGAATTGAACTAGGTAAACTTTCTACATAAGAATCAAAATATGCTAAAAAAACTAGTATTAGTAGATTAACGATATTTTTTTTTCTTTTTATAGTTTTAACATGTTTTTTTATATAGTGAAACCTTTTTTCAAAATCGTGAAAACTTGATATAAATTAAACTGGTAAAAAATAACGAATAACATTTCTAAAATGTGAAAAAGTGATAATATTCATCCCCTAAATTTTCTTGTTTATCTTATCCTATCCAAAATATTTTTCTCTTTTTTATGATTCACGGTATTACCAATCATAGCTAGATGAAACGATGATCTCAGTTTTTGCTTTAAAGCGACGTCTCTCTCTCTTTCTAACTCTACCTTGGATCTAACCCATAACTGCGCAAGACCCACACATCTCTATCCGGAGTTTCATTGACTCACAACAAAATTGTTAGATACACATACACAAAAAATCCAAGGTGTCTATAATAATCATAACCTAAAAAAAAGCTTAAACAACGATTGAGTTAAATAAAGGAGCTGCAAAAGCTTAAACAACGATTAATGATGTTTTGTTTTTCCTTGTTATATTTTTAACATGTTTGTTCTATATAGTGAAACGGTTATTTAAAATTGTAAAAACTTGATATAGATTAAACTGGTAAAAAATAACGAATAACATTTTCAAAATGTGAAAAAGTAATATAATATTTATCCCCTAAATTTTTTTGTTTATCTTATCTTATCCAAATTTTTTTTTCTCTTTTTTACGATTCACGGTATTACCAAAGCTAGGTAAAACAATGATCTCAGTTTTTGTTTTAAAGCGACGTCTCTCTCTTTCTCTTTCTGACTTTACATTGGATCTAAACGCAAGACCCGCACATCTAACAAAATTGTTAGATACACTCATACACAAAGAACCAAGGTGTCTAAAATAAACATAACCTAAAAAAAGCTTAAACAAAAACAACGATTGAGTTAAATAAATGAGCCGCAAGAGTTGTTGACAGAGCTTCTTTCTTTTCGTGTCTTTCGATCATATCAACTCCAAATACTAATCACCGCCAATTCGATTTTATTCCTAATGTAGTATACAACTTTATGGTTTTCTACAGAAAAATAATAATATATATGAAAGAAATACAACTAGGGAAGTAACAATAAGGGAAAAATATTATTTGTAAATTTCAAACTGTGAACCATAATCGGGTTAGGAATCAAAATATATTCATTATTTAAAGGCACCAACTTAAAGTCAAACCACTCACTCGTAACTTTAGTGGTTTCTGGTACAAAGTACAAAACGTGAGTTTACAATTTTTATGAATTTTATTTTCACAATTGTGTTTGTTAATAGACCCAAATAATTTTTCTTTCTCTTTTTGTAGGCCCGAAAACATTCCAGCCGACCCTGATTATATTGTTTTGTAATTTGGGAAGAGATTCGTGGCGTGGAACATAGTCTTGCCGATATTAAATTACACTCAATAACCTATCAAACATAACATGCATTAAACTAACCGCTTTAGAAAGTCAAAAACCTTATCACCACATTATATGACTTTTAAATAAGCAACATGAAGTTTTTTTTTTTTTTTAAATACCACCGGATGCGGTGGGCCAGGGGTTTAAGGCTGGTGTTGGTATCAGCTGGATGCTTCGGCACCCTTGGTTCGACGCCCGATGGGAGGAATGCTTTACGCCGTAAATGGTATCAGCAAAGGCGGGTCCCGCGCCTAGGGAGACATGTAGGATCGAAAGCTTGAAGTCTACCTGGTTAAAAAAAAAAACAACATGAAGTTTCAATAAATAAAAAGGGTTAACAAGAATTTTCAACTAAACTAGAGCTTAGAGGTTTCAATAAATTATAAGTAATTTCAATAATAAATAATAATAGATAAATGACATTTTTCTTCATTAAATTTAATCAATAATAATAATTATTGTGGAGATTTTAACCTTTGAAGCAATCACAGTTTTTATGTGTAAATCGCAAAATCTCCTTAATTCCTTATATTCTTTGAAGTTTGCCTTTCGAACACTTTTATAAAGGTATTGAGTGGACTTTGAAGATAACTCGAGATACAACAAACAATGATGAGTAGACAAAATATTGTTTGTTGTCTATGATAAAAACTATAGAAGATGTTTATGATTTGATCGATATGCTGGCTACGCAACAACAATCGCTGCCCAAAATATGACATAACCACTCGCATCACCAGCTCTAACTTCAAGAAGATCGACATTCTCAACGTTAAGTTCGATCAATTCCTCAAGAGCCAACATCGTTTTATCTGTGAGGAAGTTGGTTATGAAAATACCGAAAGATATCAAAGATGTGATGATGATGAGTCAAATGAGCATCAAGAAACGCAGAGGTTAACTACATTGGAGGAGCAAGAAACTTTAGGAACATAGGATTTAATTAGAATTTCAGAAATTCTAATTATCCACATACGTCCATCTCCAATGGTTTACTCTATTTTTTACTTTAAAAATAGAGTTCTTTAAAAATAGAGAAGAGGTTTGCTCCAATAATTTTCTCTATTTTTTATTATAAAAAAGAATATTCTAACTATATTCTATTTTATTTAGTTATTAATTTCTTATAAAACCTTTTACTTTACAAATATACAAATTTTACCTATTTATTTTATGTTTTTTGTATTAAATTTGTATTTTAATTTATCATTTGTTTTGTCATTTACTCATTTTTAATCTGATGTATGTCAATGTTGCATTTTAAAAATTTAATTAATTATATAACTAGTTATTATTAATATAGTTTTGTTTAAATATAAAACTAAAACATATAATTTTTGTTTAGATAGAAAATAAAAACTTATTAAAATTAAAAAATTATTTTGTAAATAAAAAAATTCTACTTTAAAAATAGAGAACTCTATGTTTAACTCCATATTTAGAATTACAAATGAAGTTCTCAATTTTTAGAATGAACAAAAGACCTAACATCAAGATAGACAATATGTATAATTACCTCAACAACAAGTCTAAGTCACTTGCTACACATGTCAGGAATCTCGATGTTCATGTTTGAAGCCATTAATATAAGCCATTAGATGAAGAGATTATGGACTTGGGCTTGGCGTGGTAATAGGAGCCATAAGTCTTGTGTTTTTGAGCTTGGTCCATTTGCGTGGTCTTGTTGCTCCTTTAGTGGCTCGGTCCATACTTGTATATATTGTACTTAATTAAATATTTCTCCTTGGGATTCTAATTAAGCGTGAATGATCTTCTTTTTGGAATTCTCTTGTTCGGATAGAATGATAGCTTGCCTTATGCTTTGATTGTACTTGTGTTGAAGCACTATATCTCTTTGTCGTGTCATGGCTCCTTGAAATGTATGGGAACTTCAACATCTTTCAAGTCTGATCCGGTTAAGTCTGTTTCAACATCTTCACCAACCATTTAGCAACAACCAAAGAATTTCACAAAGAGAGTTGAGATGAATCCCAGAGAGAATTGCAATGCAATAATGGCTCATGATAAGATGGGAACTGCACTAGGGCTGAGAAGTGTGGAAAACGTGTGTTTTGTGTAAGAACCCATTAGACGTAGCTTATGTGCCCAATATCCAACTTTGAGGCCTGAATAAATGGTTTACAAAACCCATCAGCAAAAAGATATTAGTTGGTTTCAATATGGTGGTGAAGAAGCTACCCCATCTTACATCACTTTTGAAGAAGCACATGGAAAACACAACTTACATAATTTCAACCATATAATAACAAAACTAAACACTTCTAGAACTACACAAGAGAGACGGATGATAAATCCAAGGCTTTAAAAATAACAAAGACCATCCCCAACATAATCAGAGCTAGAAACGATAGAAACAACGATTTCTCCAAAAACTTGCATCCAAAACCACGAAACCCTACAGCTAGCTCCATCCTCTGATAGCATCATAGATTCTATAATAAGAAAGAGAAACAAATCCCTCGACAAGGGAAGATTCAAAACCCATAAAAAAAACAGAGATCACCAATTGAAAACTAGCATATCTATCACCTACAAGAGTGTGGTAGATAGATTAGGGAGACAAAGCATGCAAAACTTCAACGACGAATATAAGTGATAAAGACCACCACTGATTTGTCTGCAACTAGGTCCTGAAACCCCAAGGAGAATCAGATATGGCACAAGAAACCTCCGCCAACAAACCACCACAACAATCTGAACAGATCCGATTGGCAATAGCTTGATTCCTCACTACAAAGCACCTCTTGATTTAGATCAACCGTAGATCTAACAATATCAGATCATGAGAGATTTAGGTCATCAAGAAAATACTGAAAGAAATAAAGACATTATTTGTCAAAGACAGAAGTGCATCACCATCAGTAATGACTTTTCACAAAGTAGAAGATCCTAGAAAACTTGTTGTCCCTTGTTCCATTAATGGATTCAGTTTCAACGATTCTCCATATGATTATGAATCATGCATAAACCTTATGCCTAAGGACACTGCAATTTTTTTGATATTACTCATATGCAACCATCCAAGATGAGATGCTGACTCTTTATCCACTGCTTCGTAAGGTGAAATCCCCAATTTATTTTTCAAAGTGGGGAATTGTCCTTGTTATGAAGTTGGTGGGAAAAAATTCTAAACAACATCTTATTTGACTAATTTTTTAAAAAATATATTATCAACTGTTTGCAAATGTAAAATATTAGTTGATAAAAAATACAAAACATACATAAAATTAAAGATGCATATTAGAATTGGTATATCATATAAGATTTTTCACTTCTTTCTAGAAACGAGAAGTTTTTCTCTTAATTTCTAAGTTTTTTTATTGTATTCACTTTGTTTCATTTAGAAAATGTTCTCTCAAACTTTGTTTCATTTAGAAAATCTTCTCTTAATATCAGGTGTAGTCTCCCTATTTGTGTGAATAAGTTGTGTATTTTAAAAGACAACATTCAGTTTGTGCATGTTTTTTAAAAAATATCATGTTATTTTAAACAATGATGTATATAAAAGTGTCTATCATAAGAGGATGAAACATAAAGAGGTTAGACTGCATTTTTTTTTTTTTTTGACAGCAGTTAGACTGCATTTAATAAACGATTTTCATATACCATTAGAAAACACTGTTGCATGGTGTTTTCAGGATACCCATTCGTTTTTAGGAGATCTTAGACCACCTCCATTGCACATATTGGAGGGTGTCTTTAGATTAATATATATTAAAAAAGTAGAAAATAGTTGAGAACGTGTCTTTTTAAAGACACTAAAGATCTCTTACCCGGCAGTTTCTAATTGGAAGGTAATTTTGTTTTTTTTTTCTTTTTCCTTCATCTGCTACAAAAACACACATGTGTCCTACATATTCTAACTTTTCTATATATTAATTATTTTTTAAGACCCTCATAAAATATGACCGATGAGGTTGCTCTTACCTTTTAGAAAAATAAAAATCTCTTAAATACAGATCTTAAAATCAATATTTTTAGATTTATACTCGATCTTAACGATATGAGATTTTACTATTCGGATCCAGATTCGACTCCCCCGTATATCCAATTTTTTAGAGTAAATTTTGGATCGAATCTCGGTAAAAAAAAAAAAAAAATTCTTTTATTAGTTTTTGGGATAATCTTTGATGGTTCCTAGTATTTTGAATTTGATTTTCTTACTATTTTATTAGCAAAACAAATGGAAAAATTAGTTTAGAGAATAATTAGAAATTAGTATATTGAATAATTAAAAATAATATGAAACTCTAATTAATTAGTAAAATAGTTATGTAATTTTTGGTAAGATAATTTTTAAAATAATATTTGAAGAAAATTTTATTTGAAAAAATATAATATATATTGTATTAACTATTAATAAAAAAGATTAAAAACAAAATATTGAAAAGATAAAATACTTACTTTATTAAATAGTGTTCTACAAACTCAATTCCACAAACTCATGTGTTTTAAAATTTTCAGCTAATGTTATTCCACAATTCCTCCACATTTCACAAAACTCATGTCACCAAAATATAACCAAAACCCGATCATATTAGTCTATTTTGGTTTGGATTGATTTAGCTTAGTTCCATTTTACACACCCAAAAATCAAAACCAAAACCAAATTAAATACCGAACTGAAAACCAGAGATTACAGATCAGGCAGAGACGAAATCCAACGGCCGCGATGCAACAATGATCGTCACCGGAGCTTGCGACTTCTCTTCATCCCACTCCTTCGCCTCTTCGTCCTCCGCCGTAACAATCACCGTCTCGACCTTCAAAGTTTCCCATCTCTCCTCCTCCAATTCCCTTCCCTTCTCCCTTATCCGGCATCGCAGCCGCTTTCTCCGCCGTCTCTCCTCCCATACGGTTCACCGGAACGAAACCCCATTCTTTTCCCAGTCTTCTAAGCGTGCATTCACGGCGAATTCCGCTGCTCAGCGTAGCGGGACTTTCGTCGAACACGTCGCAGGCGTTAAAAAAGAATCACCAGAGAGAACCAGCGATTTCGGGGATTTAGAGTCTGCGAGGAACGACGTGAGGAACGTTTCGGCTCGTAGAATTGAGACGGATGTGGAAATTAGAGAACTTGAAGACTTGCCTGAAGAGTGGCGACGCTCGAAGCTCGCGTGGCTGTGTAAAGAGGTCCCGTCGCATAAGGCCGTGACGCTCGTGAGGCTCTTGAATGCTCAGAAGAAATGGGTTCGTCAAGAAGACGCTACTTACATCTCCGTTCACTGTATGCGTATTCGCGAGAACGAAACAGGATTCAGGGTAATAACAACATCCTTTTCAGAGCAATCCATCAGTTTTGCAATTGATTTTAGCTGATTCTGTGCTGAAAGCTTGAATCTTTTAGGTGTATAAATCAGTTTTGCAATTGATTTTAGCTGATTTTGTGCTGAAAGTTTGAATCTTTTAGGTGTATAAATCAGTTTTGCAATTGATATTCTGTGCTGAAAGTTTTAATCTTTTAGGTGTATAAATCAGTTTTGCAATTGATTTGGCTGATTTTGTGCTGAAAAATTTGAATGTTTTAGGTGTAGAAATCAGTTTTGCAATTGATTTGGATGATTCTGTGCTGAAAGTTTGAATCTTTTAGGTGTATAGATGGATGACACAGCAGAATTGGTACCGGTTTGATTTCGGGTTAGCCACAAAGCTAGCTGATTTCTTAGGGAAAGAACGGAAATTCACGAAATGCCGGGAGGTATTCGATGATATTATGAATCAAGGTCGTATCCCAAGCGAATCCACATTTCATATTCTTGTAGTTGCTTATCTAAGTAGCTCAGAGGAAGGCTGTCTCGAAGAAGCGTGCAGCGTTTACAACCGGATGATTCAGCTTGGTGGTTACAAACCGCGTCTTAGCCTGCATAACTCTTTGTTTAGAGCTTTGGTTAGTAATCAGGGAGGGCCTTCGAGTGATGATCTTAAGCAAGCCGAGTTTATCTTCCACAATGTTGTGACGACGGGGCTTGAGGTACAGAAGGATATATACACCGGATTAATCTGGCTGCATAGTTGCCAAGACGAAGTTGACAAAGACAGGATAGACTCTTTAAGAGAAGAGATGAAGGAGGCGGGTTTTCGGGAGAGTAAAGAAGTCGTGGTCTCGTTACTGAGAGCATACGCAAAGGAAGGAGGCGTGGAAGAAGTCGAGAGAACATGGCTTGAGTTGCTTGAACTAGATTGCGGTATACCTTCTCAGGCGTTTGTGTACAAAATGGAAGCTTATTCGAAAACCGGCGATTATGAGAAAGCTTTAGAGATATTTAGGGAGATGGAGAAGCATTTAGGTGGTGGTGCAACAGTTTCTGGATACCACAAGATCATCGAGGTCCTATGTAAAGTACATCAAGTGGAATCTGCTGAATCTCTCTTGATAGAGTTTGTAGAAAGCGGGAAGAAGCCGCTTCTACCATCATACATCGAGATGGTGAGAATGTACTTCGATTTGGGTTTACATGAGAGATTGGAGATGGCTTTTGTTGAGTGCTTGGAGAAATGCAAACCTAGCCAGACTCTCTACAACATATACTTGGATTCGTTGGTTAAGACGGGAAACCTCGAGAAAGCAGGGGATGTTTTCGACGAAATGAAAAGCAACGGGACAATCAATGTGAATGCTAGTTCCTGCAACATTCTTTTGAAAGGATACTTAGATTCTGAAAACCATGTGGAGGCAAAGAAGATATATGAGCTGATGAGCTTGAAGAAATACGAAATCGAGCCAACGCTTACGGAAAAGCTTGATTACATCCTGAGCTTGGTGAGGAAACCGGTGAAGAAACCGCTGAGCATGAAGCTAAGCAAAGAACAGCGCGAGGTATTGGTCGGTTTGCTGTTAGGTGGCTTGAGAATCGAACCAGACAAAGAGACGAAGAGCCACAAGATCAAATTCGAATTCAGAGAGACGTCTCAGGCTCATTTGATTCTGAGACAACACGTGCATGACCAGTTCCGTGAGTGGCTGCCTCCTTCGAGCAATCCGTTAGAATTCTCCTCCATTCCCCATTCGTACTTCGGGTTCTACGCTGATCATTTCTGGCCAAATGGTCGACCTGAGATTCCGAAACTGATTCATAGGTGGCTCTCACCACACTCACTAGCTTACTGGTATATGTACAGCGGCTTTAAAACATCGTCCGGAGACATTATCTTGAGATTGAAGGGAAGTCTAGAAGGTGTTGAGAAAGTAGTGAAGGCTCTGAGAGCGAAATCTATAGAGTGTCGTGTTAAGAAGAAAGGAAAAGTTTTCTGGATAGGACTTCAGGGAACAAACTCGGCTTTGTTCTGGAAACTAATAGAGCCTCATGTATTAGAAGACTTGAGAGATCATCTGAAACCTGCTCCTGAATCAATGGGCAATGATGGAGAAGAAGAAGAACAAAGCATCAACTTTGAC
The DNA here is from genome assembly GCA_020283515.1 of Alliaria petiolata. Classification (NCBI taxonomy): domain Eukaryota; kingdom Viridiplantae; phylum Streptophyta; class Magnoliopsida; order Brassicales; family Brassicaceae; genus Alliaria; species Alliaria petiolata. Next base: position 438,726,745 of record JAHZTW010000001.1, on the reverse strand, counting down.
ACAAGCTCAGATCACAGCGACGATGGCGTTTATATCAATGAAACTCAACAATGATATCAGAAGATACAGGAAAGATCCAACTAAACCTCTTGAAGAAAAATTCATCATAAGGTCATCTTCAATGAAGATGATAAATTTTGATATATAAAATTGATACAAGTATATTATTATTTAGTGAAATCTTAAGACTTGCATATTTTTTGAATGTTTCAATCATTTTTGGAAATAATATAAAAGAAATACATGATTTGTAGTATTGTTACTTTGTAAACTAGTGCATGATCATTTTGAAGAACAAACAAAATTCTAAAATCGGTTCATGATCTTATTTGTTTTTTGTTTTTTAATAATAATTACGAAAAAGGAAAATAAAACCAAATATTTATCGTCTAGTGGCCATAGTTGGTAAATCACCTACTATCCCATTGTTATAGAGAGATGAATGTACCCGAAGAGACTAGAATTAAATTAATCAATGAATTAATAATGTATATCTTTGAAACAAAATAAAAAAAGAATAAATTAATATCCATAAAATAATGAATAGAGACAAATTTGTTGGAGGAAGAAAGTGGGTCACAGGGTTTCCTCACTCATGCGTCTCTCTCTGTCGTTTTGATTTCTTCCCAAAGTCTCTCTCTCCCTCTACAGTCTAAAAGAGACGGAAGCCAGGGAGAGCGAGAAAGTTGCTCCACGTTCTTTGTCTCTTCCGATTCCCTCTCTCTCACTCTCTCTCTCCTCTTTATAGATACAGCAACAGTCCCGTTTCGGTTTATCAGAGAGAATCGAGCGAGAAAAAAAAGCGAGAAGAAAGAAGAAGAAGAAATGGGCAAGTCAAGGTGTTTCATGGACATTAGCATTGGAGGCGAGCTTGAAGGGAGGATAGTTATCGAGCTTTTCGATGACGTTGTCCCCAAAACCGCCGAGAATTTCCGATCTCTTTGCACCGGCGAGAAAGGCATAGGTCCCAATACCGGCGTCCCTCTCCATTACAAGGTCTTTCTCTCTCTCTCTCTCTCTCTCTCTCTCCGTCTCTGTGTGTATGCTCTTATATGTATGTATCTGCTTCTACAAAGTTTCGAAATGGGTATGTGTTGTTTCTGCGATTTAGGGTTTGTAGTTTAATGGGTCATTCGTCTTCTGGGTTTGTTTCAGTAAAGGAGAGATTTTTTTAATGGATGGGTTTGTTTGAAAATGATGAAGAAGCTATAAAGTTGTTTCCTTTATGATTTATGGTATTGGTATGTTCTGTTTCAGGGGAATCGATTCCATCGTGTTATAAAGGGGTTTATGATTCAAGGTGGGGACATTTCAGCTAATGATGGCACTGGTGGTGAGTCTATCTATGGATTGAAGTTCGAAGACGAGAACTTTGACCTGAAACACGAGAGGAAAGGGATGCTCTCTATGGCTAACTCTGGCCCCAACACTAATGGCTCTCAGTTTTTCATCACCACGACAAGGACTCCCCATTTGGATGGGAAGCATGTTGTCTTTGGGAAGGTTACGAAAGGGATGGGAGTCGTTCGGTCCATCGAGCATGTCGCCATGGAGGAACAGTCTTGCCCTTCTCTGGATGTTGTGATTCATGACTGTGGAGAGATCCCTGAGGGAGAAGATGATGGGATATGTAACTTTTTCAACGACGGTGATGTGTACCCTGACTGGCCTATTGATCTAAACGAAAGCCCCGAAGAGTTGTCTTGGTGGATGGAGACTGTTGATTCTGTCAAGGCTAGTGGGAACGAGCATTTCAAGGTTCCTTTTTTTCTCTCAACGTTTTGGATTGAATTGGTATGTTCCAGATTCGCATTTTTTCTTTGAATCTGACCTTGATTTACTCTCAGAAACAAGACTACAAGATGGCTCTTCGAAAGTACCGCAAGGCATTGCGCTATTTGGATATTTGCTGGGAGAAAGATGGCATTGATCAAGGTAGTTCATCATTTACATATTTCCTTTACTGCATCTCAGGGAATATCGATACTGTGAATAGTATAACAATGACCCTCTACTTGTGATCTTGCAGAGACGAGTACTGCCTTGCGTAAGACAAAGTCGCAGATTTTCACTAATAGTGCTGTAAGTTTCATGTTTTTACCTTTTGTTAAGTTTACAATATATGTAGTGAGTGAAATCTATGTAGACTATATACGTGTGCTTAAGTACCGTCAGAGTCTCTGAAATCTGTTGGTTTATTTTCGTACTCTGTCTTTTCCACATGGATAATGTGGTTAAATCAGCTTAATTCTCGTAAGAATTATAGTCGTTTGGAAAATATTCTGTGAACTAAAAGTTGCACGTGACTACAATGTAGACCATTTATGTTGGTAGGTTGTCCTTGAGATATAGACATAGTTAGAAATGTAATGAAAGTTATGTATGTCACGAACTATATTATGTAGACCTTTCATATGCTTATGGGACATACATAAACTGAGTTAATCTTTGAATCGTAACTGGCTCCTCTGGCAGGCCTGCAAACTGAAATTTGGAGATGCAAAGGGAGCGTTGTTAGATACTGAGTTTGCTATGCGTGATGAAGATAACAATGTTAAAGCATTGTTTCGACAAGGCCAGGTACTTGAAAAAGTTATTGCTCAGACAGTATTCTAGAGTCTAGGCCTCTAGGTATAACAGATATAATGGATTTCTCTTGAGATGATTATGGTTTCTGTTTTGTAACTTGGCTTGTTGGTAATGTTAGGCATACATGGCTCTCAATAACATCGACGCTGCTGCTGAAAGCCTTGAGAAAGCTCTTCAATTCGAACCTAATGACGGTGAGTGTTTCTTCAACCGTCTATTGTTTAGTGGTCTTACTCGTTTGGTTCACCGTTGTTGATGTATGAGTATATTACACACCTGACCTTAATCTAGTGGGAAAGAAATCTGACTAGCATGTTTTATTGGTGTTGATTTTCAGCTGGTCTCAAGAAAGAATACGCTGCTGTAATGAAAAAGGTCGGTATGCTGTATGCGTATAAACGATCTTGAGATAATTTGTTTGCAGTGACTTAAAGTTGGAGCATAAAAAGTCTTTAAGCTGATGTTAACAACATTGAAATTCTATATATGTGCAGATTGCCACTAGAGACAACGAAGAGAAAAAGCAGTACCGCAAAATGTTCCTATAGCTACATTTAGGGTAAGCCTAAATTAATCAATCTAAATGTGGCAATTCCTTGCAAGAAACCACATAGAAGTTTTCTTTTAAAGATGAAATGATTTGATATTCGAGAATCCCATTTGGTAAAGCTTTATTTTGACTAATTTACTGTGAGTCTTAAGTAACTTGGCGTTTGTGCTCTGTGTAGGTTTGGTTGGATAGTGGAGAAGAGACTAACAAAAAAAAAGGTGAAAAGAGCATTATAAAGAAGACAGAAATATTTATAAAAAAAAAATATACTTTGGGAAGTGTTTCTGTTTCCCTCATTTGGTAAACAATGTTTACTTCTGCATTCCAATGCCATAGTTTTTTTTTACCCAAAGGACAGATTGAATCAATGAGACGATTTTTGAGTTATTGCGTTCGCTCTTGTTCTCGCTTCCCCCTTTTTGTCTCTCTTTGCTTGAAATAGGTAGACAACAATCTCGCGTAAATTGTTGTTGAATAAAACAGAGAACTAAGAAACAGAGCCCTTACAAAAAAACTTCAGACCAGAATAAAATTCTCTGTATTAGAGCATCGCTTGCTTTTAATTAGGAAAGTAGCAAATTATAAGAAAATCAAAGAAGAAATCACACAGAATGCTTCAGAAACACCTTTCACTGCCTTCTCAGATATTTGGTTTTACTAAAGAACCCAAAACTGTCAAAGGGCAAACAAACCAATGAAAGACTGATGCCATAGTTTTTTACCCAAAAGAAAGATTCAATGAGATGATCCAAATACTGAAATACACAATGTGAGATCATAATCACGTTATCTCCAACTTCCTTGACAGCAGAAAAAAATAGCAATGGCAGTGCCAGGAACACCAGCCATTCCAGTTCTGCAAAGAGAATGCAAAATTTGTATAAGAAACACAATAAAAAAAAACCGAGTGTGCAACACAATAGCCACAATCATTTACAAAAGCCCTCTGCTCTCGTCTGCTCAATCACTTTACAAAAAGCAAAAAAAAAATGTCAATCGTCACAAACTCTTTGACAGGAGCGTCTGATTTATATCCATCTTCAATCATCAATCTTCAATCTGCCTACATATCATTGTTCCAGGGACTCAGAGAGGTTGAAAATTAAGACTGCACATCTGCACATGCACAAGACAAAAAAACAAGAACAAGAACAATTAGGGTGTAGACAATGATTTAAGGAAAATATAGGCATGAAACTAGTGTCCTCACTAACTGCATATAACCATATTTTGTTAGCATAGCAATAAAAGGAAACTGAGGAACACACCCCTCCTGTCATGGCTTAACAATCAGTCCTTCTCTTGCAAATTGCAATGCTTCCACATACCTTTTTCTTGGATCAACATCTTAATCTCAGATTGTGAGTTGGTGAGATCTAAACAGAGCACCCATAATTGCTGCAGAGAAGTCGCTCCCATCCCTCTTTCAAAAACAGAGCACCCATTATAGCTATACCAAAAGTGTTGTGTTTCTTAAAGAGTAGTAACACCCATTGGACCTGACACATTCAAAAAGTCTCTTAGAGTGTTCTGCTTCTTCTCATAAGACCATTCAAACATAACTTTCAAATCTAACCATGCTGTTTTTTCTCCATTTTTGTTATCTCCAAACTATAGCTGAATTGAGTTTAAACTGACCTTTAGATTGAGAGCAGTGTAAGGAAGCATGAGCCCTGGGGATCTTATCTCCAGTGACATGATCAACATCCGATTGATTTTTCTTCACAGTAGGATCCTATTAATCACAAAGTGTTAAATACGTATCATATCATTGGAAGGAAACACAGAATTGGTAAAGAGACTAAACACATACTTACGTTAACTCGGCCAAGATCAGATGATAATGTGACTGTTGCAGAGGGAAACGTTTCAGTGTCTCTCTGTTTCATAAACTAATTCTTAACATCTTTCCTCAACTTTCACGGATCTCAGATGTCTTCGTCTGAAGATTCAGAATATTCATCGTCATCTCTGAAGCTCTCATGATCTTCATCAACATGAAGCTCCTAGAGTTGGCGTATCCCGCATTCTTTTATCCATTTTTTCATGGGACCGTAAAGGCCCAAGGGTAAATTGAGGTCGAACACAAAATCAAGCTCGGTGGAAGTCACCTCCTCTGCTTCAACGTCGAATATGTACAGATGCTCCGAAAATTTTGGTACTGGGAAGTATATTTTTGTTCTACACGCAGGTGCGAGCGTTCTGTTTGGACGTGATTCTACATTTCAACTCGAATAAATTGCCGAATTCATTAACCAATTCTTCCCCAAATTCGGACTCCTTAACCGAAACGACGCACGCCCTAAATTTTGTTGATGTACGAAGAGGCTTTTCATTCAGCTTCACTGTTAAGGATTTCCCAGGAGATCTGAAAGTGAAGTAGGCAGGAACTTCTCCACCGGGTAAGACCACTTCTCCACGAGTTGATATGATGAGATTTCTCGCTTCTTGATTTAGTTTGAAGCAGTTTCGAAAGTCTAGACTAATACCTGGATTGCTAAAGGAGCAATCTAATCTCTCCAGGGACACGCAATCCTCTGCTTCTAGTCACCTTAAGGAATCCGGAAGCTCTGAGACTGATACCAGCTTCTGCATTTTTTGAAGTACAAGCTTACGTAGACGAGAGCATCCCTTGACCCATGGACTAATCTCTTGTATTTCTGTATCTCTCAAGTGAAGCTCTGTGATGGTGTCAATGAGCATACGGGAATTCCTTGAGGTTTTCAGAGTACGACATACTCAAATTCTTCAAACTAGACCACGACCTGATCGATGGAGGAACTTCTTCTACTGTGGTTCCAACGAGACTGAGAGTTTCGATGTTGGTGGAAATTTCAGGAAAACTTTATAACAATGAGAACTCATCGACATGAAGTTTGGTGAGGGATACCAAGATGTTGGTTGGAAGAACCTCTAACTTTGAGCATCTACTCAAACCCAACTCCTTTAATCTATCAAGGTTTCCAATAGAGGCAGGGAGCTCCACCAGATTTGAGCAGCCATCAAGAAACAAATATTGCAGATTAGATGCATTCCCAATAGAGGAAGGGAGCTCCACCAGACTTGAACATCCACCGAGATTCAATTCTTGGAGATTAGTTGCATTCCCAATAGAGGCAGGGAGCTCCACCAGACTTGAGCATTTACTGAGATTTAATTTTTGGAGATTAGTTGCATTCCCAATAGAGGAAGGGAGCTCCACCAGACTTGAGCATCCACTAAGTAATAAATGGTGGAGGAAAGTTGCATTCCCAATAGAGGAAGGAAGCCTCATCAGGCTTAAGCATTCCCCGAGATCCAAACGATAGAGATTAGTTGCATTCCCAATAGAGGAAGGGAGCTCCACCAGACTTGAACATCCATTAAGTCTCAATACTCCGCGATCAGTTGCATTCCCAATAGAGGAAGGGAGCTCCAGCAGGCTTGAGCATCCACGAAGATTCAATTTTGGTAGATTAGTTGCATTCCCAATAGAGGAAGTGAGCTCCACCAGACTTGAGCATTCACTAAGATTTAGTTCTCGGAGATTAGTTGCATTCCAAATAGAGGAAGGGAGCTTGACCAGGCTTGAGCATCGACTAAGATTCAATTCTCGGAGATTAGTTGCATTCCCAATAGAGGAAGGGAGCTCCACCAAGCTTTTCCATTCACTAAGATTCAATTTTCGGAGATTAGTTGCATTTTCAATAAAGGAAGGGAGCTCCACCAGACTTTCCCATCCACCAAGATCCAAGTCTTCGAGATTAGTTGCATTCCCAATAGAGGAAGGGAGCTCCACTATACTTGAGCATTTACTAAGATTCAATTTTCGAAGGTTAGTTGCATTCTCAATAGAGGAAGGGAGCTCCACCAAACTTGAGCATTCACTGAGATTCAATTCTCGGAGATAAGTTACATTCCAAATAGAGGAAGGGAGCTCCACCAGACTTGAGCATCGACTAAGATTCAACACCCGGAGATTAGTTGCATTCCCAATAGAGGAAGGGAGCTCCACCAGACTTGAGCATTTACTAAGATTCAATTCTCGGAGATTAGTTGCATTCCCAATAGTGGAAGGGAGCTCCACTAGACTTTTGCATTCACCAAGATTCAAGTCTTCGAGATTAGTTGCATTCCCAATAGAGGAAGGGAGCTCCACCAGACTCAAACATTCACTAAAATCCAATTTTTGGAGATTAGTTGCGTTCCCAATAGAGGAAGGGAGCTCCTTCAGGTTTTTCGAATCACTCAAATCCACCCACTTCAGATTTCTAAGTGGCTGTATAAATAAAACAAATAAATACATGATATATGAGTTAATATACTTCACAGTTTAGGTGATAAAAAAGAGTACACATAAAACTAAAATAATACATTTCTATGTGATTAGTATTTAATCAAATTTCAATTAAAAAAAAACAGTGACACGGTAAACTTTTTGGGGTTAATTTACGATATAAAAAAACATATTATTGATTCAAAACACAGTTTAAAATGTTACATAAAATAAACTAATATTAGGCTTACTTTAATTTCGTCCCACAGCTTCTCAAGCTTGCTGTGATTCATTCTTAATTCGACAAGGTTGTCAACAAAAGGCAAACATGTCATTGGCGAATAACTCCAATCTAGTAATCGAAGTTTTGGAGATATATCGCTCAATATGTTTGGAGGACCACATGCACTTCTGAATCTTAAGAATTGGAGATTAGGCATTCCTTCAAAGACTGTCTCACTTATGTTTAAGTTGCTCTCGTTCCTTAAATCGATGCCTATAACACTTCTACTATTCTGAAAAAAAGACCACAAAAACTAAGCAGAGATGATAAAATAAACTCAAGTTGTAATGAGGAATGCAATGAAAGACTAATGGAAAAACTTACTCCTTTATAATCAGTAAGAACTTTATGAATGTCTTCTTCATCAACTAAAAACTGTCGTTGCCCAGGCTTATGAACAGATTGTTTGCGAACAATTTCTTTACCAAGTTGGGCCAACAAACTATGCATACGTGTAATTCCATCATCAATAGTTATGAGAGATTTCTCAGCTAAGATGTGAAGCTGTCGCCTCACATGCAAGAAACTCTTCGCAAGATGCTCTACCACTTTCTCAACCTCTTCATAATTGAAAAAGCAAGCTATATGAAGGAATAAGTCTTTATCTTCATCACACAAAGCATCATAACTGAATTTCAAAATGCTCTCAATTTTTTCGTTAAGGCGTTTCCTTAACCGTGGTAGTTCCATTGACCACACCTCCTTGGTCATTCCCCTGAAATATGAGCCCATAACCTGTAGTCCTAGAGGAAGTTCACCGGCAAGGAATGTAACTTCCCTAGCAAGGTCATTTGTTTAGGATATTTTTGACCAAAAGCATACATGCAGAACATTTCAAGAGCCTCAACACTTGATGGAAAGCCCACCCTGTATATATGGTTGATCTCATGTGCCCTCAAAAGATCTTGATCTTGTGTTGTGATGATAATCCGACTCCAAGGACCAAACCAACAAGTTTCTTCCGCCATAGCTTCTAATTGTACTAACTGATCCACATCATCAAGGACGACAAAAACTTTCTTGTATTTCAACATGTCTTTGACAATTCCCAAATGTGGAATCTTGATACCCGGCTGATTGAGTAATTGAGACATAAACTGCTCTTGTAAATTCAACTTCACGCCATAGTTATCAGAACAAGCTGGTATTGCATACCTTGCTTTGATATTCTCCATAAAGACACTCTTTTGGAAATTTTTGGAGTGACGGTTATATAGAAATCTAGCAATGGTGCTCTTGCCGATCCCAGGTGGCCCCAAGATCCCTATCATCCTCACTTCATCCAAATCTGGCCGCAAAATCTGTTCAATCTTCTCCATATGAGCTCCCATCCCAACGAACCTGTCAAAATCTTTTGATGGCGTGGAATGAAACAACTTCTTCGAAACATTAGTGGTGATATGTTCGATCATGTCCGCTTCATTATCCCTAACAAAGGGAGAGATGGATATATCCGGTAAATATTCACCCAAAATTCACATAATCAAAAATATTCATAGTTTAATTAATGTGTTTAGAAAGATCAAGAGCAAGTGGACGAACCAGTTGCTTGAATGGTAACCGGTGATTGTGGCCACTTCCACCAAAGCCTCTCTCCATCTTCTAGTGGCTTCCTTTGATTTACCCTTACAAGTTTTCCTGAAGATCTTCCCGAAGTCACCCGTCTGCTTCTTTACATCAGTCGGATCCACTTCATAGAAAATGGGCATCACTATTTGACACAACTTTACTCTGTACTTAATGATCTCCACCAACTCGTTCAAGCACCATGTCGAAGAAGCGTAGTTCTCGAGAGCAAGACGATTGCGATCCTCGATCCTTTGATTGCATCTATGAGCTCAGGACCTATCGACTTACTCCTCTCCATATCATTGTCAATGAATGGGTCGATCCCCTTGCTTCTGAACTCCTTTAGAATGTGACTGAGAAAGGCTTTCCGGACATCTGCCCCGTGGAAGCTCGGGAAGACATGGTGTTTCCTGTTGTGATGAATAGAGGATGAGGGAGATGAAAGAGACAAGGAAGATGAAGGAGACAAAGAAGATGGAGGAGGAGATGAAGGAGATAGAGAAGACGATATTGTTGTGTTTGCTTGATGGAATCTGTATTTCCTATAAAACAAGGAAAATATTGTTACCAGAAACATGAAGAAGCCTATTGAAGCAACAACAATGGTAAAGAAAAAAGAAGAATCCATTAGTAAGATTGAGAGAGGATCTAAGATCACAGAGTTTTCTAGAGAGCTGTGTGGAAGAAGAGATAACGAAGAGGCTTTTGTGTATATACAGACACAGAAATTATTGACTCCATTAACTAAAACTAGCAAGAAAGAAAGCTTTGTGGAAATGTAGTTACAGTATCTTTTATTAGAAGCTTCGTGGAAATGTAAGTTATCTTTTCATAGAAAATATGTGAGCCAAAAAATCGTCAACCCTACCATGTAGGCACCACCATTCTTGGAAGATCTCGGAACCTTTTGTTTTCTTCCCAGAGACTTTTTTGAAGATTATTGTTGAAAAACAATTCCAACTTAAAAAAAAATATCGTTGAAGATTATTTATGAATTTGAGATTTCTCTGGCTCCACCGTTCTTTGAAAATAATAATTAGTGTATTCATGATGATGAGCCATGAGACTGGACCACGAACAAATATTCTAGAATCGGTTTCCAAAAGCAATTACAAGGAAGAAGTGATGGAAATTAAAATCAAAGTTCACACATATGCACTTAGTTCCTGGTTACTTCCTCCCAGAATATTACAAAAACGGGTCCTACACTAGCAACTAGCAAGAGAGGAAGCTTCGTTCATGGATGTATCCTTATAAAAAATATGAAATATGAACACAAAGCATCGAGTTTTCAATACGAACATGGCACTTGTCAAACAGTTTTGTCGAAAGACATATAAGACACTATTTTGTTTATGAGAGAAAAAAAAAGAAGACTAAAAAGAAAGGTAAAGTAGAACGTAAAATCGAAAATCATATGAAGCATACTATAATACTACGATAAGACTAAAATCTTAAGAGAACTACAGAACAAAACTTGATGTGAAGATACACACACACAGTTCCTCAATAAATTATTTTCAAACTTAAAGATCTTCATCCATGTCTTCCCCATCTTCTTCACTACCCTCTTCACTTTCTTCTTCTTCTTCGCTATCATCATCTTCTTCTTCATCACCATCTTGCTTCTTTTGCGCATTCTTTTCATCCACATTTTCTGAAAACAAAACCGATATAAACCTGAAATAAGATGATTCGTCCTGTGATAGACAAGACAAGATTCAAGATTAGCGTTTTACCATATTCACTGAATATGATTCCTCCCGAACACAATCCTTCCTCGACTTTAACGAGCTGCATCGTCATTCTCGGTCCAATTTCTTGCAGCTTCACCGCGCTCTTTGTGGAACTCCGGTTAACTCGGCCGAGATCAGATGATAGTGTAACTGTTGCCGCTTCTTCATCTCCTTCACTCTCTGAACCATAACCAGACCTGACAATCAAAATGATAAATTTCACACTGATATAAATGAAAACATATAAGTAACCAATGTAGGATCCTTACTTGGTGACAAAATCACTAACATCCTGCAGATTCCTAAGATCAGGGACCAGATGGTTTTGCACAAACTTCCTGATCCTACGAGACACTCCTACAGGCTGAAGCCTTATCGAGTAATGCCGGAAGTCAATGAGTTTCGTGTCTTTGTTGTAGTGCAAAAGCACTAATCTCTGGCATGTGGAAAGCTTGACCTAAATCATCACAAGAACTAATTCAAATGGCTGAAACAAGTTACAATCAGTAATAAAGAAAACATATCTTCTGTGTTCTTGGCAATTGAAACTTACAGTGTTGATGTCAATAGAAGGGAATATGTTCTGGAACATAATAGTTGCAAGCTTCAAATGCAGCTCCTGAGTACCGAATCCAGAAAGGACAATCTAAAACCAAGATAGAAAATTAAACATTCTCTCGGGTCTTAGCAAAACTCACAGATTTACAAAAAACAAAAACGGGAAGTAGAAAGAGATTGAGATTGATCATCACCAAAGGAGGACTCTTGAAAAGATCTTGAGGACATCTAGGCCGAAGCTGAGAGCGAGCTATATCCGATGCTAAGGAATATTGATGGATTTTGAATGTGAGAGTCGGTCCCTGAGGGGTTCTTGCTACCCTTAGAGTCAGTGCAGATGCTGTTTTGGATAGCATAAGGAAATGCGTAACACCCATTGGACCTGACACATTCAAAAAGTCTCTTAAAGTGTTACGCTTCTTCTCCTGCGAAGATGAAGAAGATGTAACATTTAGCATCACTAATAATCAAATCACAACCCTTCAAACATTAACTTTTAAATCAGACATATAACATATGAAGCTCTTTTCTGCAGTTTTGTTTTCTCCCAAGTAAAGCTGAAAGAGTTTTAACTGACCTTTAGACTGAGAGCAGTGTAAGGAAGCATGAGCTTCCTCAAATCCATCTGAAGTTGTTTGACAGAGCCATGAAGCTTCGTTCTTGAAAACACAAAGCTCTTGGGGATCTTATCCCCAGTGACATGATCAACATTCGCTTGATTATTCTTCACAATAGGCTTCACAGCGACCCTACCCTTCTTATTCTATATCAATCACACACAAAGTGTTGAAATACATATTTTTGGAAGGAAACACACAGAATTAGTAGAGAAACTAAACACAGACTTACGTTTTTGAAACGAGCCATTTACAATTGTATTATCACCAACGCTTCACAGATTCTGGAAAGAGAAAACAGGATTCATGAGAACAAAAGACCCAAAAAAAGAAGAAGTACAAAAACTAATATCAACAGTTCGGATTAAGCCTTTCTTGATTTCAGAAAGAAAAAAGGAAAAAAAAAGATTAAACCTTTCTTGAATCGGAAGTTGTAAAATTTGTGTTAATGTTGGAACTTGGAAATGTGATTGCTTGATAGATTTAAAAAGAAAAAATTCAAGAAAGGAGTCTCACAATTCAAGAACAGATTTTCCTAGAAACATAAAACATAACCAGAATCGAATCGAACATGGATTATTATTATGTATGCAACTAAACTGAATCGAGTTTTTTTCTTACACAGAAAATGGACAGTTACGGTAAAAGCAAATCAAACCTGAACAAATCACAAACAAACACGAAATCTCAGTCACAACCTTGGTCGATGTTTAAAGACATTAACGCTGCGACATCTAAACCCTAACCCCCAAAACAAATATCAAGAAGAAAGATATCAGAAACGCTCACCAATTTCGCCGGCGGTAGCTTCGTATGTCGGAAAAAAAAAATGCAGAGACTACACCCACGGTTTAGGGTTTTCTATTTTGGGCCTATAGTTTTGAAATAATTACCGAAAAGCCCATAAAATGAACTACTCGATAAAAGTTATAAAACTAAAAGCCCAATGTGGTAAAGCAATCCAGTGTTCAATAAAATACGGTCAATACCGTATATACGGAATAAGTGTATCGTTTTGTCTTATACAGTAAAAAAAATACTCCCTCCGTTTTGATTTAAGTATCGTTTGGAGAAATGTATCTGCAATGTAATTAGATGTATCTGGATGTGTTTTGAATTTAATACATCCAGATACATTTTCTCCAAATGACACTTAATTAAAAACAGAGGGAGTACATTTTAATATATACGACCGCGGCTTATACGGCTATATATGCGGCTTATACAACCGTATATACGATTCATATGATTTATTTTTAATATTTTTTTATAATTCTAATTTATAAAGTCATAAAATTACACTAATTATAAATATATTTTTTTAATAAATTATTGGTGAGTTATATAGAAGTTTAACTCACATATCTTATTATATAAAGTACGATGTGTCAAATTTGCTAATTAACATGATCGTGACACGTGTCTTGATAGAATATTATTTATAAAAGTTGTCGTGAAACGTGTTCCGGTAAAATATTATTTATAAAAAAAATTTCCAAAAAAATAAAAAATAAAAAATAAAATGTAAAATATATCGATTTAGATTAAAAAGGAAAAATATGATTTAATAAAATACTTTAATAAAATATATTTCAATTTAAAAAAAAAGATCTATTTCAAATTTAGGAAAAGAAAAAAAAAGAGAATTGATTTCATGTAGGAGATTTTTTTTTGAGGAAAATAATTAAATCAATTGTCTCATCAATGGGGGTTTGAGAAAAAAAATCAATCGTGAAAGATGAAGAAATCTTTCTTAAAAAAAAATGAAGAAGATGGTGTTTTCCTATTTTTTTCTATTCCTTTTCAAATTTGTTAATAAAAAAAAACTATTGTCCAAAACACGTGCTATATATCACGTGTTACGCAAAACAACATGATTTTTGATTATGATGGTCTTTCTAAAACGTAGCGTTTTCATCTCCGTTATCAATATAACGGACGTAACAGTCGAAGGTTATATAGCGAATTGACCAAGATCTGATAGGTTTGAACTGCATTTTCCGAGAGTTGATGGTATAGTTGCAAAACAGAATACAATGGAGAGTTTATTTGCAGAAAACCCTAATATTAACTATGATATATTTCAATTAAGAAAATGAAATCATATATTCTAATGATATGATACGATGATGAACTCAATGAGGAGGAGAATCATGTAGAGAGGCTTTTGACTTGAGTCTTGAGAAGCATACCTTCTCTAGAGAGCAGAGAGATCATATACAGGAGATGAATGTGAAAAGATAGATAGACTTTGTTTGCTTGGAGAGAGTTAATGAGGAGATCGTTAACATATTCGAATGACTCGAATTGTATACCCAAGTTTTTAACACAACGGAACAGAAAAAGATAGTTGATAAAGAGTGAACTACAAGAGAAGTAGGGTTAATATTGCTTAGTATCCGTAAAAGATTCTGTGTTTTGAATATTTTAATTGAAAACATATAAGAATTAAAATAAATAAATAACTTTTAGGTTTCAATTTTGTATTTTTAATATATATTTTTTTCAAGTAGTGATCCGATTTTGTTTTTTTGTTTTTTTTTTTAAATCACTTGAATGGTTTTAAAATTTTGTTATCCTAATCTAGTTTATTATATTTTTCAATATATATATAACAAAAAAAATATTCACCAGATATATTCTGCATATATGTCTATACAGTAACCGATCGCCAGGCTAGGATATAACGTATTTTAGGACACTGATAAATAACACACAGAATCGTCTTAAGTTAGATTCGAGATCAGAGGCATCACTTACATAATGTGCTAATTAATGTACACAACAAATGTCAAATAAGTTTTTCTTATTAGTGATCACATATCTTATTTAGTTCGATTAAACGAGATCAGACTGAAAATCAGCATATACAGAAACAACGACTCGTACAAATGATATGACACTCTGGCCTGCAGTCAAAACCTTGTTGTTTAATCTGCGGTGAAGAAGCTTCGTCATTTAACACAAGCTGAGGAGCTAATTCTTCTGGTGAGACAAGTTTTGCTTCAACATTTGGAACTGTTATGAGACTCATCACTACAAACCAAACCAAACCAAAAACAAATATATACGTTGTTACAAAATAAAAATTTGCATAGATAATCTATTTTTAATACATAAAAAATATGATTTTTACCGGATGTAACAGCTAAGAAGAAAATGAGAGCAGACTTCATTGATGTTTTCTTCATTATCTTACTTGTCGAGAATATTATCTGAGAGTGTTTTAGCTATCGTTGAACCGTTCTTATAGCATGGAACAATGGTATCCTTCTTTCAGATACTTATCATATTTTTGGTCATTTGCACACCAAAAAAAAAAAAAAAAATCATATTTTTAGTCAACAGTCAAATAATAAGAAGAGAATATCACAATTATGTTAAGACTTAAGAAGTTACCAAAATTCGATAAAAATAGATAAGACTAAATTGATTTTTTATTTTTTTACCAAATTTAATAAAATTATTCAAGACTAAATCCAAAGCCTATAAGGAAAAAAAAGATACACTCTGACCAAAATAATGGTCGAGAGTTAAGATGGATTATTCGATCAATGATTTAAAGTTAACTTGCTATATTTTATGCTTCAAAATTTATAACTTTAATAACATTAATTAAAAAAAAACTGGAAATTGGCATAAATAAATGTTTTGCCTCAACATCTCACAACATAACCAAAACCAATATATGTTGTTATAAATAAATAAAAAGTGTATGTATAACTTTTATTTAGTTTTTGATATGAAATATGAAATTTACGGGATGTAAAACTGATAGATTTGGAGGAAACCTTAGTAGTAGATAGTTTCTCTCTCTTTTATTCATTAGCCAATAGACTTATTTATACAAAATCATAACTTGCTTATCAAGCTCTTTACATATTCAATAATAGGAAATCTACCTATTTAACAATAAGGAAATATACACAAATGTTAACTTTCCTAATAACCAAAAAGAAATATATTCACATCGATCTCGTAATCCCCGAGATCTCCTAATACCCTTCCGCAAGCTCATATGTGGTGATTAAACAGTCAGATCATCTTCACGGTGTTTATACCCAACCGTCGGGTCATCAATGACGTTATACCTTGCCATAAGATGATCGATTCTGTGGAAAATACATCATGATCGTAGTGCTATGTATCTCCATCGTCTCGTCATCATGCAAACTGAACGAACCCATCAATAGATTCATGTTCATAGTCCACGACAACATCATCAAGCTCGTATCATCAAATTTGTAGTAGATTGATAACCACATGAAGACAGGTTTTTGCAAATCTGTATTTTGAATCAAACAAAACACAATATTTTTCACATCCTTTTTCTAGTTTTTTTAGAAGAACAGAAAAAATAAATAAATATTAATAAGAAATCCATATTTTTTTTTAAAAAAATTCGAAATTAAAGAAAATTTTTAGAGGATTTAAATAATAAAAATAAGAGGATCAAATAGATAAAGAAGAAAAATCGATAGAAAGATAAAACCGCAGCACTAGACGCCCAAGAATCGAACAAAGCCTTTTGTATTTGGCTATTGCTCTGAAAATAACAAAACTCAAATCCATAGGAATTGGATCTTAGCTCTGATAGCATGATAGATTTTGGATGAAACCTTAGTTGTAGATAGTTTCTCTCCTTTTTATTTATTAGCCAATAGACTTATTTATACAAAGTCATAACTTGCTTATCAAGCTCTTTACATATTTAATAATAGAAAATCTACCTATTTAACAATAAGGAAATATACACAAATGTTTCCTAATAACCATAAAGAAATATATTCACGTCGATCTCATAATCTCCGAGATCTCCTAATAAAAGCTAAGATACAATGAAAGAAAATTTCATTGATATTTTCTCCATTGTTTTAATTGTAGAGAATAATATTACAATCCCCTATATATTAATTGAGAAACATTTTTAAAGAGAAGTCTTATTTTTCAACATATTTACAGTGGTGCCATTTTGCTGATGTGTCACAACCACATTCATTCTCACAAATTTTATTAGAAAAAAAAACAAATTTTTTACATTTTATGGGATCGAACTTAAGACATCAAAGATAGCATAATCAAACACAACCACTTTCACAAAGACATTTCATATGTTTGCCAATCAATTTTTTTTATATAACTCAAACCAATATTTTTAGTTAAATGTGTTTTAACAAAGAAAAAAGTGATTAGTTAATCTCATTAATAAGTCCTGCCATACTTTGTGATTTAGAAAATAAATCCGAACGAACAAGTTGCCAAAATAAATTTTCAAAGATTTTGAAGATTCCATTAAGTCCCAAAATCAATAAATTTCGAAGATTTTGAAGTATTCATCACACCTTCAATTTAATACACCATTTTATTTCTTATACAATATATTTCTTGTACAATTTTGAAGATTTTGAAGATTCCATTAAGTCCCAAAATCAATAAATTTCGAAGATTTTGAAGTATTCATCACACCTCCAATTTAATACACCATTTTATTTCTTATACAATATATTTTGAAACTATTATTTAATGACTTCACAATAACTCACAGGCAAAACGAAATCAAATGTCTTGCTGATGAGTTAGATGAATTTTGGTGGGCTACTGACAGTAATGTAATAATGTGTGTCTTGAAGCTATGGATAATTGAATGGGAACCATGTGCTTTCTAAGGTTCTCGTCTAATGTTTTCCAGAATTTTTACACAATACATGTTTTATTATCATATAGGTGGCTTTACACATATCTCTAATTTAGATAGATGTTCTCAAATTCTATTTGATCCTCACATTCCTAAAATACAAGTATTCAGATCAATTTAAGCATGAATATCTCCTAATTAGTGTCCTATGTTTATTTATATGTACATAACTTATTAGTTATTAGTAATACATAATTTATAAATTGTCAGGCTTCCCGTAAATACTATTTGATGATATTTAAGCATGACTTAGGACCAAAATATGCTTTAGTATGCATATTTATGTGCAATTGTTTTTATGTCTTGGATAATTTTATTTAAAAATAAATTTGTTTAACGACATATGTTATTGCTTTTTATTTACAAATCGTATTATTAATGATTTCAGATTTTATTTTTATAATTTATTTGTGATATGTTTATTTTTATTTTTCTAATTATTTTAATATTATACACATTCAACTACTACTTTTCTCAATTTTGCCTTCTCTTATCAGATTTTTTTTAAAACCTACTATATTGTCAACATAACAATTTAGTATATAAAAAGACTGGACTAAAATATTTTACTATGGTTTAATTTAAAAATAATACAAAACTAAATAATGAATAAGTTCGAGTTCACGTAAAAAGAATTCTATGAGAATAAGAATTCGAATTTATTAATAAGATATTAATAAAAAAAATTATAATTAAAAATATAATTTGGTTATTAATTTTAAATTCGAGTTCACGTACCAGAAAAATGAATAAATTTCTCACTACGCGCAGGGCGCGGATTATCACCTAATTAGATATCGTAAAACGAGCACAAGATTGGTGATCTTTCTGTGTTGATTTCATAGACTGATGCTTAGTTTAAACAAAAGAATGAGTTCTTTGAGCAATCTACACAACGGAAGAATATCCTCAATAAATCTCGATCCTACAAAATTTAACCAAAGATAATATATAAAATCTTATTTACACCCAATGATCTTCCCACCAACGTATCCACATTTCCCAAGAAATTGTGTTGATGTGCGATAGAAAATGCTATTGGTTTTGTCCCTAAATAGTCAACCCCGCTGATGTATTGAGTTTTCAATGTACTCTAACCAAGGTTTTTGGAGTCTTTTCGGGATAAAACACGTTTGGATGGAGTTTAAAGGCATAAGGAACAAGAAACATAAGCAAAGGAGCAAGAGGTGATAATTTCTGGAGCTCAGATCGATCGATCCAACATGACTAGAAAAAAGTCGGAGGATTTTGGATCGACCATATGAGGCTGGATCGATAGTTCCACATTCATGTTGATCGATCGACACTTGGATTGATCGATCCATGCCCAAACCAACCGGTTCATTAACGCAAAAGAAAAGGAAATTTTGGTTTTTCTTTATTATGGCTCAGTATGGTCAGAGATTTCGACCAGAACGTGATTTGACCCATATATATTCTAGTTTCTAGCCATTGTTGAGGCTACACTTTGATGCACAGGATTTAGAGCTTCAGTTTTTCAAGTTTTACATTTATAAACCCTAACGCCTGCAAGTGCACAGATGTGCATTGTAGTACTTAAGGTGTCGAACCACAGGGAGTGTATGATTAACTACAGAATCAGTGACGGTTAGAAAACGTTCCTAAGACAAGAAGGGGGGTTTGGAGAAGGGTGTTTCGCGGACGGTGGCTATTGAATGCAGGAATCGTGAAGCAAGTTTATATAGGGCTGGTTGTCAATCAACCCTATATGAGACGGGAATCAAGGCAAGCAGTGCGGATGAAGTAAGTATGGAAGAAAATAAGTAACATACATGCAAAACAAGGCGTTGAGCTCAAAGGTGTTCTCTGGGGTACTAGGCGAATTTCCCTAAACTGATTCACTGGTTTTAACAACCTAACTTTATCAAACTAGGTCGATCTGCGAACTTCCATTCCACAGGTATACTTTCATATCATGCGTCCTAGACGAAGACGCAATAGGATCGGGACAATAAACATTCAGACATCTTTTAAAGGATGCTCTCTACCCTATTTTGGTCTAGATCTGAGATTCAGGACATTCGTCGTTCTCAAGACCCTGCGATCAGAATATAGTTCATGACGCTAGACTCATGCAATAAGAACGAATAAGGTGAGACAGAAAACCCTAATATGACTAAGCAGCTGATAAGCTACTTATTCAAATCAAGAGATCGAGAACAAGATAATTAAACAAAAGAGAATCGATGATGATCTAAACTAACCCACGTGTATACCCGAGAGTTAACCTCAAAACACCTAAGGACAAACTTCGATCTAACAACCTAGAAATCAATCCATGAATCCCCTTTGAAATCCCTTGAACACAACAAACGAATCTACCCTAACATGATCGGGGCGTGTAGAGACGAAATCAATGAATGCATAACTTGTATAAATCGATAAGAAAGAAAGAGGGTTCAAGAACAGATCTATCTCCCTTAGAGGACAATGAATGAAAAACAATGAAAGGTATGCTAAGAGGCGGCCGTGAGGCCTCCTCTTAGGTTCCCTCTGGTGGCACACGAAATTAGGTTGTAGAATAAGAGTATTTATAGGTCTTCAGGTCTTCTTAGGCGTCACTTAGGGTTCCACAAAGTTTGGTGGCTATCGGGCTTGATTCGGGCTTGAAAACGGGCTCGGGAAACGTCACTTGTCCTGACTGCGCCACGGGTGGTTCATGGGCCGGTCGTTGGTCTTCTGAGCTTTCTTGGCTTCTTCTGAGGATGTGTCTGACGGGCCTTCTTTCTTTCTTCATGACTTGAGATCCAACCGTGGGATTGGACTCAAACCACTTCGTGGTGAAAGGTAGTAGTTCAGGCTACCTTGTCACCAAAATTCAGCTCGATCCCGTGGTGGGAAGGTCTCCGTCTTGTGCTAAACTTCTGTCATTTGGCTCATGATCCGAAAATGTCCGTTTTGCTCCGTTTTGCATCTTTTTTCCTAAGTATTCCTGAAAAGAGTCTTTGACAAACAAATATTCAAAAACTACTAAATATTCATTAAAACCTTAGTGAAATGCTTATCAAAGCACTCACTTATGATGGTTAAAATGGGTAAAATATGCATGTTATCACACTTTCTTTTCTATTCAGACTTATTGGCTTTTGCAAATTGTAAGCTTGAAGAGACAAATCTTTGGCTCTACATCTCTTTAGAAGTTTTTTGAACCCCTTTGGATTTCTATTTATTTGATCATGAGTTTTTCTTCATCTCCTTGTTATTTTTCGGCATCCATGTATGAGTAATCTCATAGTTAGGTTTAGGGTTCAAGAAAATTTATGAATCGTTGAATTAGACATAGATAGGGATTATTCATCTGTTGTTTTCGCTTATCGTTGTGTTCATTGCTTAAACTAAATTGATCACTTAGTCTTTGATTTAATGTTTAATATATTCATCAAAAGTGTTATAGATTGATTGATAGAACATAGACGAGCGGATTGTCCTTAGCCAACAAAAGCTGATGCTAAAGCGATCCTTGAACAAATCGAACATGCACGCTAATGCTTGTTTAGATTCTTAGTTCAAACGACAGTTTAGAATTCTAAGTTCAAACGATAGATTAAATTTTTAGGTTGCTAGATAAAGTGATTGATACCACGTCATTGGATTGGTTATACATTCATGTTTGAGTTCAAGACTAACCTTATTTGTTCTCTTAATAATTGTCTAGTTCATGATATATGAATTCCTGCTAATTTGTCATTGGCCTAACACTTTGTTTAATTGATCTTTACACTGTTATTTAGTTATTTTCATTACTTATTTCTTTAATTTTCATTACTTATTTACAAAGAACATCCATATCACTGTCTTAGCATAATTTTCCTCCTAAAAAATCGTAATGTAACCTTGGTATGTGTGAATTCGGTCCCATCTATGCTAGTGTAATTGTCTTTGCATTTGTAATATTTTATTTGAGTTAAAATCTGAGTGTATCACTCACCAATTATGTCAAAAGTATACTTCATTTGATACACAAGTTTTATTTTCAGATTGCGCGCCACATTCTATGCCCACGAAATATTTCAAATGATCTAAGTCTTTCATATGAAAATATGAAAGTACTTCCCCAAACGTCTTTCCCAGATAATTACGAAGTAAAAAAAATATTGTGTTGTATATTTTTCACGTATTATTATTTTTTCTGTTAAGAAAAAGTGATATGAAAAAATGACCAATTTTTACTGTCACCTTTTTTTCTTTGAACAACGATTTCATTAAGAGAAGCAATTACACGGGGAGCGCAAAGGCATTGAAATCCTATAGGGATTTCTTTGCTAGAGTATCAGCTACAACATTAAGAGAACGAGGGATAAAAACGAAAGAGATAGAGATAAACGATTCCACAAGAGAGTGAATATCAAAGAGAATTATGGAGATCTCCTTGATGTGCTCTCGGGAAGAGATGGCTCGGATCAAGTCCTGAGCGTCTGATTGAAGGTAGAGTTTGAGAAACCTTACTTCTTTGGCATGGGAGAGTGCTGCTCGAATGGCTATCGCCTCTCCCATAAGTGGAGAGTATTAGATTAGGTAATTGAGTGAGTATTATTGAGGAATAGAGCTCTGCATATATACAGAGATTAACGACATGTACAAGGAAGGTAGCTAGCTATTCTACGAAGTAGATACCTTTACTGAGACATAATTACAGAGATTAAGCTAACGGTAATATTGACTTTCTATACTCTAATAATATGCACCTTTACTGAGACATAATGACAGAGATTATAGCTAACGGTAATATTGACTTTCTATACTCTAATACACCCCCTCAAGATGAACGACCATTGGAGAGTCCAATCTTGACCCGCAATCCTTCAAACCGTGGTCGGGGGAGCGGTTTGGTTAGTGCATCCGCCAATTGATCATGAGTAGAAACATGGGACACACGAACTTGACCTGTTTGCACTTGGTTGCGGACAAAATGATAGTCTAGAGCAATGTGTTTCATCCGAGAATGAAATACCGGATTAGCCGCCAAATATGTTGCTCCGATGTTGTCACAGTAAATGGCTGGTATTTCTGTTTTGGGAAGACCAAGTTCTTCCATTAGCGACGTGATCCAACAGATTTCTGCTGCCGTTGCTGCTACAGATCGATATTCCGCTTCGGTGGAAGACCTTGCGACGCCTGTTTGCTTCTTTGAAGACCAAGCAACGGGATGACTGCCAAGATAAACGATGTACGCGCCTGTGGAAGTATAATCATCTCTATTTCCAGCCCAGTCCGCATCTGTGAAGGCATGTAACGATTGTGTATTCTTTGCCGGCATGTAAATTCCATGTGACATGGTACCGGCTAGATAACGAAGAACTCGTTTAACCGCAATCCAATGCTCACTTGTAGGTCGATGCATGAATTGTGAAAGCTTGTTGACAGCGAATGAAATGTCAGGCCGCGTCAGAGATAAGTATTGAAGGCTGCCTACTGCCATGCGATATTCTGTTGCATCGTCAAGAGATGTCCCGGATGAAAGCGATAATGAGGTATTTGGACACATCGGTGTAGAAATTGGTTTGGCATTGGACATGTTCATCCGCTGTAGAAGGTCTACTATGTACCTGTTTTGAGACAAATGTAAGCCGTGAGCAGTACGCATTACTTCAATACCAAGGAAAAAGGATAAATGACCCAAATCTTTTATATAAAATCGTTGAGAAAGAGAAGCGATAAACCGATCGATGTGGTCGTTGCTGTTGCCGGTGATGACGATATCATCAACATAGACCAACATGTAGAGAAGAATGCCTTTGTTGTTGTAGATGAAGAGAGAAGCATCGGCCAAGGAATTGGTAAATCCCGATTGAATTAAGAAGTTACGGAGCTCGTTGTACCAAGCTCTTGGTGCTTGTTTTAGTCCGTAGATTGCTTTACGAAGTTTACACACGCCCGTGGGATTGTCTCTATCCACAAATCCTTGCGGTTGTGTCATGAAGACTTCTTCTGCAAGCTGTCCTTGAAGAAAGGCTGTGGTTACATCCAATTGTCTGAGTGGCCACTCACGTGTAACTGCTGTGCTCAATACTATCCGAATCGTAGCCGGTTTGACTACGGGACTGAAAGTATCATGATAATCGAGTCCCGGTCGTTGATTGTATCCTTTAGCTACTAAGCGTGCCTTGTAGCGTTCAATGGATCCATCTTGCTTTCTTTTAATCGTAAATATCCACCTGCATCCAACAATATTGGTAGCATTAGTAGCATCAGTAATATCCCATGTATGATGTTTAAGTTGGGAGTTAATTTCTTCACTCATAGCCTGTCTCCAATACGAAGATTTAAGAGCCTCGGCAACCGTCTTTGGAATCGTCGTAGGAGGTGTTTCGACATGAGTATTGAGATTCAACTTCTGGATTGGTTTTCTGGGCCGTGTGCTTGCTCTTGTCGGAGCCGGTGGTGGAGCTGCAGTGGTGGTAGCTGTTGTGTCATTGCTGGGTTGAGAAGATGATAGTTCGGCTTCTTGTTGTGGTTGTGGTGGAATGATATTATGCGTTGTTGGAGCCGGATTAGTTGCGACTGAGTTTGGCACCTCTACGGCTGGATTTGGAGCTGTAGTCGTGGCCGTAGGTACCTGTAACAGAGAAATATTTCTCACAACAGAAGCCGGTGTATTGGTTAATTCATGAGAATCAGTATCGTCAAGTTGAGTGATATCACGAGATGGTGTGCTAAACGGAAAAACAGATTCGTGAAAAGTGACATGTCGTGATGTGTAAATTCTAGAGGTAGATCTATCAAGACAAAAATATGCACTCTGGGTGATTGAATATCCTAGAAAAACACATGGTGTGGATCTATCATCGAGCTTGTGAGAAGCATAAGGTTTAATCCAAGGAAAGCATAAACACCCAAAAATACGAAGTTTTTGAAAATTCGGAGTGTCACCGTACAATTTTTGAAAAGGCGTTTGGAAATCTAGAATTTGTGTTGGCATTCGATTTATGAGATAAACGGCCGTTGCAAACGCATAAGTCCAATAGGACTTTGGCATAGATGCATGCGATAGCAATACAAGGCCCGTTTCTACAATATGTCTATGACGACGTTCTGCAATACCATTATGTTCTGGTGTATGCGGAGGTGTCGTCATATGCGAGATGCCATGAGTAGAGAGAAAAGATGCAAGGCCAATGTATTCACCCCCATTGTCCGTATATAAGGTTCTAAGCTTATGTTGAAATCGATTTTCAACTAAACTTTTGAATTTCGTGAAAATATCATAAACATGAGATTTTTGCTTTAAAGGATACAACCATATGTATCTAGTAAAATGATCAACAAAAATAACGTAATATTTAAAACCATCATTTGAAATAATCGGTGATGTCCAAACATCCGAGAAAACAACATCTAAAGGATGAGAAGATTTTAAAGAAGAAGATGTAAAAGGTAACTTGTGCGTCTTATTAATAGAGCAAGCTGAACAGGGATGTGTCAGCAAAACGTTGGAAACAAGAGGTAAAGCGAATTGAGAAATAACTTTTTGAAGAATTGGTAAAGCCGGATGGCCTAAACGAGAATGCCAATCCGTAAGAGTGGTTTTAACTACTGAAGCAAAAGCAAGAGACGGTGGTTTGGAGTTGTTGATTTTTGGCCACTCATAAGTGCCGTTGTTAGGCTTGCCTTCCAAACGAAGAGCCCCCGTTTGTAAATCTCTCACCTGGAAATACGTGGGAGTAAAAATTACAGCAGCATCATTAGTTTTACATAACTGAAAAACAGAGATGAGATTTTTATCTAATGACGGCACATAGAGAATATTATTTAAGAAGAAAGGTTTAGTGTAAGAGGGTAAAGAACTTGAACCCGTGTGCGAGATCTGCAAGGCAGAACCGTCGCCTAGGAGTACATCGTCACCTCCATTGTATGGGTGGTGATGCGAGAGATTGACCAAGTCAGACGTCATGTGATGAGACGCTCCTGAGTCAACAAGCCATGTCGAAGAATCCGACATCATTGCGGGATTAGCTCTTGGCTGCCAGGTCTGTTGTTGTTGTGGGGATTGCCACTGTTGAGAATTTGGCTGAGGTGAAGACCATTGTGTAGATGAGTTCCCTCCCTTGACAATACGAAAGTGAGGACAATATTTCGCACTATGACCTTGTATCCCACAAGCTTGGCAGCGACCATTATATGGTTTTGAGAAGCGATTTTTGTGAGGGTTTTGATTGTGTTGTGGAGGATACCGACTTTGGTTGAGATTTTGATTCCGTGAATGTTGACGAGTATCTACAGCATGAGCAACGATTGGAGCAGCAGGAGATGCTTCTGTGCAGAGAATCATCGCTTCACGATTCAAGAGACGCTCATGGAGTTCGGTAAAGGATATCGGATTGTCTCGCCCATTAACTGCATCTATCTCTGGTTTGTAGTCTTCGCTGAGCCCTAACAGGATCTGTTCAGTGATATCTTCAGAATCCATGGGTTTCCCAAGTAGTGCGAGTTCATCAGTTTTAGCTTTGATGAGACGGAGGTACTCGCTGATGGATTTTGTTCCTTTGACACAAGACTTGATCTGAAACTTCAATTGCCGGATATGTCCTCTGGTTGGATTCCCGAACGTTTCTGCAAGTGAATCCCATACTTCTTTTGTGGTGTTTGCGCTTGATACCACCGTTTGCACCGGTAGTGATATCGCACCAATGAGGGCACTGTAGAGGAGTCTATCTTGACGCCTCCATGGAGCGTATGCTGGATTTGGTGATGCGACGCCATCAGTTGTGATTGTAGGTGATGGTATTGCTTCAGATCCGTCGATGAATTGATGCAATTCATGACCTTCGAGTAGCGCGCGGACTTGTCGTCCCCACATAAGGTAGTTTTGATTGGTGAGCTTTGTCACGCTTGACATGTTCACCGAGAGGAGAGTAGTTTGAGGATCGTGTGAATTGAAAACAGAGGTTCTCTCGACAGTGGAGTCGGAAGCCATGGTAAATTTTTGAGAAAGTAGAGAAGAGTAACAGAGAACAGAGAAGCGATAATTGCCCACCGAACGTAACAAAGAGGAAGAAGAAGAAGAGAATAAAAAGACTAAGAAGAAGAAGAGAGGCGGCGAGAAAAGAGAGAATAGGTTTCAAACACCTATCGTGGCTCTGATACCATATTAGATTAGGTAATTGAGTGAGTATTATTGAGGAATAGAGCTCTGCATATATACAGAGATTAACGACATGTACAAGGAAGGTAGCTAGCTATTCTACGAAGTAGATACCTTTACTGAGACATAATTACAGAGATTAAGCTAACGGTAATATTGACTTTCTATACTCTAATAATATGCACCTTTACTGAGACATAATGACAGAGATTATAGCTAACGGTAATATTGACTTTCTATACTCTAATAGAGAGAAGACCATCGTCTCCGCGAGCACTCCTGCTATAATTGGCAAATGCGAGCACTCCTGCTATAATTGGCAAATTCGAAGGTGTCGCAAAATGCCATCCACACCCTGCTACTCTTAAGACCGAGTTCCAAGCAGGATCAGTATTGCAAATAACATAGTCAATGGGGATAGTGGGCCTGGTCGAGAAACTTGTCAAATTGATTGCAGGATCAGGTTCTTGTTGGGCAAGGAGCCATTCTCGGGCTGTAGTTGTGGCTCTTGTAACTATATCCTCCGTTGTAAAGTTGCAATTTTCAAAGAGCTTTTGATTACGTGTAGTCCAAATCGTCCAGCACAGCCAGGGGAAGAGGGTGCTGGCAGATAAACATGTGGGAGGGAGACACGTCCAGTGTTTTGCAGCAATTAGAGAAGGTCGAAATTCAAAGATGGTTGCTGATACCACTGGATTAGAGAAAGGGGCTTTTAGCCAAATCCTTCTAGCTGCATCACAGTGGAATAAGAGGTGTGCAGTGATTTCAAGGTCCCCGCAATGAGGGCAGCCTTAGTTGTCTAGGAGTCTGCGATGGAGCATTTTGAGCTAATTTCCAGAGAAAATTTTTAAGTTTTGGAGAAAACTTCCTCGACCAAATTTCAGTGTCCCAATTGAAATTTGGGATGTCAAGAGGCGGCGCAAGAGGGTTGAGCAAATCCTTCATGGCCACATGATAGCCTGTTTTCAAGGTATACTCGCCAGATTTCGTTGGTAACCAGGCGAAGGAATCTTTAGCTCCCTTCAGACCTGGTCTGATGCGTAAAATCTGGGCAGCGTGAGCAGGGATGATATCAAGCACCATCTGCTGGTTCCACATCCCTGAGGTCTCGGAGATGAGATCAGAAACTTGTAAGTCTTTTACGGCAAAGGGAGGTGGCCTCATGGGTCTGTAGGACAGTCAAACGCCAACCAAGGATCGTACCAAACAGAGGTGTCTTTACCATCACCGATGATTTTCTCTAACTGTTTAGACAGGAGGTCTCTTCCCAATAGAATCCCACGCTATCCATGGGAAGCAGCACTTGAGGGTGTTGCCACATCTAGGAGAGACTTATACTTACAGTATTTCCTACGAGGACTCGGCCAAACAAACTTCCCGGATTAGTGAGGATGCGCCAACTCAGCTTTGCCAAAAGGGAATCATTGAAACTCTGTATTTCTCTGAACCCGAGGCCACCATCTCGTTTTGAACTGGCTAACTTTTTTCAAGAGATCCAACATGTTTTCTTTTCATTCGGTATAGAATCCCACCAGAATCTGATCAGTGTAGATTGAATTCGCTTGCATAGACTTATAAGGAGTTTGAAGCAAGGCATCGAATAGGTTGGAATCGTAGAGAGGACTGACCTGAGCATGGTTAATTTTCCTGCATTAGTTGTGTCACCTCAGTTGAAGATATCTTTGTTATTTTATTTGATTATAACCTAGATTTTTAGTCAAGCTAGAATGTTGATATTTTGTTTGTGTAGTACTTTTTTACATACAGTATGTTGAGTGTGCGAAAAAAAACAAGTAACCACAGCAAAAAAATTTGAACTCTATGTAATATCATCATATCGTCACTCAAGCGTAATGTCATTTATGTTTGGATTCGTCAACGTTAATTAGTTCAAGTCGCAATTAAAGCAGTGAAGAGTTTCTTCCACCTTAAAAAGCTTTTTCCTGCTAGTCAACGTTCTTCCACTAAACAAGTCCAATGCATTTTCTCCTTATGAATCCTCTCATTGATTTGGTTCCTCACTACCATTCCCATTTTAATGTTTATTTTATCGTTTCTATGATTCAAACATTTACGGCCGTACCTTACTTTTTTACTCATTGTAAATGAATATTAGTCCATAATCATTTGTTTTTTTCAATATTTTAAATAAACGTGACTATAAAATTCACATTTCCGGCAGTTTGGCACCATCACTCTCACATATATCCCTCCTACAAATAGCCAACCTCTAAAATTCCAAAGAACACCATCAGAATCACTTATCAAATAACTAACAATTCCCAAGAAGAAGAGATGGTACACTCTCGTTTTCTAAGCCTTGTTTTGGTCCTTGTGACCATTGCCTCCATATTCTCCACATTTGCTGAGGCTAATAGGGGATTTGGCTGGGGTTGGGGTGGAGGCTCCAACTATTCAAGTGGTTCAGGTTCAAGCCCGGGCTCAGGATGGGGTTGGGGCTCTAGCCAAAACGGATCAGGCTGGGGTTGGGGTGGGGGCTCCGACCAATCAAGTGGTTCAAGTCCAAGCCCGGGTGGGGGCTTTGACCAATCAAGTGGTTCAAGTCCAAGCCCGGGTGGGGGCTTTGACCAATCAAGTGGTTCAGGTTCAAGCCCGGGGTCCGGATGGGGCTGGGGTTCTAACCGAAACGGCTCAGGCTGGGGTTGGGGTTGGGGCTGGAGTCCTAACAACACACCAAAACCGGGATTTGGGGGCTCGGGCTCGGGTTGGGGTCCTAAGAACACAAACAAGACCGGACCTGGCGGCTCGGGTTCGGGATGGGGCTGGGGAGGTCACTCAAAAGGCTATAACGCCACATACAATGCACCTAGAAAGATCATAGTCGGTGGAGACAAAGAGTGGACTTATGGTTTCAACTACTCCGACTGGGCTTCTAAGACTGCTCCCTTCTTTCTCAATGACATACTTGGTGAGTCTTTTTTTTTATTTTTCTTTTCTACACGATCTCATCTTTTTTACAACATGATGCAGAATCAATTTATGATAATTTTTTTTTTATGTATTTTAAATAAGTTTCCTATTTTAATTACGATTTGTTAAATATATGGTTTTATTCAGTTGCTATTGATATTTATATTTTAATTGAAAGTTACTTAAAAATATATATTTTCAATTCTTGTTTTCAGCTAAATCTATAGAGATTTGAACAAGTTTTAAGAAGATTTTGTTTATTTGGAGATATTTAAACTAAACGAATATATTTACATTTATCAAGCTTCCGCTACTATTAAAATGTAGAAAATATAAGTTATACATATATATCATAAATCTACGCTGCATCACAAAATGTATGTAGTTTTGGTAGCAGCACACAAGGTTCATTAATCCGGATAATAAGTTCGTAGCGGACATGTTTGATTTGTTGTCAAATTTATAGCTATCATCATATGTTATTGAGATTTTTGATAATATTAACAATTCTGACATTCTTAGCTACCAAAAATTTTGACCATTAATATTAATGATATGATCATCCGAATGCAGTGTTCAAATACAACCCACCAGCCCCGTTCACGCACAGTGTCTACTTGTTTTCGGACCCTTGGAGCTATGAAAAGTGCGATGTGAAGAAAGCAAGGATGATTGCGTCACCGAAACAAGGTGCTGGAAATGGCTTTGAGTTTGTTCTTACAAAAATGAAGCCTTACTACATCTCATGCGGCGAGCACGACGGTGCTCACTGCAACAACGGCACCATGAAGTTCACCGTCATGCCTATCCTCCACCCTTGGTAGTTTGGTATTAAAAACTAAAAAGCCAACTCCAAACGTCAAAAGTATCAACCATTAGGTTTTCATTTCGTCGTTGTAGTCAATAAATGAGATTACCATTATTTACAATATAATTCACATTTTGTTGAGATTGTTTGTGGTTTTGCTTTATGTCTTTATATTATGTATGAGATCACCATTGTTTACGTATACCATAATTTTATGGTAAAATGGCAAGGTATGGTATTTTTATGACAAAAAAAAATCAAAGTTTAAAATATTCGTTTCTCAATCTTACATACTAATAAGAAAAATAAACTTGTCAAACAACGATTTTCATAATTAAAAACCCTAAAACTTCAATTCGTCTAGATCCAACTTCAAATAGCAGGCGAGATGTAGATTTGAAGCTTACGTAACTTAAATCAATAGCTTTTAATAGGCCTGAGATTGGTTACTTCAGGTCCATTCGGCAGTTTGGTTTGGAAAAGAAAAAAATTATCGAATAAATCCGAACAAAAATTTGGTTCGATAATCAGCTATAGTTCGGTTTGGTTACATGCTTTATACTGAACCTCTGGCTAAGATTCTGCATGCCATCTTAAAACAGCTCCACAATGAGGAAGAGAATGAACAAATCTCTACCTTTTCAAGATCTACCAGTGCTATAGAATCTCCTTCAGCGGTCAAACTTCGCGCAGAAGGATCAAGATTCGTTCGTATCATCATCATCTTGCTTCTGATCCAGCCGCAAATTAGGGGTTTTCTTGTTCCTCAAGATAACTTTTGAGTTTGACAAATTTAATCATGATATCCTTAAATTTCATTTAATATATATAAGAATTTCTTTTTTGTTGACCGACAAAAAAAAGTCTCCAATTAAAACAAGATTTATCGGAAAAATATTTATAATTATTTAATTGAGTTACTCGTAGATGTGATCATTAAAAAGGCAAATTGATAAAGCCAAACGACGAAAACTGTTGTAAAAATCAAATATTCTTTCTCCCAAATCAATTTGGTTTCGGATTTGGTTAGTTATCCTTCTCTATATAATACGTTTCTCACAACCTCTAATCAGAGTACTAAATCAAAGCACGTAAGAACAATAAGAAAACGATGGCTCTCTCTGGTTCACAAAAGAAGCTTCTCCTACTCGTCTTAGCGTTTGCATGTCTCTCCTCATCAGGCGCAGAGGCGTGGAGCTGGAGTTGGAGCAACGGGTCGGGTTGGGGCTGGGGATCGGACGGCTCAAGTAGCTCTAGTTCAGGTCCCGGTTCAGACTCTGACGGTTCAAGTTGGAGCTGGGGCTCGAGTCCTGGTTGGGGCTGGAGTTGGGGATCCGACGGTTCAGACAACTCTGGATCAGGTTCGGGTTCAAACTCTGATGGCTCTGGTTGGGGTTGGGGCTGGGGATGGGGATCCGATGGGTCAAGAAGCTCGGGCTCGGGTTCAGGTTCGGGTTATAATCCTGATGGTTCAAGTTGGAGTTGGAATTGGAAACCTAGGTCAGGCTGGAGTTGGAGTTGGGGCTCAAACCATAAAGATTCAAGCAGTTCTGGTTCTAGTTCAGGCTCGGTCGCGGACAGTGAAGCGCCAAGAAAGATCGTAGTGGGAGGATCCGAGGGATGGAGAAAAGGGTTGGATTACAAAGAGTGGGCTTCCAAGAATGCTCCTTTCTATATAGATGATGTTCTTGGTAAGTTAAACTGGTTTGGTTATAGATACTATGTGCCATATGTTAGATAGATTTTGATTGGTCTTTACTGAATATATTTTTGTTAGATTTGGTGCAGTTTTCAAGTACGACACACATGCGAAGCGAAGGAATAATGTTTATTTGTTCCAAGACCCGTGGAGTTACGTGACCTGCGACATGAAGAATGGGAAGAAGATTGGTTCGACGAATAAAGGATCGGAAGAGAGCTTCATGGTTACACTAAAGAAGATACAGCCTTACTTCTTTGCTTCGGGGGAGCATGATGGTGATTATTGTAGCAACCACAACATGAAGTTCACCGTCTTCCCTGTTCCTCACCGTTCTGACTAATTAAATCCTTTAGCCTCTTCTTTATATAGGATTTAGGGTTTTTTGTTAGAATCTTTGTCTTGGTTTTGGGGGGTCTTATTTGTTTTGTTTTGGATATGAGATTGATTGATTTTTTTTTTTTTTTCAATATGTGAAAGACGTTCGTTATTAAGAAAAAGAAACGTAATGAAATAAACAACTTCACCCAAAGTGACTTTAGATGTGACTATAATGACATCGCATCTGGTTCAAAAGTTCTTATAATGACATCGCATATTGCGTATAGCCGTATAGAGTACTATATAATATTGTATTATAATATATCTATATTAGATTAGGATTCGCTTGAAGATGAAAAAACAAAATATTTATATTTTTAAAATTGATAAACCATGTAATTATATCCGTTTAATTAAATTTTACATTGCGTTTAGTTATCCAGTAATTGCGTTTTGTAAACTGCAATTATGAAAATGTAAAACTGACAGAGATTATCATAAATCCAAATCTTTGATTGAAAGGGTTCCAAACGCAGATTTTAAATCTTAGAGTTTCGTAGATTATTATAAATTACTTAAGTAGAAGATAATTATAAACTTTTGTTATCTTCAACATAATATTTTGTTGTGTTTGTTATTATTTGCCAATTTTCTTTTTACTTCTCATCTTCTATAATCATATATATAATTAGGCAATCTTCTCTCCATCTACGATGTCCACCTCAGCAAACAATGTTTTTTTAAAAATGGGCTTTTAAATATTTTAACAATGCAAAATTTTTGGGCCTATTTAGAATAATTTTTTTTAAAAATGTGGAAAGTCTTGAGATATCCCCAATGCTAAATTTCCTCAGAACAAAACAACGACAAAGTGATAATCATCAATGATGTATCATGTATATCCTTAGATTTAAGAAACTCACAAAACATAAATTTAAAAATTAAAAAACAAATTCTTTACAAAAAAAATCAAACAAAATATAGAAATAGAATTGGAAAACCTACTAATAAAACTATAAAAAACAGACAAAAAAAAATCAAACAAAATAGAGAAATAGAATTGGAAAACCTACAAACAAAACTATAAAAAAAAACAGACAAAAAGATTTAAAAAAAAAATCTAAAATTCATGAAAATGAATAGAAAGAGATCAAAACCTATCAACAATGTTACATATAAAAAACAAAATGCACATACTCCAACGAAAAAAATCTACACCTGAATGACTTTAAACTATATTGAAGAGAGGCTATAAATTAGGCCTCCACATGACATTAGTTTAAAAGTAAAAAACAAATACTTATTCTACAAACCACAAAACTGAAATATATCTACGAAAAAAAAACAATATTTTGAATAAGAAATAAAGAGAATGAATGAGATCGATGGTGAATTCATTTTGTCGATCTCGCAGAACATAAGCGACATAAAAAAAAGAAGCTAATTGAATAAGAATATTCAGTGGGATACATAGATAATTACGGCAGCGTATAAGTATAAAAGAAAAAAAATTTCTTAACAATTAACATATCTCAATTTATATTAAGTAAAATATTTCACAATAAATCTACATATTTAACAATAATAAAGAAACTAAAATAATATTTAGAATTAAGAAAAAAACGGAAATAAAAAATAAACATAATAATAATAAAAATATATAAAATTATAAAATAAAAAAAATATATATATAACTCCGCGCAACGCGCGGATTGATTTCTAGTATATATCAATGTTTGATTGTGTGCTTTGGTTCTTACGTTTCAATTTATGTTTTCCATTTATATTACATTCCTGTTTTTATGATTTTTTTTATACATCCACGAGATGCTAACAAAAACAAGAGAAATATGTGTAACATTACAATCAAAGACTCGTACTTTTGCAAAAGCCAGGCTCTGCACATAATCTTCTCTTTTAGATTCTTAAATCCGGTGTGAATATGATAAACGATAATGCCCCCCCCCCTAAGTCTGGGTCTTTGTATCATAATTTCTCCACAGTTCTCAACAATATAGATTTTCCCGTTAAGTCTGTTTTAAAAATGTAAAGAGTCGGTGCCTCGATACAATACTTTGCTAAGGAAATTTTGTGAAAAAAAATGTATAAAATCAATAAACCAATAACATCAGATTTTAAAACAATGATAAATTGAGAATACTTCTAGATTTTTGAATAACACAAGACTTTTACTGACTTTATAAAATAATGAATCTAATAATTCCAGACTTTTAAATAGTTTTGAAAAGTCTTAATTGAATAATACCAGAATCTTTATAAATTTTAAATCTATATAAATCTTTCTAAATTAACAAACCAATAACACTCCCTTATATAATTCAAAATTAAGTCTAATTGATAAAGGGAAAAGTGAAATTTCACTTTATTACACCCCCATTCTTTATTACCATGTTAACTAAATAAGCGTCATATTAGTTAACTTGGTAATCAAATAGTTATCATATATCATATTAGTTAGCGTGGTACTCGAATAGTTATCCACTAAACCGCATAAAAATGTTTGTAGGGCAAAAATGTCATAAATTTCGTGTGTAATATGTATCGATCAAATTTCACTTTATTTTGAATAAAGAATGGAAGGTGTAATAAAGTGAAATTTGATCGATACACATTACACACAAAATTTATGATATTTTTGCCCCTACAAACATTTTATGCGGTTTAGTGGATAACTATTCGAGTACCACGCTAACTAATATGGTATCATGATAACTATTTGATTACCATGTTGACTAATATGGCACTGATTTAGAATATTGTAAAAATATCGAGTTAATACAATTATCATATATAAAAAAAATATCATGGTAACCCTGATATCATATCATAAAATTATCGTGTTTACCTTTGTTATCGTAATAACCATCGTGCTAACCTTGTTATCATTTCATGAAAAATATGAGTCATTGATTAACTAACTTATTTAACTATACAAGTTATGAAAAATTATTTCGATAACCACTTAACTAACCATCACGAGCAATACCACTAACGTTATTGTTACCCCCATCCAACAGTGTTACTGTCGCCACCTTCGTCGTCGTCGCTATCATCACCGCCGTCGCCATACGTTAATGTGACCACTGTCATCATCGTCGTCACCACCGCTGTTATCACTGTTACCGCTGCCAACATTAGTGTTGCCTATATTATTTTCTTTTTCTTCTTCTTTTTTCTCTTTTTTCATCTTCGTTCCTCTCCTTCCTTCTTCATCTTCGTTCCCCTCCTTCCTTCTTCTTCTTTTTTCTCTTTCTTTCTTTTTTTTGTTTTTTTATTTTTTTGTTTGTGAACAGATGTAAGGGCACGAAGATAAAGAAAGAGGAGAGGGCATTAAATTCTTTGTGATGGCAGCAGTACCACAAAAAATGTGTCAGATACTGTCTCTTAATTTCGTGCTTATTTGGGTCTAGAATTTGCAATTACTCATTGATAAATAAACATCAATATGTTCCAAAGTTGAATTGTTCTAACGTGTTTGATAATTTGTTTTAAAGAATCCAGTGACGAACATCTAGATGTGTAAATTTAAACATGAATCATTATATTAAAATATTTTTTTTAACCCATGATAACAAGATGTTGTTCTTCTAATTTCATATATAATGAAGAGTAATTGCAAATAAGAGACCCAAATAACATGACAATTAACAGACCAAAAAGTTAAAAATCTGACACACCCTATTCATGCCAAAATGACGATTTCGCCCTTTTTTTAATGTTTCTTTTACTTTCAGCTTTTAGGAAAAGAAGCAAAAGAAAGAAGAAGAAGGAAAGAAGAAGAAGAAGGAGGAGGAGCTAGGAGGAAGGGGAAGAAAACAAAAATGATGCTGATGGTGGTGGTGATTGCAACGTATGGCGACGACAGTGATGATAGCGACGGCGGCGTCGGTAACGCTGGTACACGGCGGCGACGGTAACGCTGGTGGACGTCGGCGACGGTAAAGCTGGTGGATGGCGGCGACAACAAAAACGTTAGCAAAAATGCGGATGACGGTTAGTTAAGTAGTTATCGAAATAATTTTATATAACTTGTAAAGTTGACATAGTTAATTAATCAATAATTCATAGTTAGTCAATCAATAATTCATAGTTTTATGAAATTATAAGAATGTTAGCACGACGGGTAACACGATAACAAAGTTAACATGATAGTTTATTATACGATAACAAACTTAACATAATATTTTCTATGATATGTTAATTGTGTTATCATGTTAACTTCATGATAACAGTGTTGGAGGTATCACGATAATAAAGTGAACATGATACTTTTATGATATGATAACAAAGTTAGCACCAAAGGTATCACGATAACAAAGTTAACATGATAATTTATGATTTGATAACATACTTACCACGATATTTTGCCCCTACGTGCTAATTAGTTTAACATGTAACCGCATGATAATAGTGTTGTATGATGGTTTAACCTCAAATAAACAATGTTCGAGGACGGTCGATGAACAGTATATTCGATCTATTGTGATAACATATTAGTTAGCGCGGCATTCGATTTGTTATCCCCTAAAATAACATAAAATATTTGCAGGGGTAAAACAGTCATAACTTTCGTGTATAATGTGTATCAAACTAATTTTGATTTATTTGTTCCGTTTTCTTTGTTTCTATATTATATGGGTCCATAAATTAAAATGACCCTATAATGAATGGAAAAACTTAATTAAAATATTTACTTTTTAAAAAAATGGATGACATGGCTTAATTAAGAAAAATATTTTTAGTTAGTATTTTTTATTTATTACAATGATATATTTAAAAATAAGAAATAATAAACAAAAAAAAAGTTTTTTTATCTTTTTTGTCAATGGGCGATGAAGAGCTTGCCCAGATCCAATAATGGTTTTTTTCTTATGCTCCTGCAAAAGCAAATGCAATCCATGAACCCTTTTGAAAGAGAGAGAGAGAAAGAGACATATGTTTTGTTGATCCACATTCATATTTAAAGATATCCATTTTCAATTTGATCGGGATTGAGATTAGATTATGTTTTAGACAAAAGAAGATTTTCATGTTTATTTTCCGCTTTATTTTCAGTTTTCATCTTATATGTTTCAATCACTATAGATTCTCTTACATTTATGATTTTCAGTTAGATGAAATATATATAAAAGTGTGCCCACAAATAAACTTTTCTATACTGCCACTTCTAAAATCTATCAAGGTGAGAAATTTTTAAAACGTATAAGATTAATCATGATTTTGATATGAACTAGCTAATCCAATTTATGACCCACACGTGTAGAAAAATGATATTGTCCTCTTTTTGATTTGACGATGAATGCCGCTGTTGAATCTCCATCTCTTGTGAGTTGAAAAATTAAAATATTTTAATTATCCTTTTTCTAATGGTAGATTGCAAATTCATTGGATTTTAAAGGCAAACGAAATTAGGTTAAAGGGATACTCGATTTCAAAAGAGACGATGTATTGTGCCAATAACCTAAAACGGCTCTGCAGACCTCTGAAAAACTCCTCCAATCATATCCAATGTAATCATCATGCACCATATCTTCTTCCTTTCATCCGTTATGCCAACGAGTTCCGTCCATATGAAGGCCATCTTGTATACTGAAAAATCTCTCAATTTTCTCCCAGACACGGTTCTCGAGGTAGTTTGCAACCACCTGGTTTCTTCCTCTGTTTACCTTCAACCACCCTGTTTTTACCCAAAATAGAAACTTTTTGAAGCAAAACAGCCTCTGGTTTATGCAATACTGTGGTTTCGCCCCCAACAGTCGTCGGAGGGTCCGTCTTCCACCATGGTAAGCACTCTCTACACTGTCTCAAAGTTTTCTGAAGTACAAAATTGATTGGTTTGTTTTCCCCTTCGTCTAGGAGAAGAGTATATGAACCTCACTTCGTCTACTTATCGGCTTAGTCACCCTCTTGCTTGGCCTTAAAGCATTGAAAAACTTCCCACCTTGGTGGTGTAACACTTGTAACAACACTACTCTCCACCGAAAGGTCGTTTGTACGATGTTAATAATCACCTCAAGAAATCAACAACAATGGCACGACGCTTGATGTACGCTCAGAAAGGGAAAGGGATTGACTCTCCTAGGTCACACACACACACACACCCCAGAACATGCAGAGTGATAGTACCTGATTTCGACAACTCAGACCTGATACGCAAACACTCCTTGGCCTTAATAGGTAGAGTGACAAACCCTAAAATCCAACGTACTTGGTCACTGCTCAACTTCTTTGAAGAGCACTGGAAAACAAATACCAAACCGGTGGGAGCAGATATGGGACAAGGTTTGTTTCAGTTTCAGTTTTGCTCAATGGAAGATCTAGAGCTAGTTTTGCAAAACAGGCAAAACCAATTTGCACGTTGGACGATAAGTCTCCAACGATGGGAGCAAACTGTTTCACCATCCTTCCCTTCGCAAATACCATTCTGGATTCGAGTACAAGGAGTCCCAGTCCATCTTTGGAGCGAAGCCCTCATAAGAAGCATAGGAGAAGACATGGGATCCTTTGAGAGCTAGGAAATAACTGAAGGGAATGTCCTGGAGATCATACTTGTATACACTCTGATATAGTTGTGAAGTCGAGATAAGACTATCATGTGATGCTGGGTAATTATAATGCTTTGCTAGAAGCCGCTTATAACTTATGAGTTGTGAACTCATTGCCAACATCATATGATCCTATAGGGTCACACACCTAAGCAAACTGGATAACAAATACTGGGAATGATCATTAAAGTAATGATCTCATCAATGTGTAATTGTTACACATTGATATTGAGTTTACATGAGAGTGTCGATCGACACAGCCTATTGGTGTCGATCGACACTACTCGGGATTAATGATACCGGGTTTAATTTTATGACTGGATTTAAACCGGTTAATCCAAGGGTTTATGGGATTTCGTGCTTGGCTCCTATATATGTAAGTCAGAGCCACGAAATCATGAAAAAGTAACCAAGGAACTTGCCATAGCCGTCAAGTAAGAAACTCAGAAGCTACCAGAGGAACTAGCATCCCTGATCCAGTCTTGTGTGCGTGTGGACTAGCTATAGAGGCGCAGCATCTGAGGCGATCCAGATCTCGTTTTACCTATCCATTCAGCTGCCAATCACCAGGTAAATCTCTGATCTGAGGACATAGATTCAATAAGCATGATCTTGAGGCAATAGGAATTTGACAGTGTTAAAGAGTT
The DNA here is from genome assembly GCA_020283515.1 of Alliaria petiolata. Taxonomy (NCBI): domain Eukaryota; kingdom Viridiplantae; phylum Streptophyta; class Magnoliopsida; order Brassicales; family Brassicaceae; genus Alliaria; species Alliaria petiolata. The sequence goes on along the minus strand of JAHZTW010000001.1, from coordinate 438,686,818 downwards.
AAAACCCACCAAATTCCTTTAGTGGTAGCAGAGCCATATGTTTAATTGAATCTGTAACATGCTGTTCATGTGTAATGAATTCGAATTTGAGTTTTGAAATCATTAAAAGTTGCATGTTAGATCTTTCATTCAAAATCGTTTTGGAAAAGGAGAAAATTAGGGTTCTCTGCGCGGCTGTGTCGATCGACACCAAGCGTGTGTCGATCGACACGGGCAAAGTAAAATTAGGTTTTCTGCGCGGCTGTGTCGATCGACACCAAGCGTGTGTCGATCGACACGGGCCTGAAACGCAGCGTAAAACACTAAGTGTCGATCCATTGATCGACGTTCCGGAAATCGCTGTGTCGATCGATACAATGGTTGTGTCGATCGACACGCGTCGATCGCTGTCAGTTCAATTGGATTGAACCATATTAATGCGATCGGTCTGATCGGGATTAATCGATTTCATCACGGTTAAACTGGTTAGCTGGTGTCGACCGACACAAGAGTTGTGTCGATCGATACATGCGTTAAACTGAGACCGGTTCAATTGGATTGAACCGGAATTGATTGGTTTAATCGGGTTAGAATTTTAACCGCGATTAGATCGATTGAAAAGGGGTTTCACGCAATTTCGAATCATGAGGTGTCGATCGACACAAGCTATTGGTGTCGATCGACACTAGAACAGATTCGGTGTTCCAAACTTAATCAATTTAACTAGATTAAAAAGGTTTTTTTTAAGAATATTATTTCTAATCTTTCTCAAATACATATATGATATGTAATGAGATACATGTTTCATTCCTCAAACGTAATATCAAACATTTAAGTCTTCCCAATTCCTGTCAACTGCCAAGTCTTGTTTTGTTGTATGATGGGCTTGCCAAAGCAAGGCATTCACAATTACACGAGTACGGCGGGTGGTAATCGTGGTACTACATGACTGAAAGGATTGGTTTGTTTGATTGGGCTATCAAAATGGTTTTGGGCCTGGAGACACATGATCGGTTTTGATATATGATATCAATCCGAGANCTCGTTTTACCTATCCATTCCGCTGCCAATCACCAGGTAAATCTCTGATCTGAGGACATAGATTCAATAAGCATGATCTTGAGGCAATAGGAATTTGACAGTGTTAAAGAGTTAAAACCCACCAAATTCCTTCAATAACTTCAGCATCAGAAAAATGAGAGTTCATATAAATGGATTGATGCCTAATTATGAGTTCAATTGTTGAATTTTCTAACGGGGATGAAGTTGTACGTACCTTGATTTATGAGAAGCTGGAGAAGCACTGTAATTTTTGTTTCAAAGAGGACCCTGAGCTAAGTGAATGTTCGAAGGTTAATCCAGTCCCAAAAGAAAATGTAGCCCTCCCTGAGAGCAAGAAAGGAGTTGAATTACCCATCCATGACAGACGTGAAGCTTCTGCTATTGCCCAAGCTACCAAAAGGGTACACAACCACACCCCTCATGTGAGTATAGGAAAGATACAATAAACTCAAACTATCCTAGGCAACCTAGTGAGAGGAGAAATCCCTCTGCATACAATGAGTACGTGCCTCGAGATCAGAGAGGGAGTGGGTACCCGCGAGAACAGAGCAGAGCGTCTTCTTACCGCTCTGAATACTGGTCAGATTCAGCCAGACACCACCAACAATCACATGTTCAAACGACATCTAGATGGGTGGAAACTGGGAGACGTCTTTCTACTTCTGTAAGATCGGGACAAAGGAGCAGAAGTGGCGATAGACCAGGAAAAACCTCGCCAGGGCCTAGTTGAAAAAGGAGAGAGTGATCCCTGACACAATCTGCAGGACATAAGAACGGTATATCAGAATCGCACCAGTCAAGAAGATGCTCTTTGGAGGACAGAATTCCTTCTCGAAGTATAATACCGGAACTACCGGAAGAGGCTTTAAGTGATGCAAGGGAAGTGCTCCGAGAAGTAATGATCCAATAATCCTCATGTGTTGATCCCACAGAGAGTGCTGCGAGAAAAGAAATGACAAGATTAGCTGAGGAATATGGAGAAGTTGAAGAAACAACAGTCCAAATGGTGAGAACTGCAATATTAAGCCAAAGAGAAGGTTTCCCTAATGAACTATTAAACCAGATAAGACTCCGAGCATCGCAAAGGCTTGGTCCCCCGACGCTGAGTGAGGTTCCCATAGTTGAGGGAACGGACATCCCGACAAGAGTTTCTGCAAAAAAAAAATTGGGAAGACTCCCAAGTCTTAAGAAGAAAACGACTAATACTATTGCAGACACAAGTGCAAGAAAAAGGAAAGTGGCTCCACCTAAAGGTTCTGCAAAGAGACGGAGAGTCACTGGATAAACTTCTAAGAGCTGAAGAGCATCTAACTCCAGGACAACTATCTCTCCAACAGAGGGGAATCTTTCCACATGACAACCTCCTGTGTGGAAACTTATTCCTGCTATCTCAAAGCAGAAGATGGATTTTCCGAATCCAGCCAAAAAAATTTCTTAAAAGTGGCAAGCTGGAACTGCCAAGGGTTGGAGAATCCCTTGACAGTCCAGACAATCCAGCGTAAAAGGGAAATATGGAAACGTATAAACCATGATATTATATTCCTCTCGGAAACAAAGAAACCCGGCGACTTTGTTCTTTGAAAGTTTCGGTCGTTGGACTATCCTAACAATGTGCTAGTTTTGCCGCATGGACATGGTGGATGGGGTTTGGCTCTCTTATGGAAGCAAGGAATTGAGCTAGAGGTTTTGTCAACTTGTCAAAATTACATTGATGCGAGAGTTATTATGAAAATAAAAGCTTTTATGCTACCTTTATATATGGCGATAATGACCCTTGCAAGAGAAGACAAATGTGGAGAGAATTATTAAATTTGTCATCCACCGAGATGTTGTTGGTTTCTTATGGGGGATTTTAATGATATTCTAAGTAACCATGAGAAATCAGGAGAAACGATAAGAGCAGAAGGCACTTTCATAGATTTCCGGCCTTTCCTCTCTGAAGGTGATCTTTATATCCTCAAACACTCGGTGACTACTTATCTTGGAGAGGAGTGCGAGGAGATGATGTTGTCAGATGTAGATTAGACCGAGCCCTAGCCAATAGCGCATGGTTTGAAGATTTCCATTCAGGGCATAGCGAATACCTAAACTACGAAGGGTCTGATCACAAACCTATAATTACCAGTTTTGTCACATAAAGGAAAAAAGAAAAAGGTTTGTTTCGATTTGACATAAGATTAGAAGATAACCTTGTGGTTAAGCAGCTCATAAAGACAATCTGGAAGGAAGAAAGAGATCTCCTGGTGGAACGCAGAATCACAAAGGTTATAGGAGCCCTGGTAAAATGGAACAAAGAGCAGCAGAGAAATAGCAGGTTACTCATAGAAGAAAGGAAGAAGTCCCTTGAAGAGGCAATGGTAAGTCTTCACAATGATCCGGCCTTACTGGCAAAGATAAACCAAGAATTAAAGGATGCATAGTCAGAAGAGTATTATTGGAATCAAAGAAGCCGAAACCTTTGGCTTAGCCTAGGAGATAAGAATTCAGTGTACTTTCATGCCATAACCAAAGGACGGAAAGCAGCTAATACCTTCACGGTTATTGAAGATGAGGGAGGTACTGTTGTGGTTAAGGAAGATGAGATAACATGTACCATCGTGGATTACTTCAAAAAGTTGTTCACCTCACAAGATAGTGAAAGAGAACACATTGTCAACTCGCCTCTCTATCTGATCATCTCTGATGAGGTGAATCAATGTTTAATCAAAGATACGACGGCTAAAGAAATAAGGGAAGCCCTTTTCTTTATACACGCAGACAAAGCCCCAGGACCATATGGGTTCTCAGCAGGCTTTTTTCAAGCTAACTGGAGCGCCATAGGAGAAGAGATAGTGGCAGAGATTGTTGGGTTACATCGGGAATTCTGCCAAAAGCTATAAACAAGACACATATCCGACTAATACCTAAAATTCAAGGGCCACGGAAAGTAGCAGATTAAAGACCAATTGCGCACTACAATGTCTACTACAAAATAATCTCTAAGCTACTAACCAGAAGGCTCCAACTAGTGCTATTGGATCTAGTCTCTGAAAATCAATCAACCTTTGTCCCTGGAAGAGCGATCGCAGATAATGTCCTCATCGCACATGAAGTCCTACACTTCTTAAAAACCTCAGAGGCAATAAAACGATGTTCGATGACAGTGAAAACTGACATGAGCAAAGCTTATGACAGGCTTGAGTGGAGGTTCATTGAGTTAGTGCTGCAGAGACTCGGGTTTCATCCTAGATGGACTAATTGGATAATGCAATGTGTAAGCAATATGTCTTTCTCTTTCCTGATTAGCGGCACAGCCCGATGAAGACTTAAACCAAAGCGAAGGATCCGACAAGGGGACCCATTTTCACCGTATCTATTCATTATGTGTAATGAAGTGTTATCGGGTTTATGCTTAAAAGCACAACATGAAGGGAAGTTCCAGGGTATAAGTGTTGCTAAGAGGCCTCTGAAGGTAAACCACTTACTATTTGCGGATGACACGATATTTTTTGCAGAACAAATGAGAAGAGTATTGGGGCACTCAAAGGTATTCTCCAGCTATATGAACATAACTCAGGACAAAGTATAGATAGCAGAAGTCGGCGATAACGTTCTCAAGAAAAACACCCCTATTACTAAAGGAAAAAGTCAAAAACGAGCTGCAAATCCAAATTGAAGGAGGAGTTGAAAAGTATTTAGGGCTACCAGAACACTTTGGTCGAAAAAAGACTTGCTTACGACAATAGTGGACAAAGTCAGACAAAGGTCTATAAGTTGGACTACAAGGTTCTTATATGTAGCAGGGAAAATGGTTCTACTCAAAACTGTACTGTCAACGATGCCCAACTATGCTATGACATGCTTCAAATTGCCATTGTCGTTGCGTAAAAGAATATAGTCAGCACTGACGAGGTTTTGGTGGGATTCGAAACCAAATGAGAGGAAAATGTCTTGGATATCCTGGAGCAAGATGATAAAAGCTAAGAAAGAAAGAGGACTCGGATTTAGGGATGTCCAATGCTTTAATGATGCACTGCTAGCTAAATTAAGTTTGGAGACTCCTAAATAACCTCCAATGCCTCCTGGCCAAAATCTTTCAAGGAAAATACTGCTTAGATAAGCCTTTCATGGAGGTCGCACCTTCAGGAAACTGCTCACATGGATGGCGAAGTATACTCATTAGAAGAGACCTATTGGCAAAAAATCTCGGATGGGCTATAAGGAATGGAGAATAAGTGAGAGTTTGGGAGGACCCTTGGCTTTCTTTCGAGAAGTCTGGGTGCCTTATGGGACCTGCACCTGAATAAGGGGCCAATATAGTGGTGGCAAACCTTTTCTTGGCCCAGTCAAGAGAGTGGGACATTGAAAAAATTAAGAAACTCTTCTCTGAGTTAGCCCCTACGATCTTAAGCATAAAACCAAGTAAATAGGGAGTGGTGGAAAAAAGGATATAGCTCAAAAAGAATATGTGTGTCTATACTACGAAAACTGGCTATTTGACAGCAATGGAAAACAGACAGATGGTAGAAGGGGAGCCACAACAAGACAAAATTCAATGGATAAACAATATTTGGGCCCTCAAGACTGCACTGAAGATAAAGCTTTTCCTTTGGAAAGCTAATCATGGAGCCTTCCCAGTGAATGAAAGATTGGCATCTAGAAAAATCATTTCCTCTAATAAATGCTCTCTATGCGACGAACCAGAAACTATCATGCATCTATTCTTTAAATGTCCATTTGCTCAAAGAGTTTGGAATCAAGTACCTTTTGCTCATCATTTTGAGATAGCAGCACATGAAAGCTTTGATGAAGGATGGAGAAATCTGCATACAGCTATATGCCTCACACTAGTAGGAATTGATGATGTCATGTTGGCCTATTGGATCCTGTGGACGGTCTAGATTGCACGAAACCATAGGATCTTCCAGGAGCGACCATTCACAGAACAAGAAGCAGTAGTTAAAGCAATCAGTGACGCTCGGGTGTGGCTCTCGGCCCAATCGTTGAAAACTCCAACTCTGCGGGAGCATTTGAGCGGAGGGAGTTAGAGAAGAAATAACCTGTAAATCTGATGCAGCTTGGTTCCTGGAAAGACTGGTGGCAGGAGGCGCTTGGAATTCCTCACGAATTAGGGACGGATTGAACAAATTCAATTCCCAAACTTTTGCTTTTGTTAAATCACCCCTTGTGGCGGAGGGATTAGCTTTGCGAGCGGCTATGGAGCAAGCGATTTCACTTCATTTTAAGCGAATCTCCTTCGAATCGGACTCGAAGGTGTTGATATCAGCAATCAAGGAAGGTTCAAGCTTCTCGGATCTGCATGGCATTATCGCTGATACCAACGCTCTATCTTCTTTTTTTGATGTTGTTTCTTTTCATTTTGTTGGGCGTGAGTCTCTCTTACTGATAGACGGATTAGCAAAAGACGCTTTACGCTTGGTTATATTAAACCCGATTTAAGTTTGATTAATGAAAGTAGTTGGTGAACGAAAAAAATGAAGGCCATCTTGTTGTTGTACTCAGTCATGGCAACATATTGGCTTGTTTATATTCAAGCCGTTACCGATCCTCCATTGCCTCAACAAAGAATCATACCACATCAAACCAAATCTGGAGTAATAGACGAACATCACGTTGTTGATTACACAGATTTCGGTCTTCCACCCAATCATCATCATCAGACATATCAAAATCGACACATGAACCATTTTACCCAATTTCTCTTTAAATCCAATTAATTTCGATTATAGAAGTGGGTTTTTAGATAAAACACCCACTTCAGATCCGAACTAGAAGGATATAGTGGAGGTGTTGTGGGCTTCTCGATAAAATAGACTATAGCATTAAAGACATATCAAAATCCACACATGAACCATTTTATCCAATTTCTCTTTAAATCCAATTAATTTCGATTATAGAAGTGGGTTTTTATATAAAACAACCACTCCATATCCAAATTAGAAGGATATAGTAGAGGTGTTGTGGGATCTTCTCGGTAAAATAGATTCTAGCATTAAAGATTTCGAAAGATTATCTTAAAGGATTACCCAAAAATAATCACAAGTAAATTAAATTTTAAGTATATTAGATGAATTGTGTTATGTTTTCATCAGCTGTTGACAAGGAAGATGAACAATCAATTTATATATATATTTTAATTATGATAAATAAAAAATATTTAAAAATATTATTTTTTAATTAAACTAAAAAATAAGCCACATCATCCATTTTTTGATGGTGAAAACTTAAAAGCTAGTTTAGTAGTACTTGAAATGAGAGTTTATTTGGTTTGATGGTTTCAAATGAGTGTGCAAAAATTTTAATGTTTAAAATGAGAGTAATTTGTAGTTTAATGTTTAAAAATGCAATTTTCCCCATTTTCTATTTTCAGGTTTCTACTCTCTTTTTTTTTCACTTTACTCATTTTTATTTTATTTTTTAGTTTCTATTTAAAAACAATTAATTTTTCTTTTTATCATTTTTTAAACATAAAATATTTTATATAATATATTGGTATTCTCATATTATACTGTCTCTAGCATGAGTTGATATTCATATTATTGTATGGCTACCTCTTATCTCTTTTTTGATTATTTTGTTATAGTTTATCACATCTTCTGCTAAAAATCATTTACCGTTTTTCACTTTATATCACAGTTGGCATACAAATACTAACCCAAAATTATAGGCCTTAAGAGGCAAAATCGAAAGTTCATCACGTGATCAGCTTACTTATTGAATTGAAAGGACTCGAATCGAATCCATACATAAACTGGTCCATTCCGAAAGGAAGCATCGAAAGTCAAACCTACAGGTCAAATTAAGAGTCGAGTTAGAAGGTTAACTGAGAATTTTTTTTTTTTTCAACCATTTGTTTTTATTCAACTCCAAACTTTCGAGCTACAACGAACTAGAGTGGATACTGGATAGCAATATACATCAATACAAATTATAAGCAACAAAGTCTAAAGCATAGAAAACTTGAAGATAGGAAGACAGCGGATCCAAAGAAGGATGCGTCCGATAGAGAGACAGCGAATCCAGAACTGGATGCGTCTGATAGAGCAACACCGAAACCAAAAATGGATGTGTTGAAAACGCAATACCGACACTGCCGGAATGCTGGAGACTAGTCACTTGACAATGTGACGTTGAAATACCACCTAAACCTATTGCATCTTGTGGTACCGCACAAGCTAAAAACTCGGTTAGGGGATTGGAAGATTTTCTCGGTTTTAACACCGAAAAGAAATCCCTTCTCGGGAAGGAAAGTGCTGAAATTCTCTCCCAAAGGGAGGAGAGTATTAAGACGAACTCGAGCAGGCTGGATACGCGAAGCTTCAAGACAGAGCTCAAATCAGAAATTTGGTGGGCTAAGCCCAAGATTATACAACGCCGGACTGGTTTTGGAATTAAATAACAAACGGGAACAAATTGTCCCGTTGTCCCTTCTCCGGCGAGGAGTAGGACTTTAAACTTCGACAGATGTTAGCTTTGGGGAAAAGTGGAGAGTGCGGGTGGCGGAGCGTGGCTGAGAGAGCACAAAAGCTTCCCGGGAGGTAAATTCAGAGATGTTTGGCCCAGGTCCACAATGAGTACATCAGATTTTTTCCCGGAAGAAACCGCCCCGGAAACCAAGCTTTGACACGTCACGTGGACGGTGGTGCTCAGAGGAGACGGCCAGAGGAGAAACTTCATCTTCTGAAAATTGACCTGAGGTGCAAGCCTTAATGGCATATCTGACCGTGGAGCATACGGTGGAGGTGATGAGCAGAGGCAAGATGGGAGCAAAGACGAGTGGAAAACCGGATCTGCTTGAATCGGAAATGGAAGACGAAACTCAGCCGTCGAAGCAGATAGAGAAACCGGCGACTGAGTAACGTCCTGTTTTGTAGGAAACAGAGAGATGTTCGGCAGTGGATCCGGAGGGTTCGAGAAGGCTAACGCCGGTCTCACCGGCGACGGAAGAGGCAGAGAAGTCTTCGCCGGAGATGGGATTGTCGGAGAACGAGACTTAACGCAACGGCGAGCAACCTTCGAAAGAGCCATGAGAGATGAGGGATCCCCACCGAGATCTTAGAAGAGGCGGATCTATTGATAGTCTCTCATTTTAGCATATTTTTATCACTCATATAAGATAGTTTTGCATCCATACATGCATTCATTAGATAGTTTTAGGCTAGATTGCATTCATTTTAGAGTTTAGTGAGTCTTAGCTTAGAAGATTGTATATATGTTGCATTTGAAGTGTTTCTCAGGTATTCTAGAGCTAGAGGAAGCTATTGGGAGGATGATGAATGAGCAATAAAGCCAAGAAGGTGAAGAGTAGAAGGAAAACATGCAGCAAAACTCGCAAAGGACATAAAAGAGCCAGTATCGGTGCGTTGTATCGGTGTGATCACACCGATACACATATCGGACAGCTGTATCGGTGTGGTCACACCGATACCCATATCGGTCTGCCATATCGGTGTGATCACACCGATATGAGCTCGCGTTTTCTGTTTACTTAAGACGAAAATATACTGTTGATCATCATTATGCAGTTGACTTTTTATTTCCAAACTTTTCCAGAAACTCTCTCTGTATTGGGTGATTTTATTTGCAAGACCTTTGGATCAAAAACTTCAATTCAAGAGTTCTTCTTCTCTAATCTCTTCCCTTTACTCTTTCTAATGCTTATTATCAAGTTTTTACAAGTTTTTATCGGTTTGATCATGAGTTGTGAGTAGTTCTTTAGAATCCAAGGTTGGTTAGATTTAGGGTGTTTAGGGTGTTATTCTTGATGTCTATGAGTTAATTCTTCCATATCCCTTCTTGCTTAATGTTTTTAATGCTAATTTCAACCTTGATCATGTTGAATTAGATTTCTAGGGGATTTTCTCATCCAAAAGATTTGTAAAATTCCTGGATCAATTAAGCAAGAGATTTTCATACTTAGCTCATGAAAGTGATTGTCTAAGGTGTTTATTAGCAGATTAGAACTGAATCTTTATGCTTGTTGCATCTTTGATCACAAATGAAAGTTTGTTCTTGATTAGAAATGTGATAAAAGGATTAAGTCCATGAAAGTGGTTTAATCTATTCTTGAAGTTCTAAGCTTGGGGATTAGCATTTATATGAGTAGATTGACATCATTGATTACACTTTTAAGCACTTGAAAATCAATACCATACCCTTGGATTCATCTTTCCATAATTTACAAAAAGCTTTTAAAAACTCTGTTTTTGCTTTCACTTGTTTTTGTTTGTTTTAACTTATCTTGAAGATAGCTTATCTTTCACCTTGTTTAATGCTACTAGTCACATATCAAAACCTTCACTAGACTTGCTTAGATTAAGAAGTTTTATGAATTCCTTTTGTTACAACAAACCCATATGGATTGATCCTCAAATACTACAATGACATGTGTAGTAGGATTGAGTAATTGTTAGCAAAATCCTGTTATCAATTTGGCGCCGTTGCCATTTGGGTTCTGTTTTGTGCATTAGGATTTTAAATCCTCTTGAGACTAAGTTTTATTTTTCGGTTCATTACTAATCTCTTTTGCTTGCTCTGTTTTTCCTCTCTATAGGTGCATGAACTTGAGGTCTAGAGGACAAGAAGATCTTGTTGAACCAATAGACAACATTCATAGACTGAGTAGAAGAGCATTTGCAAGAAGAGAGCAAGAAAGAGCAGCCCATATAGCACGCTTGGGCATGGAAAATCTGGAGGAAGCAGGTGGTCAACCACCACCTCATTATCTTGAACAGCAACAAAGAGCTCAAGGAGCAAGAGTGCCACAGCACCCACCTAGACAACCACGTCATATTGGAGCTGGAGATGCGCCTAACACTCATGGCAATCGCCAAGGCATCATCCCTCCTCCAGTAGAGAACAACAATTTCGAAATCAAGAGTGGGTTGATCTCTATGGTGCAGAACAACAAGTTCCATGGACTACCAATGGAAGATCCTTTGGACCACTTGGATGGGTTTGACAGAATCTGCAGCATGACAAAGATCAATGGAATTTCAGAGGATGGTTTCAAGCTGAGATTGTTCCCATTTTCTCTTGGGGACAAAGCACACCTATGGGAGAAGACACTTCCACAAGGTTCCATCACTTCTTGGGATCAATGCAAGAAGTCTTTCTTGGCCAAATTTTTCTCCAACTCAAGAACTGCAAAGCTGAGAAATGACATCTCTAGCTTCACTCAAAGGAGCAATGAAAGTTTCTGTGAAGCATGGGAAAGGTTCAAGAGCTATACCATGCAATGTCCACACCATGGATTTTCTGAAGAGTCTCTACTAAGCACTCTCTACAGAGGTGTGCTTCCTAAATTTCGCATGCTTCTAGACACTGCAAGCAATGGAAATTTCCTGGGGAAGGAGGTAGAAGATGGTCTTCAGCTGGTGGAGAACCTAGCCCAAAGTGATGGGAATTATAGTGAAGACTATGATAGATCATCAAGAGGTGGAGGAGATACTGAAGATCAAAGAAGAAGGGAAATGAAAGCCCTCAATGACAAGATGGATAAGCTGCTGCAAGCTTCTCAAAAATCAGTAAACTATGTGGGTGATTATGAAGACGGCCATGGACCTCATCAAGAACCAAACGAGGATTTCAGAGAAGAGGTAAACTATGTTAGTGGGCAAGGATTTCAAAGGGGCTTCAACAACTACAGGAACAACAACAACAACAACCTATCCTACAGAAGCAACAATGTGGAGAACCCACAAGATCAGGTTTACCCACAACAAGGACAGAACCAAGCTCCTCCACAAAGGCCTTTTATGCCATATAACCAACAACAAGGGTTCCCTCCCAAGAACAACTACCAAGGGAACCAAGAAAACTTTCAAAAATACCAAGGAGTGCAAGGGAACTTTCAACAAAGACCACAACATCCACCTGGTTTTGTGCAACAGCAACACCAGCAACCTTTAGCTCCTTTAGATATGGACATGAAGAATATGCTCCAGAAAATTCTACAAGGCCAAGCACAAGGAACAATGGACTTAAGCAAAAAGATGGCAGAAATACACAATAAGGTGGACTCTACATACAATGAGCTGAACTCAAAGATAGAAAGCCTCAACTCCAAATTTCAGCAAATGGAAAACAAGGGCAAGGCAACAACATCAAGGCATCAAGGTACTCTCCCTGGAAATTCAGAGACTAATCCTAGAGAGTACATCAATGTAGTAACATTGAGAAGTGGGAGAGTACTACAACCACCAACCACACATTCCAAACTCAATGAGGACATTGAGAGACAAGATGGGGAGGTGAGCTTTCAAAATGATGAAAGTGTGATTGCTGAAGATTTTGTGGTTCAAAGAGAAGGCAAGGAAAAAGTTGGGGAGAAACCAAGAGAGGAAACTGTTATTTACAAGAAGACTCCCTTTGTTCCACCACCATACAAACCAACACTCCCATTTCCTGGGCGCTTTAAGAAGCAGTTGGTGGAGAAGTATAGAGCTCTCTTTGACAAGCAAATGAGTGAGATTCAACTAACCATGCCTTTGATGGATGCATTCATGCTGGTTCCTCAATATGCCAAGTTTCTCAAAGATGCAGTGATGGAGAGGACTAAAGAGCTGCAAGGTATGGTGGTTCTTACTCATGAATGTAGTGCCATTATTCAAAAGACCATCATCCCAAAGAAGCTTGGTGATCCTGGTAGTTTTACTATGACATGTGCTTTGGGACCTTTGTCATTCAACCATTGCTTGTGTGACCTTGGAGCTAGTGTAAGTCTGATGCCACTTTCAGTAGCTAAAAGACTGGGCTTTAATCGCTACAAGAAATGTGGAATCTCCCTTGTATTAGCAGATAGATCAGTTAGACTTCCTGTGGGTTTGCTTGAAGACCTGCTAGTCATGATTGGGAATGTTGAAGTGCCCACAGACTTTGTGGTATTGAGGATGGATGAAGAACCAAAAGATCCACTCATCTTTGGGAGACCTTTCTTAGAAACAGCTGGGGCTATTATTGATGTCAAGAAGGGGAAAATCGACTTGCACTTGGGAAAGGACTTTGTTCTCAAGTATGACATCAATGACACATTGAAGAAGCCTACCATTGAAGGTCAAGTTTTCTGGATTGAAACCATGGACCAATTAGCTGATGAATATCTTGAAGAGATTATCTTGAAGAGTTAGCCATGGAAGATCATCTCCAAGTAGCTTTAACCAAGGAGCATGGTGAGAATGGGTTTCTACATGAAGAAAGTCTGGGATACTTGAAGCTGATGGACTCACACAAACCATTACAAGGAGAAAACACCTTCATGGAGCTGAGGCATAACAACAATGGAGGTCCTATGTTTGAAGATGTTGGTTCCTTAGACACTACACAAGATGACAAGAAAGAGGCTAGCAATGGTAAGTCTAGCATTGAAGATGATTTGTGTGAACTCAAAGCACCAAGGGTGGAACTCAAACCTCTTCCACAAGGGCTAAGGTATGCTTTCCTAGGTCCAAATTCGTCCTACCCTGTCATAGTAAATGAAAATATGAATGAGGAAGAGTTGACCTCACTTTTGAATGAACTAAAAAAGTTTAGGAGAGCCATTGGTTATTCTTTGGATGACATCAAAGGAATCTCTCCTTCTCTTTGCACACATAGAATTCATCTAGAAAATGAATCCTTAACTTCAATTGAACATCAAAGGAGATTAAACCCAAACTTAAAAGAAGTAGTAAAAAAGGAGATCCTAAAACTTCTAGATGCAGGTGTTATCTATCCCATTTCGGATAGCACTTGGGTTTCGCCTGTTTATGTTGTGCCAAAAAAGGAGGAATAACTGTGGTTAAAAACGAAAAGGATGAATTAATACCAACTAGAACCATAGCAGGCCATAGAATGTGTATTAATTATCGAAAACTAAATTCAGCCTCAAGGAAAGATCATTTTCCTCTCCCATTTATTGATCAAATGCTGGAAAGACTTGCAAATCACCCATTTTATTGCTTCTTAGATGGGTATAGTGGGTTCTTTCAAATACCCATTCACCCCAATGATCAGGAGAAAACAACTTTCACATGCCCCTATGGTACCTTTGCATATCGAAGGATGCCATTTGGGTTATGTAATGCACCAGCAACCTTTCAAAGGTGAATGATGTCAATATTCTCTGATCTTATAGAAGAAATGGTAGAGATCTTAATGGATGATTTTTCTGTATATGGCCTCTCTTTTGCTGGGTGTTTGTCAAATCTTTGAAGGGTGCTTAAAAGGTGTGAGGATGCAAACTTGGTGCTGAACTGGGAGAAATGTCATTTCATGGTGAGAGAAGGCATTGTGCTTGGGCACAAAATTTCTGAAAATCGGATTGAAGTGGACAAAGCAAAGATTGAGGTGATGGCGAGTCTAGAGCCTCCACGAAATGTGAGAGGAATAAGGAGTTTCCTAAGCCATGCGGAGTTCTATAGAAGGTTCATTAAAGACTTCTACAAGATTGAAAAACCACTAACTAGACTGCTGTGAAAAGAAGCTGAATTTATATTTGATGAAGAGTGTCATAGTGCATTATTGAAGATCAAAGAAGCTCTTATGAGTGCACAAATAGTGCAAGCACCAGATTGGGATCTCCCTTTTGAGATCATGTGAGATGAAAGAGATTATGCAGTGGGTGCAGTTCTGGGGCAAAAGAAGGACAAGAAACTTCATGTCATCTACTATGCAAGTAGGACCTTGGATGACACTCAAGTGAAGTATGCAACAACTGAGAAGGAGCTTCTAGCTGTTGTCTTTGCCTTTGAGAAGTTCAGAAGCTACCTAGTAGGATCTAAGGTGGTGGTGTACACTGATCATGCAGCATTAAGGTACATTTATGCTAAGAAGGACACCAAACCAAGACTTCTTAGATGGATACTTCTTCTCCAAGAATTTGACATGGAGATTGTGGACAAGAAAGGCATTGAAAATGGAGTTGCAGACCACTTGTCAAGGATGAGAATAGAAGAGACCATCCCCATTGACGACTCTCTTCCTGAAGAGCAGCTAATGTTGATCAAAATCCTAGAGAAGGGATACCAAATGGGGAGAAAGCTTGAAGAAGCCAAAAGCCTGAAAGAAGGAGAGTTACCTTGGTATGCAGACCTTGTGAACTACTTAGTGGGAGGTGATGTGCCTCTAAATCTGGATGCATACAACAAGAAGAAGTTCTTCAAAGATGTTTCCCATTACTTTTGGGATGAACCTTATCTGTTCAAGAGGTGTTCTGATGGCCTCTTCAGAAGATGTGTTGCACAATCAGAAGTGAATGGCATCTTATATCATTGTCATGGATCAGCTTATGGAGGGCACTTTGCCACATTCAAAACAGCAACAAAAATCCTACAATCTGGGTTTTGGTGGCCAACCCTCTTCAAGGACACTAATGCTTACATATCTACATGTGAGGCATGTCAA
This sequence comes from Alliaria petiolata, assembly GCA_020283515.1. Lineage (NCBI taxonomy): Eukaryota > Viridiplantae > Streptophyta > Magnoliopsida > Brassicales > Brassicaceae > Alliaria > Alliaria petiolata. The sequence goes on along the minus strand of JAHZTW010000001.1, from coordinate 438,671,395 downwards.
AAGAAGGGCAACATAAGCAGAAGAGATGAGATGCCACAGAACCCAATCCTTGAGGTGGAGGTGTTTGATGTTTGGGGAGTAGATTTCATGGGTCCTTTCCCATCTTCCTATGGCAACAAATACATTCTAGTAGCAGTGGACTATGTCTCCAAGTGGGTAGAAGCTATTGCAAGTCCCACAAATGATGCTAAGGTGGTGATCAAGCTGTTCAAATCCATCATATTCCCAAGATTTGGAGTGCCAAGAGTGGTCATAAGTGATGGAGGAAGCCATTTTATCAACAAGATTTTTGAGAGCCTCCTCAAGAAGCATGGAGTTAAGCATAAGGTGGCAACACCTTACCATCCTCAAACAAGTGGCCAGGTCGAAATTTCCAACAGAGAAATCAAAACCATTCTAGAGAAGACAGTTGGAGCTACAAGAAAAGACTGGGCAGCTAAGCTTGATGATGCACTATGGGCTTATAGAACTGCCTTCAAGACACCCATTGGGAGATCACCATTCTCTCTTCTCTATGGAAAATCATGCCACCTACCTGTGGAGCTTGAGTACAAAGCGTTATGGGCAGTCAAACTCCTGAACTTTGACATCAAAACCGCCCAAGAGAAGAGGCTGATCAATCTTCAAGAGCTTGACGAGATTCGCTTGGAAGCTTTTGAGAGCTCCAAAATCTACAAGGAGAGAACCAAAGCCTTCCATGACAAGAAGATTAAGCCAAAAGAATTCTTGCCTGGACACATGGTACTGCTGTACAATTCTCGGTTGAAGCTATTCCCGGGAAAGCTCAAATCAAGATGGTCCGGTCCTTTCAAGATCAAAGAAGTTCTACCTTATGGAGCTGTCACTCTTTATGGTGTCAAGGGAGAAGAATTCACTGTAAATGGGCATAGGTTGAAGCCTTACTTGGCCAGTGAAACAATAGAAGAGGCAACCTCAGTTCCTCTTCATGATCTTAACAACGCATAAGGGGTTTGAAAAGTCAAGCTAAGAGACTATAAACAAGCGCACTTGGGAGGCAATCCCATGTTTATCATTGTATATATTCTTGTCTATATGTGTTTTTGTGTGTTTTTGAGTGTTTTTGAGTGTTTTTGATCAACAAGTTCGTGTCAAGAAGAAAAGACTTAAGTGCCAAAAAGTTTGAAGAAAAAAATGTTGATGCATATCGGTGTAACGTATCGGTGTGACTACACCGATACGCATATCGGTATGGCATATCGGTGAGACCACACCGATATCAGTATCGGGCAGAAATATCGGGCAATGCCTACCGATACGCATATCGGTGAGCCCAGACCGATATGGTCTAAAAAAAATCGGTAAGTATTTACTCGACCCGTGCTTCTTCTTCCCCATTAAAATCACTCTCAGCACAAATTCTTTCATAACTCTCTCAAAACTCAAGCGAATTTCGTGATTCCAAGTGCTATTACTCCGAAATCTTGTGCTAATTCAAATTCATTAATCAATTTTGTCCTAAATCACTCAACAACAAGGTATGATTCTCAATCTCCCAAGCTTTTCATAAGTGCTTCAATGGTGGAATTTTCTGTGAATTGCTTTAGGGTGTTTGAATTGAGTGTTTGAGGATTGGGCATTCATAGATAATGATAGATAAGAAGATTTCGAGTGCTATAACACAATTTCCATGGTTGAATTTCAAAAATTTGGCAATTAGGGTTCATAGTGCGAAAATTCAAATTACTCACTAGAAACTTGTCAAATTTTAGGGCTTTCACTTGCAGTGGCTTCAATCTTTCATGGTTAATGATCATCAATTGATAGAACTCGAAATTTGCCACTTTGAAACTTTTGGAAATTTTGAAATTTTGTCAAAAAAATTTTAAGTGTAGAATGTGAAATTTTGAGATTTTTAGACATTGTTTCTTGCTTGCTAGGTTGTTTGATTGAATTGTTTGTGTTTCTTATATAGGAACAATGCCGAGAACTAAAGCAGAAGCATCAAGAAGTCTTAAATCAAAGAGTGAGGGAAAGAAGAAAGTCGTTTCCGATGACGACAGAACTGAGAGCAGCGATGATCAGATTGAGCTTGGGGAAAAGAAGAAGAGTTCACGGAAAGCTGCAAAGGATGCTCCAAAAACAAAACCAACTGTCCCACAGCTTTTTCATGCATTCAGAAAAGTAGGATTCAAGGGAACACGATACCCACACCGGCAGTCTCTGCAAGCTCTAGGAATTTTGGAAGATGTCGAGATGATCTTCGAAAAGATGGGATTGGGACATTTCTTCACCATGTCTCATCCAGCACACAAGACAGAGACATGCCAATTCCTGGCATCATTAGAGGTGGACTTCTACTACGAAGGCGAAGATACACCCGAAGAAGATGGACATGGGTATATCAAATTCAAGATTGAGAAGACGGTCTACACATTATCATTCAGAGAACTTGAGGAGGTCTTCGGGTTTACAGAAGGTGCGCGCAGGACCAAGAACCTTGCCATTGGTGAAGAGAATTAGCTGCGTTGTGGGATGTCATTGCCTCGGGTACTTTCGAGCCGGGAAGAAGCAAGGGATCGCTGATCAGGCATCCAGCCATACGGTATGCGCACAAGGCGCTAGCACATACATTCTTTGCCAGACGAGAGTGCAGGATGGTACAGCTGGAGGAGTTACAGTTTATGGACATGGGTTTAGCGAGGGTCCCGGGATTTAGGCCGAGAGACAGTGGTATTTTTCGAGGAGACACCGCAGGTACGGGTTTGGTCTCCATGCTGCTACGACAGTTCCTTTCCTATAAGGACTGGGTGATGACGATGAGGGACAAGACCCCTCAGCTTAGTATCGGTGGGCTGATTACACCGATACTCGAGGCAGTTGGGCATCCGTTGGGTGAAGACGGTTTAGAGCCACAGTGGATGGACCTTTTCTACCTCAGCAAGACTCATTTCTTAGCAGGAAAGAGTGGTAACTTGTTCGCATACAAGTTCACGATTACCCAAGCAAATGAAGCCAAGATACTTCTTCCACAACAAAAAGTCACCTCATTGCAGACACAGAGGAGCTTCGAGTTTGAGACATCGCCCACGCAGCTCTATAACACGACGAGTCATAGGCATCTAGAGACTATCACCAAGAAGAACATGTTTTCACTTGACCCGGTCGCAGAACCTGAGGAAGGAGGAGAAGAGCAAGAGCAGCCGGACCTGAGGCAAGGAACCGAGAGATACCATTTCTCCTCCTATGGTGGGGCAATATCAAGCCCAGCATTGCGGGAAGCTCATGACCGCATTGACCAGCTCCAGCAATGGAGCAAGCACCAGGACAACACCATCAACAAACTGCTAAAGGGGTACAAGAAGCTGAAGGCAAAGTACAAGAGCCTCAAGGCAAAGATCTCGTGTTCATCATCCTCTACACATGTGGAGCAACCAAGGAAGAGGAAGCCGAGTCACTCACCTCCACAAACATCATCCACCGACGAATCCGTATCTATCGGATCACCTTCCTCATCTTCACAGACCTAGAAGACCTAGAAGTAACACTTCACACTTCATTATATATATCATTTAGTTTTTGTTTACTCTTATTTGTTTTTGTTTTCTTTGGATTGCGGTCTCTCTTGAACTTTTATTACACAGGAGACTGTGTAATTTAAGTTTGGGGGAGAGGTTGTGAGATTTGATACTTTGTGTTAGATATTTGTGATTTATGCATTTGTGTTTCATGCATTCTTCTCTAAAAAAAAAAAAAAAATTATTTAGAATTTAACATTTAGACATTGCATTTGCACTTAAGGATTGTGTCTAGTTGCATTTCATATAGGATTGCATTCATATTGCATGGGGAGCAATGATGAAATTTCCTTTGAAAAACGTTAATTTTTGATATCAAGTCATTGCCCACGTTCACAATTGTCTGATGCATTCGAGTAGGTTTCGTATTAAGACCGCACCACATTTGGAATTCATGTCTTGGCATTCATGTTCTAGTCAAAACTTGCTGTGAATTGATTTCATTCCTATCTATTAGAACCATTAAAATTGACACTAATTATCATGCATTGTTTTGCCAAATCGAACTCATGGATACCTCATACATATTCGGGATATTTTCTCCATTTTACCACTCTCTTATTATCCCAAATAGTTACCACACCCATAACCGAATCTTCTTTCAAGCCCAAAAACTTGTGTGTGATTGTGAGGCCTAATTTCGAATCACCTAGGCAAAAAGTGTTGAGTTTAGGCCGACAGGGAGAAGCTTTCATGTAGACACTAGCTTGCATTTTAAGCTAGTAATAGGCTAGGGTGTTTGATGGATAGACTAGGAAGAAATTCTTCTTTTTAGAAGTTAATATCATTTGGAGAAGAAAAAAAGAAGCAAAGAGTGTGTTACAAGGAGATGAAATGAGGAGACAAATGATGAGATGGTAACAACAAAGAAAACTTCAAAATAAGAAAAGAAAAAAGTGTTCTCAACAACAAAGAAGGCCAATCAACAAGAATAAAATCCGGCCAGCAAGCATCCAAAGAGGTGACACAAGAGACATCACATACAACAAGAGAGCCATTGAAAAGAAGCCAAACTCCCAAGCTCAACAAGAAAAGTGAATCAATTTGTAAGTTTTTAAAGACAACAAAAACCTTTGGAAAATGGTAGCTTAAGTGGTTGATCTTTGGGTATAGTCCAGGATAGAAATCTTTAGACATTTGGGTAGATGAAAGTCATCCTTGTATGCATCTATTGGTTTTTACTCTTAGCATTTTGCCATAGGCTGATTCTTTTCATTGAGAGCTCCCTCTTGAACCTGAGACAAACCATTGCTTTGAGATCATTTTTTATCTCAGGACCTTATCCCTTAACCAAATGAGTTCTCTTGGCAATTTCAAAGCATGATCCATGGTTACAAATTGAATGAATGTTAAAGGAATGAAGGATAGGAAGGTTTGTGTAGGCTAGATTTGAATTCAATTCGTGTTTGAGTTGAATGTGGCTAAAGTTTTTAAAACAGAGAAAACTCGACTTGCATCCTAGAATTGTGAATTTGGACAATGACTTGATCTCTTTAGTTGGCATTTTTGGATTTGAGCTCCCATTTTCACTCTTCTCTCTCTCATTTGTGTTAATTGTTTGCTTGAGGGCAAGCAAAATGCAAGTTTGGGGGAGTTGATAGTCTCTCATTTTAGCATATTTTTATCACTCATATAAGATAGTTTTGCATCCATACATGCATTCATTAGATAGTTTTAGGCTAGATTGCATTCATTTTAGAGTTTAGTGAGTCTTAGCTTAGAAGATTGTATATATGTTGCATTTGAAGTGTTTCTCAGGTATTCTAGAGCTAGAGGAAGCTATTGGGAGGATGATGAATGAGCAATAAAGCCAAGAAGGTGAAGAGTAGAAGGAAAACATGCAGCAAAACTCGCAAAGGACATAAAAGAGCCAGTATCGGTGCGCTGTATCGGTGTGATCACACCGATACACATATCGGACAGCTGTATCGGTGTGGTCACACCGATACCCATATCGGTCTGCCATATCGGTGTGATCACACCGATATGAGCTCGCGTTTTCTGTTTACTTAAGACGAAAATATACTGTTGATCATCATTATGCAGTTGACTTTTTATTTCCAAACTTTTCCAGAAACTCTCTCTGTATTGGGTGATTTTATTTGCAAGACCTTTGGATCAAAAACTTCAATTCAAGAGTTCTTCTTCTCTAATCTCTTCCCTTTACTCTTTCTAATGCTTATTATCAAGTTTTTACAAGTTTTTATCGGTTTGATCATGAGTTGTGAGTAGTTCTTTAGAATCCAAGGTTGGTTAGATTTAGGGTGTTTAGGGTGTTATTCTTGATGTCTATGAGTTAATTCTTCCTTATCCCTTCTTGCTTAGTGTGTTTAATGCTAATTTTAACCTTGATCATGTTGAATTAGATTTCTAGGGGATTTTCTCATCCAAAAGATTTGTAAAATTCTTGGATCAATTAAGCAAGAGATTTTCATACTTAGCTCATGAAAGTGATTGTCTAAGGTGTTTATTAGCAGATTAGAACTGAATCTTTATGCTTGTTGCATCTTTGATCACAAATGAAAGTTTGTTCTTGATTAGAAATGTGATGAAAGGATTAAGTCCATGAAAGTGGTTTAATCTATTCTTGAAGTTCTAAGCTTGGGGATTAGCATTTATATGAGTAGAATGACATCATTGATTACACTTTTAAACACCTGAAAATCAATACCATAACCTTGGATTCATCTTTCCAAAATTTACAAAAACCTTTTAGAAACTCTGTTTTGTTTTTACTTATCTTGAAGATAGTTTGTCATTCACCTTGTTTAATGTTACTAATCACATACCAAAACCTTCACTAGACTTGCTTAGATTAAGAAGTTTTATGAATTCCTTTTGTCACAACAAACCCATATGGATTGATCCTCAAATACTACAATGACATGTGTAGTAGGATTGAGTAATTGATTAGCAAAAATCCTGTTATCATCTATAAACCGAAGAGACGCAGCGTACCGGCCGGACGGTCAGAGAGTTCGCCACCACTCGAACACCATGGTGGAGAGAGAGGAGGGGAAGATGGAGCGAAGACAGAATCAAAGAGATAACACAGAAAATCCGGATCTTCGTGCTTCAGTCTTCATGGGAGGCGGCGGAGCTGCTCAGACGGAGGAAACGAAAGCAATCCGGCGATGGAGCTCCATTTTTCCGGTTGAAAGCTTGCGGCGGCCACCCTCGAGACTCGGGTCTGGGAGGGAAAGTATTAGGGCGAACTCAACTGAGATATTATTCAAGCACAGTAATTCGATGTAGAAAAAGTTGAACCACTGAAATAATGTAATCATTACAAAATCATACAAAATAAATGGAGAGATTTAATTCGAATGGTGACGCAGATAAAAAAATGCAGATCAAGCAGATAATGCAGATCAAGCAGATAATGCAGATCAAGCAGAACAAGTACATATAAAGGAGAAATGCAGAACAAATGCAGATCTACAACAATATAAAATGATGCAAATCAAATATTTAAAAAGTAAAAAAGATAAAAAAATACATATAAATACAATAAATAATACGTTTAAATTTTAAATATTAACAAAAATTAAATTTGATTTCAAAATAAAGAGAAATTTAAAAATAAAAATTAATACAAAGTAATTTTATTTGTCTATACACAATATAAATGAAATAAATATAATACGAAAATAAATATGTTTAAATTTTTTAACATTATAAAAAAATTGATTATAATATATGTTAATATTGATTATTTTTCATATTTGATGTAAAATCTCATTCTCATATTTTCACTTTTTCATGTCAGATGGGTCAGTTTTATACATATTCACAATTATAATTTATAAAATAATATTTATGAATCTATTCTACTAGTTTATACCCAGTTAGTAAGTTTTATTATTTAAATTATTATATTTGTAACTATATTTATAATGATAATTAAATATGTAAAATAAATCAACATGCATAATTAGTTATTGCAAAAAATTATATAAAATTTATGAATGTGTAAAATAAATATATATAATTTTTTAGATAGAAAAATTGTTATGTTTTTGATATTTATATAAGAAAATAAATGGAATATATATATATTAAATATATGGCTAAATAAAAAACAATATTCTTAACAAAAATTATTACACAAAAAACGAAAAATAAAAGTAAATCATACTTTTAAACTTGAGAGGATTTGTAGATTTTTTTATTATATGGAAGTGAATAAGATAAATTATGAAACTAAAAACTATTTATAAGCAACTAGGAGAATATCCGCGCATACGCGCAGGTTTTGTTTCTATATATTCTTTCAAATATGTCTTATTTATATACCTCAAATATTCTATACTTACAACAATTAAAATTAATCATAATTTGATACATTCAACCATTATATATTAATATTAAAAGAATATACAATTTTTGTTTGCAAAAGATTTTGTTTGTTCATGAAAAAGCACAAATGGTGATGCGTTAAGTGTGATTTGATTGTATAAGGAAGTTTAGTACAAATTTAATAGGTATTAAAAGTCTAAATTAATTATAATTTGATACATTCAACCATTATATATTTATATTAAAAGAATATACAATTTTTGTTTGCAAAGGATTTTGTTGGGCCATGGAAAAGCAAAATTGGTGATGCATTAAGTGTGGTTTGATTCTATAAAGAAGTTTAGTCCAAATTTAATAGGTATTAAAAGTCTAAATTATTTTTAAAATAAATTAAAACTCACATGGACGGAATGTGAAAAAAATGAAGACGGTAAGAGTCCTTCCGTCTTCCTGCACAACTTGTTCCATTCCTACAAACTCCATAAAGTTAAACAGTCGTATTTATAGCTTATATTTCTTCTTTTTTAATTTAGAATTTTTAAAGTTTAATAAATGATTTTTATCACTATCCTTATAGTAGTTTTTATTAGAATTTTTTTCGATCAATTTTTACATACGATTGCAATTAGAATTCGCTATGTAGGAGGTTATAAATAAATATCAGACCATACACCTAAAGAAAAATTGATGGGTATATGTACATCCTCTCTAAAGCGCATATTAAACGATATTCATCAAACTTGTTAGAAGATGCAAAATTTTGATTTGACTCTTGAGCAAGATCACATTCTTGTTATTGAAAATCGATGAATGAAAAATGCTACCCCTTGTATCTATTTCATCCATGCAGGGTTTTCACCTATCCAATTCACAAGCATGGACACGGCTGACTTCACGAGCACGGCTTGATAAATTGAAGAGGTTGTTTTTTGGATAAATTAAATAAATTAATGCGTAAAATATTTTTGTCATATAATTAATTATGAACGGATCAAAACTAACATGAACATAATAAATTAAAATTTGTTATTTTACTAATCAGAAATATAAAATTTTGACTCAATGTAGAAATCCAAATTTACATATAAAACTATCAAATTAAAAGTACAAATGTGATCATACAATGTATTTCCCTTATAAGTGCTTACAATTGTTAAAACAAATGCTTTGAATTTAATGTGTAGAACATAAAGACAATATCACTATTTTTTTTACAGAGTATTGTCAAGTAGTACTCATAGCCTAATGAATACTCCCTCCGTTTTTTATTATATGATGTTTTAGAGATTTGCACATAGATTAAGAAATCAATTAATTCTATATTCTCTCAAAATAAAACATTTTTTGTCAATTCCAAAACAGTTCAACCAATACAAAAATAGGATTCAAAATTCAAACAGTCAAAACAACAAAAATACAATTAATTTTTAAATAGAAATTTGAGAACATCAACTATTTTAGAACAAAAAATACTCTCTAAAACATCTTTTAATAAAAAACGGAGGGAGTAAAACAGTTTTCTTATATTGAGAGGATTGTGGGTTCGAGTCCTCATGTGTGCAAAAACTAATTCAAATAAAATGAATTTTTGAAAATTAAATAATGAATGCCACGTGGCACTCTCTGAAGCGCTGACGTGTCAAGCTGAGGGAGAGAGTTGGCCATATTTTATATAATAGATTAAGAAAAAGGAAGCCACATGATTGATCATTAGCATGTGTTCCCCCACTTTTCCTTCTAATTGTGCAGATCTATAATTTAACAAACAATTTAATCTGCATGAACATAGTTTATTGTTTTATATTATTTTTTTATTCCGCACTAAAAAAGGTGAATGGCACACATTTGCAGATTGGTCTGGTTTTTTACAAATCTGCATTTAGACTGCTTTTGATCTGCTTTACCATTCAACTTAACACACGGGTTCAGAGCTATTAAAACAAGTGGAAGAGCGGAGATCAAAGGAACGAATCATTGTTTCACAATCAACACAACAAAATTCTTCCTACTCGTTTCAACGTATTTTCTCTGTTATTTTTTTTGTAAACACTCTAAATTGTCAATACTAAAAACTATTTACTTCCATTCTTGCTCTCCGACGTGTTCTTTGAACTTATTTTTTTAATTTGTTCAATAGGTATTCATTTTTTTTTGTTAACGTATAAGAAGATTCATATAATTAATTCTTAACGTTTTTATTAAAATATCATAAACTTAAGTAGAAATAAATCTATTAAGTACTTGAATCCTCCACGTTCTCATATGATCAAACATTGTCTATAACAAAAGACTAAACCAATATTACATTAAACGGGGGCCTTATTTTCTAATATATCTCCTTTATATAAAAGGGATAGGTTTTGAGCTCTCTAAGGCCCTCCACATCAGCATAAATAATCCAAAAAATATTCAGTCAATCAAAACATTTTAACATGCCATGTCATCTCCACATGTTTAAATAATAATTGTTCAAGCCCAAAAAAATAGTATAGAAAGAAGTCAAATTGCTGTCCCAAAAAAAAGCAGCCCAATAATAAGCTCAATCTCCTAATGAATTAACCAAAAATTCAATCATACAGTACAAATCAACAAACGCCCGCTAAATCAATCGTTAATACTTGCAAGAAAAAAAAACCAGCAAGTGGGCTTAGAGAATATAACAAAAAATCCAGCAATTGCGCTTAGAGAATATAACAAATTGGCACATCGTTAAATTATAAAAAAAACTAACCAATAAAAATAAGACAATATGCCACACCATCTTCCGCTCTTTATCCACCAAACGCTTCAACCTGAAACTAAAAATGTTCATCCCAAACAAACGTAGTGAACACAAGAGTCAAAGTGAATTATTTCAAATTTAACTTCTAATTAACTATATAATATAAATGTATAGTTAGGCTAAATGATGTGTTGAGTTACAGGTTTTTAGATATGTGGATGCGTAATTATAAAAAGTTTCAAAACAGATTTAGTTCATTTATCATACTTATTTTACCCATCCATCAACTTTGTCATCAGCCCCACAAAAAAAACATCCAACTATAAGCTCAAAATGGAATTCACCAAAATCTCAATCAGTTTTAATATGACCATAAGAGAACAACAGGTTTTGTTGCGGGTTGTGGTTTTGAATGAGAAGAAGTTTGATAGTCTTGCTATACATACAATGATATTTGATAATAAAAATCTACTACTTACTACATATAATTTTTTTTTTAATTTGGGCTGCTAATGAAAGAACAAAACATTATACGAACATTATCGGGATAAAAGCAAACCACAAATAAATTAAAAAATCAAGTGTTTAAATTATCGATCACGTGTTTGATATGTTATTTTATTTTCCTATATAACTTATTTTCTTTCCCTTTTTGTTCTTTATAAACTTATAAATCTTATTAAAATACATATTAACACCTAAATCATGCATTAAAAATTATTTTATCAAAACTTATACCAAAATACAGTGTTAAAACATATATATTAAAATATAAATTAATCCAAAAGATAGTTCCATTTAATTTGTATATATATATATATACAATCTGAAATATACTCTTATGACATAAGTTATGCATCGAAAACAGAAAACTGAAAACTATGTTAGTCACAAAAATTAACCCAAAATTATACCAAAGTAAGTAAAAATAACAACAAATTATTTACTTAACAAAATGCATGCATGTAAAACAAATGATTTTTTAAAAACAAAAAAAAATTGCAAATTGTCAAACTTGAACGTAGAATCGACCAAAAAATAATTATATTTCGAAAAAATTCTTCATAAAAATAAGAATTTTTTTTTAGAAAAGAGGAAAAAATTATAGAACTAAGCACAAAACACAAATATTTAAAGACTCACAAAAAAAAATATGTTTAAGATTAAAGGAAATCATGTACACCAAAAAATAAATAAATATTATATAAATTCAGTGAAGTAAAATGTACAAATTCTACTTTTAATCAATTAATAATCAATTCAGGTAATATATTTGAAATTTGTGGTTATTCATGGTTCATATATTATTTTTCAAATCAGAAAACAAAAGTTATGAATCAATGAAAATTAACAAAAAATACGAAAATAAGTAAAGTGCAAATATAAAACGAAAATAATCATCATATAACCACCCGTAGAATAATTAAATAGAATAATTATGTCTTTAAATTGGATATTTGAGAAGTTATATTTTATTTTATTTATAACTTATTTTCTTCTTCTGTTTACTTTTTTAAACTTATAAAACTTATTAAAGTACATATTAACACATAAATCATGCATTCAAAAATCATCTTATAAAAATTCCTCTTCTATCAAAATACAGAGTTAAAAAAATATATATTAAATATATAATAATCTAAAATAAAGGTTCATTTAATATATATATATACATACAATCAGAAAGATAGTTCTACACTCTTATGATAGAATTTATGCATCAACAATATAAAACATAAAACTATGTTCATCATAATAATTAATCCAAAATTATAGCAAAAGTAAGATAAAACAACAACTAATATTTAAATACCAAATATATATATATATATATATATATAAAACAAATGAATTTTAAAAAATAAATTTTTTTTCCCAAATTGTCAAACTTTGAGCTAGAATCGACGGTAAAAACAAAAATTATATTCGACAAATGTTTTCACAAAATCACGAATTTTTTAAAAAAGAAAAAAAAAATCAGAAAACTTAGCACAAAAACAAACGTTAAAGATGCACAAAAAATATGGCTAAGCTTAAAAAAATAATGCACACCATTATTTAAATAAATATTATATAAATTTAGTGAAACAAAAGGAATAAGTTATACTTCTAATCAATTTAGCTAATATATTTAAAATCAGTTGTTATTCATGGTTCATAAACAATTTTCTAAATCAGAAAACAAAAGTTCTCAAACAATGAAAACATAACAAAAAATATACACGAAAATAACTAAACAAACGAAAAAATCATCATACAACCCACGCGTAGCGTGGAAAAAACACTAGTCTCCTTTATATAAAAGGGATTGATTTCCTGTCCTCTGAAGGCTGCCACCGCAGCCAAAATAATCCCAGAAATAATCAACCAATAAAAACAACAGAAGTTGCCACGTCAGCTCCACATGTTTAAGCAAACTACAATGTTTTGTCTCTGAATTTATATTTGCCTCCACCCCAATAACGAAAAGAAGAGATCAGAAGGAAGCCCAATAAAGAGCCCAAAAATGAATTAGACAACAGCCCAATCAAAATTCCAATTAACAGAGTCTTCTTCTCGCCATCGGCTGTTATTCACTGTTCTGCTTCATCTCCTTTCTTGCCAAATCCTTGATTATGTGGTATAAATTTAATTACAAAAATCAATGCAATCCACGATCTAACCCCTCCACTTCTACCTTCATCGTTACATTTGCACTATATTTAAAGATGGATTAAACGATGGTGATGGTTAGGCTCTCCAAAAAAATAGCAACAAAGTCGCTGGTCGAGTTGGTGGCGGATTGCATGAGACGTTGGTTGCAGAAACACTCATCCGCGTGACGTGGGACTGGGTAGGCCACAAATTGCTTTCAAGGAACTAAAGGTTCGCTCTTTTCTTATCTACTGAATGTATTCTGTTCATTTTTTCATGGGCTTAGGTTTTTCAATGCAAACACTTACGATATGTTTGTTCTTTCTTGCTAATTTTTCTAATCAAATAAAGATAGGGTTTGATTTCCTCGGTATATATATTGTGTGCCTATTAATTGACACTTCACATAATGATTTCCAAAAGATAGATAGTGTCTTTGCTCTTAGATATATTAGGCTTTTGTAGGCCTCCACATAGGCAAAAATAATCACCAAAATAATCGACCAATAAAAATATAACAAATTTCCACATCGTTAAATTATAGAAAAAATTAACCAATAAGAATAAGACGATATGCCACACCATCTCCCCCTCTTTATCCACCAAACACTTAAACTTTAAACTAAAAATTTTAAGCCCAAACAAACGTAGTGAACAGAAGAGTCAAAGTGAATTATTTCAAATTCAACTTCCATTTAACTATATAATATAAACGTATAGTTAGGCTAAATAATGTGTTCAGTTACAGTTCCTAAGATATGCGGATGCCTAATTATAAAAAATTTCAAAACAGATTTGGTTAATTTATCATACTTATTTTACCCATCCAGCAACTTTGCCACGAGCCCAAAAAAAGAATAAAAAGAAGTCCAATTATAAGCTCAAAAATGAATTCACCAAAATCACAATCATACAGACGCCCACTAAATCTATCGTTATCTCATTATATAATTGTAAAAAAAAACTCAGCCCACTAATAAAAACCAATAAAAACAACCGAATATAGTATGTAATGGTTGCTAATAATTCCATGAACAATAGTTATTCTAATGATTAGTAAGAATTTGGAAGATTGAATGTTGCTTCCCATGATTAATGCTTTTAGTAATATTAATGCTTAATACAGCCATATGTGTCGATGTATTCCGCCTTGGATGCAGTTTCATTAGAAAATGAACTGAATATTTGTGTCGTTCTGACCAGAGTTTAAGCATGTGGTGGGTCCAGTATAACAGAGGTTGCCTGATAAGAATTTCAAAGGAAATTAACAGTTTATGCTTCGATTATCCATGGTAATGTGTTTTTAATTATTTATGTAAGCTGGAACCACTATCAGTTCTTCGTACAATAAAAAACAAAAGTTGCATCATCTAACAGCTATCTGATTAAATGGTCATCAATCCATTCATTATAAGAAAAATGGAACATCTCACTGAGAACTAACAAAATAGAAGTCCATCTGTCTCCGAATAACGATGAAAAGATCAGAAGAAAAATAAATGACGTAGTTGGTGGTGGATGATGAGAGAGAAGAAGAGTCTGGAAAATATAAGGCAAAAGTTCACTAGGGATTGGATGGTGAAAAAACAATATTAAGCTAGATAGATTAATGAAAATTTTATCATAACAATTTTCCAAATCAGATAACAAAAGTTCTCAATGAAAACATAACAAAAAATATACACGAAAATAACTAAAGCAAATATAAAACAAACAAATAACCATCATACAGTCATCCGTAGCGTGGACAAAACACTAGTATATACTAATGCCTCATATTTTTACTCTTTAAACACCACCCTGGGTTTAGCCATGGATAACCACGGAAATGACTAGACATGTACAGCTACAAAATTTACAGGCTAATGAAATAGCTAATTTTAGAGTAGAATATTCAAAACAAATTTCTCTTTTATAAATTGAAACCTTAATTTTTGTTTCCATTTTTGCTATTTGCCAAATGAGCCCTTCGAACATGTACTATTGCCTCTTGCCGTTCCCGTTTGTTTTATTAAAAGCCTGGATAGCATACGTTTCGAAATGTCCAAATGACATGTTTTAAAGGCCTAGCCAAACATCTTTAGTATTTGTTTTGTCACGAACGGCTCTAATTCAACATGTTACATGTGTATGGGTGAAGTGTAATACATAAGTCAATAATTGTAAGCCGTGTACAACCCAACCGTTAAGACATTGACGTTGAGTTTTATTTGATAAAATAATGTCTCAAATTCCGAAGTTCGTTTAGTATAATAGACCATCGACCGCGACTTGTGCATATACATTTCTGTTTATATTAGATGGAAAATTTCATATGCTCTTTTTATCATATAGAAAACATGTGGATGGCGTTAGGGTTATATTTAAATATTATGGCGTTCTCTAGAAAAGGAAAAAAAAATATAGAAGCAGCAAGTTGTAAAAAACCAATATATGTGAGTGGTTTTTTATAACTAGGAAGTTGTAAATTAAAATAATTTAGAGAACCGGGTTGTTTTGTGAAAAACAAAAAAATGAGTGACTTTTGAGCAATTAAGAAAGAATTTAGTTCATGAAATTCTTTTTTTTTTTGTCATCTGGATAATATTAGAAAAATTGTAAGTCCAAAGTAAACAATACAGGGAGCCTAAACACAGGATACCAACAATACCACATCACGGGCAACATTCTGCCAACAAAAAACCTTAACAAGATAAGGAAAACAGAGGTTAAAGAAAACCCAAAAAAACTCCAGAAGATGCGATAGCCAAAGCTACAGAACAGAGGGTAAAACTCTCTCACCACCAAACAATTCCCGAAGCCAAACCGGTTCAAAAGCAGCAACATAAGATTGCCATCTCTCATTCCATTTGACACTTTGAGCAATGAGATAAGCCCCTCTAATCGAGCTACGAGTTTCCAACACAAATTTCCACTCCCCAAATTTAGCTAACAAAAGATGAAGTTCAGATATCTGATACGCAAAGGAGGGCCACACTCTTGGTCTTTTAACAGCATCCACAAAGAGCTTCGATTCGGACCCAACAATCACTCTTTCTATCCTATGACTTTGCATGCTTTCTAAAGCCCAAACCAAGCTTAAGAAATAGCAATCATCTAGAGTGTTTATACCTCCAAAAGCACGTCGGCTATGAAGCAAAACACATCCCCTTGAATCCCTAAGAACCCATGCCATTCCACCCATGTTTTTAGATTTGTCCCAAATTGCCGCAACATCACATTTCAGCCAACAATCGGGCGGTGGTGTCCACCGTGAGGGCTCAACCGGAATCACATCTCTGTCTTGTAAATCTGCCACCTCTGCCACCGCTTGAGCCAAAAACCAGTCATTTGTTTCCTCAAGAATCTTTTCCATAGTATCCATCGGAGAAAACAATTTGCCTTCAAAGAGATATGAATTCCGATTTTTCCATATATACCATAGAACCCAAGGAAAACATCTCTTAACTACCGGAAGTAGAAGCCTTGAATGTTCCAAGGAGATCAGATGATGAAAGTTAGCAAATGTAGATGAGTGTTCAAAGCCTAACCTCGGCGATGGTATGTGTGACAGAGCCCAAACTTGCCTTGCAAGAACGCATTGAAATAGAACATGGTCAATAGATTCGCCCTCCATTCCGCAAATCTGACATCTAGTGTCCATTTTCATGCCACGCTTCACAATGGCATCCACCACCGGAATTGCTCCACTCAGCATTCTCCAGAGAAAGTTCTTGATTTTTGGAGAAGTCTTAATATCCCAGAGCTTCTCTTTAAGACAATTGATCGATGGTAAGGCTGCCTCCTGCCTAATAAGATTTTCATTCTGAAGATTATAAATCAACCAATACCCCGATTTAACCGAGTACTCACCATCCTTGTTGTGTCTCCAAATCCAAAAGTCTTCAAACAGAGTTGCCGGAGGCTGCTTTAAAATAGTTTGAATATCCTCCCTAACAAAAATCTCTTCTAACTTCCTTCTATCCCATCTTCTGGAGGCCGCATCAATGAGAAAACTAACTTTAAGGTTTAGATCAAAAAAATAGTTCCTCCTCCACGGAGCACGCCCCCCATCCACATCCAGCCAAGGATCCAACCAAACCGAGATCGATGAACCCTTACCCACCATGAGTTTTAGACCTTTGAGGAGCAAATCTCTGCCATGAATAATACTCCGCCAACCAAAGGAAGGCCGCACAGGGATACCTGATGACAGAAAATCACCCTCTGGAAAATATAAACTTTTCAAAACCCGAGCTAAGAGACAGCTCGGCACATGTAGAACTCTCCATGCCTGCTTTGCAAGTAACGCTTGATTGAAAAGATTTATGTTTTTGAAACTCAAACCTCCCTGACACTTCGGCAAACACATCTTTTCCCAGCTCACCCAATGAACCTTATTTTTGTGTTCCACTGAACTCCACCAAAACTCAGCCATCCCACTAGTGATGTTCGCACAAACAGACAAGGGAAGTTTGAACACCGTCATCGCAAAAACCGGGAGAGCTGAGATTACCGCTTTCAGCAGCACTTCTTTACCCTTGCGACAAAGTTCTAGCATAAAACCCCGAGAGACGAGCTTTGACACTATCCTTAATGAAACCTAACAGCTCCACCTTAGACCCACTAAAACACTCAGGTAAACCAAGGTACTTACCAGCTCCCCCTTGATTATAAATTTGAAATCTGTCTTGAGTTGTTTTCCTTATAGAATCCGGAACTTTTTCTCCAAAGTAAATGGAGGATTTAGCGAGGTTAATGGTCTGTCCCGTGGCTTGCCCATACCTTAACAGAATCTGATGTAACACTTTGGCTTGATTTCCATCTGCTTTGCATAGAAACAAGCTGTCATCCGCAAACAACAAGTGGTGAATTGAAGGACCCTTCTCTGAGAACTGGATCCCATTTAATAACCCTTGTTTTTCCGCCTTATTCATAAGAAAGGTTAACCCTTCGGTACAAAGAACAAAAAGAAAAGGAGACAGCGGATCTCCCTGGCGGAGTCCTCTCTCAGGGATCACTAATCCATGGGGATTGCCATTAATAAGGACCGAGAATGATACCGTAGAAACGCATACCATTATCCAATTAACCCATCTTGAGTGGAATCCCAAAGCTAACAAGAGAGATCTCAAGTAGCTCCATTCAACTTTGTCATATGCTTTTGCCATGTCGGTCTTCACAGCCATAAATTCTGATGATATCTTTCCATGAACTCTCAACGCATGCACCAACTCATGAGCAATGGCAATGTTATCGGATAACAATCTGTCAGCCACAAAAGCCGATTGATTGAAGGATACTATCTCTGCCAAAAAAGTTTGCAGTCTGCGGACCAATATCTTGGATATGCTCTTGTACAAAACTGAACATAAGCTTATAGGTCTGAGTGAAGGGAATGTCCTGGAGATCATACTTGTATACACTCTGATATAGTTGTGAAGTCGAGATAAGACTATCATGTGATGCTGGGTAATTATAATGCTTTGCTAGAAGCCGCTTATAACTTATGAGTTGTAAACTCATTGCAAACATCATATGATCCTATAGGGTCACACACCTAAGCAAACTGGATAACGAATACTGGGAATGATCATTAAAGTAATGATCTCATCAATGTGTGATTGTCACACGTTGATATTGAGTTTATATGAGGGTGTCGATCGACACACCTATTGGTGTCGATCGACACCACTCGGGATTAATGATATCGGGTTTAAATTAATGACTGAATTTAAACCGGTTAATTCGAGGGTTTATGGGATTTCGTGCTTGACTCCTATATATACAAGTCAGAGCCACGAAATCATATAAGCAACTTGCCCTACCCGTCAAGTAAGAAACTCAGAAGCTCCCAGAGGCACTAGCATCCCTGATCCAGTCTTGTGTGCGTGTGGACTAGCTATAGAGGCGCAGCATCTGAGGCGCTCCAGATCTCGTTTTACCTACTCATTCCGCTGCTAATCACCAGGTAAATCCCTGATCTGAGGACATAGATTCAATAAACATGATCTTGTGGCAATAGGAATTTGATAGTCTTAAAGAGTTAAAACCCACCAAATTCCTTCACTGAGATCTGTCATGGCAGAAGGATTCGATACCTTTGGAAGGAGACACAGATGTGTGTAATTCCACTCCGGAGGGAAAAAACCAGTGTCAAAAAAACCTGATACTTCTTCAATGACTTTCGGCCCCACTATATCCCAAAAGTGTTGGAAGAATAGACCAGTCATACCATCAGGCCCAGGAGCACTCGAAGCTTTTACCGAGAAAACCGCATCTCTAATCTCCTTTGACGAAATGGACTTGATTAGTGCCGAATTCATCACTCCTGAAATCCGGGGAGGAAAACCTTGAAACCAGGAATCGAAAGGTGCTGGGTTAGAAGATTTAAACAATGAAGTAAAATACTCAGTCGCGACTCCTCCTTTAGCAGCTTCCGATTTGTGTTCCACCCCCATACTATCCACCAAGACTTCAAGATTCATCTGGTTTCTGTTGGTTTTAACTGCTGCATGATAGAACTTAGAATTCAAATCCCCATGTCTATGCCATTTGATTCTGCACTTCTGTTTCCAAAAAGACTCTTCCTCTTTATAAGCCAACTTCAAATTCCATTTTACCCGATTTACTTGATAAGTGTTTGGAGGATTCGCTGATTGCTCATGTTCCAAGGCTTTTTCCAACTGCACCGACTTATCCCTAGAATTTAGCATGTTCTCTTTCTTCCATACACTTAGAGCTTTTCTACAATTCCTAAGATTATCCGAGACTAACCTTGATTCTCTATTCCCCGATTCATTCCAGGCCCTCAACACGGATTCTCTAACTCTGGGTTTAAACAGAAACCTCTTGTCAAATCTGAAATGTCCTCGATAAGTTTCTTGCGAGGAGACTAAGCTAATCAAAACAGGCATGTGGTCAGAGCCTCTTTTGTCCAGAAAAAGCTGATTAGATCCCAGAAACTGGCGCATCCAACTTTTATTTCCAAAGCATCTGTCTAACCTTGACTGAATCCAAATATTACGACGCCACCCACCCTAAGTAAACTTATTCCCTTTGCTCGGTAGCTCTTCCATCTCACAACTCTTTAACATATTACCAAAAGGTAAGAAAGATGTATCATTTCTTCTAGGACCACCAATCTTCTCACCATGATGTAATATTTCATTGAAATCTCCGAACATACACCAACTTTCTCTTCGGGCAATACCAATTCTTGATAATTTTCCCAAACATGCGCACGCCCATTTGCCTGAGGTGCTCCATATACACACGAAACATAAAGGGAAATAGCACCAACCTGAACTTGAAAATCCAAAAGATTTTTATTCACACACAAAAGGTTAATATTTACACCCTTTTCCAGAATAACGCTAAGCCACCGCTTGTTCCAACTGGATTCACGGTAAAAACTCTGTCATACCCTAACCATTCTTGTACATCAACCAACACGTCTCTACAATTCTTCGTCTCCATTAAGAACAGCACCTCCGGGAAGTGTTTTTTACGCATCTCCTTGAGGCGAGGAATTGTCAAGTCTTGAGGCCGCTCCAAACCTTGACAATTCCAGGAAAGAAAACTCATTGGGCACCGGACGGTCCCTCATTTGGGACCATCACTGCTTTGATACGACGCGTATCTGACGGATTGAGCTCAAAGATTTCCACCGCCTTACGTTTAGCTGCCTTTTTAGACGGTTCTTCAACAGCAACCTCACTCTGATTTAACAAAAGCATCTCCGCCTTCTTTCTTCTATTTTTGAATGGCCTTTTCCTCGGTTTCCCGGATTTCAGTATAGTCCCGGAAGAAGTAGCATCCAAAGAGCTAATTCCAACCGTTGAACCGAACTGAAATTGAGCATCCTGAGACAGAAAGTTCGAAGGGATACCTTCAACACTTACTCCATAGGGCAGCGAAAGACGAGACAAAACCGAACCCGCTTTAATGGCAGCCCCCAGCAGCTTTGTAGAGTTAACATCCATGTCCGCACACTTTGAAACCAACTTCTCAGAGTAATCGAAGACATGCCCTTTTCCTTTGTCAAAGTATGTTGAAACCAGGGGAGGAGGTTCCAATCTCAGAATAGAGCTCTGAGCAAGAGGATCTGCCATGACCTCGGATAACGATTGTTTAATCCTCATCTCTTTAACTCTACGATCAGGCCCTTCAGCTCCAACCAAGTACTGGCGCATCTCATCCAGAACTTCTTTAGCAATCTTCTGCTTACCAGAAGACAGATCAATACCAACTTGATTTTCCTCTACAATGCCAAACAGAGGATCATTAACACTGATAATCGTCTGCAGATTCTTCACTTTAGCCTGGTTTTTCATTCTCCTTTCTTGAACTTGCTCTTGAAGTTTCTTGTTCAGCTTAGGGCACCTCTCTCTCTCATGAGTAAGCATTTGACAGCGAAACACCTTTTCTGAATATTCTCATAGAAATACAGAATGGTCGTTTGCTTCTTTGATGGTAAGTTGATTACCTTTGCCCTTCTCATAGACTTGGTCGTGTCTAAACTCACCCTGATTCTCACAAAAGCTTCTCTTTGAGGTTGAGAGGGATCAAAAATAACTTCAATTACTTTACCCGCAAATCCTCCCAACGATTTAACAGTAGCCAAGGTGTAGTTATTCACCGGAACATTCTTCATCTGCACCCATACCGGTAAGAAGCGAAGATAATCCTCCGGCGGATTCTCCATCCAGTGATCAAAGATTATCGCCCATTCATTGAAGCAATAAACCGCTGTGTTTAGAATCACTTCCATATAAAGCTCGTCAATGAAGAAAAACTGGAATGATTCCTTCGTGAGAGCCACCCCTCTCACTCGATCAAACAAACCCCATTTCTTAGGCATCTCCACTATGAATGTTGACATCCTTTGACACTCTGGGTTTAGCAGACGCCCTAGAATGCTCATCTTATTATCCCCGCACGAACTGTATTGAGGAAGATCCGGAAGATCAAAAGGGATCTCATCCTCATCCAAAGACAGATCTTTCAAAACCGTATCCAGAGTTTTAGCCATCAGAAACTCGTGAGAAGAAAATGATAAAAGAGCCTTGAAACCTTGATGATAGAACTCGAAACCTTGTTGGATCCCGCCGTGTTAATCGAATTTCACAAGACCAATGACACTCGTACTCTCAAACCCTGTTGAAATTGCTTTAGGAAAACAGAATGGCACGCGAACCAAGAAAAATTTTACTCTGAAACTCTATCTCAGCCACACAAACCTTATCTTCAGATCTGTTGAAACCTTCTATTCCAATTAGAGGATACTAAGCCCACTCAGAGGCGACAGGATGGAATGCGTTAGTTCATGAAATTCGACTAGATAAATTTAGTAAGAAACAGGGACGAAAATGAGCGTAAATAGTTTATAGTATTTCAGCTGAGAGCGTTTACAAAAGTAAGAGCATCAAAATTTAAGTAGAAAGATAATGTAAAACAGTGTAGTGGAAGAATCGTCAGATCCCTTGCTCTCTATTCCTCCTCTTATTTTTTATAGCTCAAATATGTATTTAACGTCAATTTACTCCGCATGATTCGATAATAATTGCATTTATTTTATTGTAGTTGGCCGTTTCTAGTCAAAGCATTATATTAATTTTTTTCGAAAAATCTTTCAGTCCGTTTTCAGAATCTATTTTTAGTTTGACCGTGCAGTTTTAACTTTCGTCATTCACTCTAAATTGGACCAAATTTTATGCATAATTTCAATATGGACCTTCTACTTTGGTAATATTGTTTGCTTCGTGCCAGGCCATTGTTTCTATTCTTTAACAAACCTGAATTTTTAGATTAGAATTTATATGCCAACAATTATAAATACAACACTAAATAATAATTATACATATAAAATGTTGATCAATTCTTCATAATGTGATATATAAGAAAATACGATATATAAGCCTAAGATTTAGAATTGAAATGGAGAAAAAATGATAGTTAACTATATTTCTTAATATGAAAAACCATAAAAATAGATATATGATACTTACATTCATTTCTTATTTAATCATGAATGTTGTGTAACTAATAGATTATAAATCGAATATTTGGAGGAATATAGCCGCCATTAGTTTGACAATTACATGCATTAATCACGTAGAAAACATAACTGGAAAAGCCATCTCTATTGAACATGGAAATCAATTAAATTAGTTTTGTTTCATTACAGTACAAAAACCTGCAACAAAAGTCAATATTCATAAAATGAAAGGTCCACAATTAACTCTTTGGTGCTTGAGAAACCGAACCTTTTCCCCACATGAGTTTGACCAGTTTTATTTTTTAGTTTATTTTTCACTTAATTATTGTAAAAAACTTCATAGTATATCAGAGGCTCAAACATAATTATTAATGAGGGTTATAAATTTCTGAAGTCACAAATAATTTGTGTACATTAAACCATTTAAATTTTTTTTTATTACCAAAATTCTGAGCTTAGTACCATAATCTTACCAAGAAGGAGTTCAATTAAACTATTTAGACTATTCAAAATTAGCTCTTATATTTTGATAAATATAACCAAAAATTATATGGTATAAGAAAAAGGTTTTGTTTAACCGGAAATAGATAATAAAGGTATGCTTAATTGAACCAAAAATGTTCTTTTAAACCATATGAATAATGGGGACCGAAAAACCAAATTCTTCTAAAAGACAAAAAAAAAAAATACCATTTATATCGGAGAAAACTAAAATACATTTGAAAAAAAAATTAGTAAAACCAAAAATGAAATTGAAACAAAAATATATAGTTCGTCAAATTGATTAGAAAATATATATGTATCAGCTATGATGAATAGTAGTACTATTTATAAAAACAATTCTAGCTAATAGCATAACGGTATTAGAGACTACGTTTATTGAACTATATGCTCAAGATACAAAGTTAAAAGGTTTTATTTATTTTTATATAGATATTATAAGGTGTTGTAATCTATTCAAATTTCTGTCTGGAAAGATGCAGGGACTAATAATTGTATAAAATCCCTCTTGATATATAAAATTAAATGTGCTTGATGGAAAAAAACATAGAGAATTGAGAGTTAAAAATTCCACAATAATTAAATCTCAACCCATGAAGTAGGTAAGACTTATAAAGGCAGCTCCTACTTCAATCACCATTCATTTTCTCCATCTCTCTCTCTCTCTCTCTCTAAAGTCAAGCTTTTCGTCTGAAAGGGAACACCTTCCAAGAACCAGAAGAAAGGCAAAAGAAGAAGAGAGCATCCAAAGAAGAAACCCATTAATGGAGATAGAAGCAGCAGAAGCAGAAGCAGAAACAGCAACAGAACTCAATTTCGACAGCACAACTTCGTCTCCGTACATAACAGCTCCTTCAAGCCCAACTCGATTTGGCAACAACAATGCTTTCTTCTTCAGTGCACCTACAAGCCCTTCTCCTTCAACTTCCTCCAACATACCTTTTGATTGGGAAGACCAACCAAGAACTCCCAAGAAGAGATCCGCCAGCGATTTGGACGACGATTTCGAGTTCAATTTCAGTGGTCAATTGGATAAATCTTCTTTCTCTGCCGCCGATGAGCTCTTTGATGGAGGAAAGATTAGACCTTTAAGTCTCTCCTTCACTCCTCCTGTTGTGTCTCCTCCCAGATCTAGGGTTCTTGAGAAAGAAGATTCTGATCGAGGAAGAGACCGGTCTCCTGGATCTTCTTCCCGTTATGATCGTAAAGGAAGCCGTTCTATGTCTCCGTTGAGGGTTTCAGATATTATGGTTGATGAAGAAGAAGTACATGAGTCAACGAAAATGGTTGCTTCCAACACAAGCAACCAAAAATCCTCTGTTTTCTTGTCAGCGATTCTGTTCCCTGGTCGAGCATATAAGAAGTGGAAACTCAAAGATCTGTTGCTGTTCAGGAGTGCATCGGATGGAAGACCGGTTCCGACCAAAGAGTCCTTGAAAAGATATGATATACTTACAAAGAAAGAGGCCGAGGAAGCGAGAAATTCCAGTATCCGGTCGAGAGAAAGTTGCGATTCGTCGGTGTCTAGGTCAAGGAGGAGGCACGGAGCGGTGGTTTCCGCTCACGAGATGCATTACACTGAGAACAGAGCAGTGTCGGAGGAGCTTAAGAGGAAAACATTCTTGCCGTACAAGCAAGGCTGGTTAGGCTGCTTAGGGTTTAACCCAGCGGTTCATGAAATTGCAAGAGTTGGGTCCTTGTCACGTGCTTCCTCTTGATCTCTCTTGTGGTTTTCTGTTTTGATTAATTATTATTTTTGGCTATAATTTTCAGATGTGGCGATGAGAGGTTCCATCGAATTGATGGGGATATGATATTGTTTAATTCTTATAACGTTTGATACATATGAATAATAAAAAAAAAATCAAATGTATGTTGGCTATTTCATACATTCGATCAATGTTGTGAATCGGATATTAATTGCCAATTTAGATACTAAAAAGTAACCAAAAGAAAAACTTATTTAACGTATTTGCCCCACCATACTAGGCTAGTTAGAGTGCTCATTGTTCTCACGAGCTCCTTATTTATATAGATAGTATTCCATTTTTTTTTTTAAAGAGATAGTATTCCAACTTTTTTTTTTTTTAATAACCTTTAGTATTCCAACTTTTAAACCAGATAGTGCACCGTGCACTAACAGAGTTGCAAATAATGTTAGGAATTCAGTATCGAAAGTGTCAAAAAAATCAACACTAGTATAATTTCAAATTGTTTTTTAGCAATAAATCCACGATAGTGCACCGTGCACTAACAGAGTTAGTCCACTTCATATAGTATCAAAGCCAATAATTCCAAATAGGTATAACGTCCAATTCAAACCAAAAAAAAGAAGAAGTGGAATTCAATCTAAAATGAATGAATTCAAATTTCATTGAGTTGTTATTTTGAAAAAAAACGTATTAGAAATCTCACATCATAGATAGTATTATAGGGCCAATAATAGTATGTAACCAACATGGATTATTAATTTTATTGTCAATTAATATTAAATTAAAAAGGTCAATAATTTTTCGATTGATTTGACTATTTATATAAATAAAATGAATTACTTTTTTTATATAAAAAAACTATTCCAAAAGAACCACACCTTTACTGAGTTTGAATTGGACTAACTCAAAGATGAGTGACTAGCTAAAAACGGTTTTTAGTTGTTGGGTGTTACAGTTTAAATTTAGTTCGAAACTGTAATATGATAATTTGTAAACACTACTCAAAAAAAGATTTTAGTACAATGCAGTACACCATCCATTTCACACAAAAATATCGTTTATAATTATTTTTTGTTTCAAAATAACATTCTTATAAGTTTGGTTTTCACATTCAATTCATATTTTACCTTTTATTCGAAGTTGATAAATTGAATTTAAATTATTTATATTTAGTCGGTGGTATATTAAATAAGAATATATATGTTGTTTTAAAAACTCCTTAATTCGTATAGAATAAGTTAATATGACATTTTTTTTTACAAAACGGAAGGAATATAAACTCTGATTAGTAACATAATAAAATTGTGGAATAGCATTAAAAAAAAACTGCGGAATGACTTAACTAGAAATTATAAATATATTTTTGTGATGCGATTGGACAAATTATATTGGATATTTAGTTTATCGATAAAAGCATAAATTACTCCTAAATTGTAGTAGAAGTTAAAAAGCGTCGAAGGATGAAGCAACATTGAGACTAAGCCGAAAGTAAGAATAGTAAAAGAAGAAATGCAATGCTCCTTAATCATGAGGTTTGTGCAATAATAATGGTAATGATGTTCTTAACAGAATAAAGTCTGTGGACCACCTAAAAATAATCAACAAATGTTATATACTGTAATTTGATTAAGGAACTGATTACAACCTAATATGAGTTTATAGCATCTAAGCTGCAATGATGATGGACTCCTGGGGCAACGCCTGGCGTTTCTTTCTTTTTTACAAATCTATCTTTTTTTCTTTTTTTGAACTTTAAAAAATCTATCTTTGTTGTCAACTTTTTTCTTAATGTATCTCAATTAAAGTATCTGATTAATTTATATTCAAAATGTTCTTTAAAGATGTAAACGATAGGCAAAATGAAACTATTAAAACTATCTCGAATGTATATCACCATTTTTTATTCCACAATAGAGTAACTCAAAAATGGAGATTGGTTTTGCTCCAATATATACCTCTATTTTTTACTCTAAAACAGAATATTTTAAATAGATTCTATTTCTATTTTATACTAATACTTTTTATTTCTAAAATTTACAAATTAAACCCATTTATTTTATTGTTTACTAAACTTTTATAAATTATGAATTAGATATTTATTAAATAAAGAAACTTACATAATATCATAAAAAAACATAGAATTTTTTTTTTATTTAAGCATCACCATTGCTAAAAATTTTTCACAAATAATCAATTAATGCATTTCGAAGTGAAAAATGAGTTTATTATCTTTAATTTCTCTAAATCGACCAAGAAACTCTTGAAATCGGATATTATAATCAACACTTGTTATGAAATTTTAAATTTATTTTACTTTTCAATCTTTTCAAATAAAAATTGCAGTGTTCAAATTTTTATAATTATCTATTTTATATTGTTTAAAAATTATAGTGTTCAAATATATACATATATGTTGATAATAAGTATTATTGTATTGATAAAATGATATAAAATAAAAATATCTAATATTTAAAGGATCAGTTTGCAAATAAAAAAGTACAATTTCAAAATGGAATAGAATCTAGGTTTGTTCCAAATATGGAGCAATTTCATTTTTTACTCCATTTTGAAGTAGAAAATGAAGTAGAGTGGAGATGCCGTTATGAAGTTATAATAATAACTCCAAAGTATGTTAGTATATTCGTAAATAGTGTTTTTTAAAAAAAAAGATATTCGTAAATAGTTAATTCAACGTTTGTTTAAACATTTATGATCCAAATCAAAAATTAATTGAACGACAGATAGAATTAAGATAGGATCAGAGAGGTGGGTGACCATTTAATAAGATGTTTAATACAACTTTGATTAGACAGGTTCTATGGCTATTGTTAATTGTAGTTTGATGTTTACATAATTAAATATTAATGTACCAAACACTTCAATACAAAAACTTTAAATGCCAAATAAAATTAATGCTAAAAAAATATGAACATCAATAAAAACGTGTACAATGAAACTATGCATACCGTATAAACAATTTGCAGTATATTTAAAGAACGTTAGTATTAACACTTAACATCTTGAAAATTATATAATTCGTATACATTCGAAAATCATACATTCTTGCTTTGACGTCTGTATCCACATTTAAATAATGAAATTGGTAATTGTTTGGAGCAATTTGATTTTCTTTCTTTTTATAAATAATGATGTTGAAAAATTCATGTATAAAGAAATTTCTGAAAGGGCACCACAAAGTTGTGAATTGTAAAGCACATGATAATACTTAAAAGAAAAGTCAAGAACGAGATAGAGTTGTGTGTACACCAAAGGCTTCAAACCATTTTTTATTTGGCAGTCGAGACTCCTGGCCGCCGAGAAAGAAAAACTGAAGTTGCAATCGAAATTAGGTGTTGGAGTTAACGGTTTGACTAAACGCAGTGCCTGATCAGCGCGATTTTCGATCAAAATTTGTGACCACTTGTTCTAGCGATCAATTTTAAATTGAATAAACAAGTTATAGCAGTTAGTGACAGCAAAACGAATAAGAGTAAAGATGTGTTTGATTGGTAACTTTGTATTATTGTGGTATAATGTATATCGTTTTAATAGTTACCGAATTCAATTTTTATTACCGCTTTTATTTATAGGTTTTAATTACTTTATAATCGGTTACCACTCCTTCTAACCGTTAAAAACCTCTTACCGCGTTATCTTACTAATTAAACTTAATATATAATCGTTGCTGCTTGTAGCTATCGCTTTTTTTTTTCACCAATTTCATTAAAACCCAATCAATCCGGAGTCGCTACAAACGGCTCAAACACTGTTTAGCTAATCTGTCAACCATTGTCAGGGATTGACGATTAACGAAATGAAAAGAAACTGAATCGAAAAAACAGGAAAAGGAGACGATATCTGAGATGATTCCATGCAAATCTGAGAAGCTCGATCTCTCCAAAATCGCCGTCACCAACATCTTGGAGTCCGATTCAAAGGAAATCCATGGATATCGCATGTTCCATTGCTGCTCGCATTGCCAACCCCTCAGCCACGAGAGGCGATTTCACAAATGCAAAATGTTGAGTTTGGGAATTGATCCAATCATCCCTAGCTCGAGAGAATTTCCAAGCCATTCCTCCTGCCATGGCTTTCGAGTTCCAGGCTGCGTCGGATTGGCAGATTATTTCCTCTTTGTGTCTTTCTCCTATTGCCCGCTTCTGATGCTGAGGCGTGGTTACAACGATCTGAGCTCCTAGCCATTCCCTCGCGTCACAGACTGCTTTCAAGGTTGTCTCTTTCTCGGAGAACGTTCTCTCTTGGAAGATGCGTTGATTGCGCGCGGTCCACAGATTCCAAATTACCCATGGAGCTAAGGCTCTCTGCCCAATTCTAGTTGGTGGAAGGCAAATTGCAGCTTAGAGTGCTTGCCATCCATCGGAGAAGATCTCATACTCCGCTGCAGCAAAAGGGATAGAAAAAGGTACGCAACTCCAAACTCTTTGTGCAAAAGGGCATTGGAAGAAGATGTGCAATACTGTTTCTGGCTCTCCACATCTTGAGCAGCTAGCATCTAGGGCTATTTGTCTGGTAGCTAGTCTCTCATTTACTGGGATAGCATCGTGTATTGTTCTCCAAAGGAAAAGTTTTATTTTCCCTGGTATAGGCAGAGTCCACACATCATTGATCCAGTTGAGATTACCTTGGGGGGCATGGTTTTCTCGAAATTGTCTGGCCTCTATTGCAGCATAGTAGCCTGTCTTCGTAGTGTAAATGCATGTATTCTTTTTCAGCCAAATTCTCTTGTCTGGAGCCCCTTCTTTGCTAGGCTTTATACTTAGGATTGTGGGGGCTAACGACGGGAAAATCGTTTCCACCAACTTCTTATTCCACTCTCTGGTGGAGGGTTGGAAAAGCTCTGCCACCGTAAGTTTAGAGGAAATTTCTGGCGCAGGCCCCATCAGTAGCATAGGGACCTCAGAAGAAAGCCAAGGCTCTGTCCAGATGTTCACAGATTCTCCATTCCCTATGGCCCAGCCTAGGTTCTTAGCAATTAGATCCCTGCCTATGAGAATACCCCTCCATCCATGTGAACAACTTGCAGGCGGTGCTACTTCCAAATAGGGCTTATGGAGGCAGTACTTCCCATGGAGAATTCTGGCCAGCAGACATTCAGGATTTGTAAGGAGGCGCCAGCTCAGCTTTGCAAGCAGAGCATCGTTAAAGCATTGAATGTCCCGAAATCCCAATCCTCCATCTTTCTTAGTTTTAGTCAATTTATCCCAGGTTATCCAAGACAGCTTCCTTTCATTAGGCTTAGCATCCCACCAGAACCTCGTTAGAGCAGACTGGATGCGTTTACAGAGTGATCCAGGCAACTTGAAGCATGACATAACGTGTGTGGGCATTGCTGATAGTACGCTTTTTAAAAGAACCAATTTCCCGGCTGCTGATAGGAACCTAGTAGACCAGTTGATCGCCTTCTGTCTAATTTTGTCTACTATTGATGTGAAAAGATCCCTCTTTTTCCGTCCAAATCTGGCCAGCAGACATTCAGGATTTGTAAGGAGGCGCCAGCTCAGCTTTGCAAGCAGAGCATCGTTAAAGCATTGAATGTCCCGAAATCCCAATCCTCCATCTTTCTTAGTTTTAGTCAATTTATCCCACGCTATCCACGACAGCTTCCTTTCATTAGGCTTAGCATCCCACCAGAACCTCGGTAGAGCAGACTGGATGCGTTTACAGAGTGATCCAGACAACTTGAAGCATGACATATCGTGCGTGGGCATTGCTGATAGTACGCTTTTTAAAAGAACCAATTTCCTGGCTGCTGATAGGAACCTAGTAGACCAGCTGATAGCCTTCTGCCTAATTTTGTCTACTATTGATGTGAAAAGATCCCTCTTTTTCCGTCCAAAGTGTTCTGGGAGCCCTAAATATTTCCCAACCCCTCCTTCATTTTGTATTTGGAGCTCTCTTTTCATCTTCTCTTTAAGCTCTTGAGGGGCTTTTCTGGAGAAATTGATTGCTGATTTTTGCTGGTTGATACGTTGGCCCGACGCTTGCTCATAGAGCTTTAAAATCTCTTTTAGGGCTAGGATACTCCTCGTGTTAGTCCTGCAGAAGAACATGGTATCACCTGCAAAAAGCAAATGATTTACCCGAGGGCTCCCTGTAGCAACTCTTATTCCTTGAAGTTTTCCTTCCCTTTGAGCTTTTGTACATAGGCCCGAGAGGACCTCACTGCACAGTATGAATAAGTAGGGGGACAAGGGATCCCCCTGTCTAATTCCCCTCTGCGGCTTTACTTTACCCATGGCTGTGTTGTTAACCAGAAAGGAGAAGGAGACCGTGCTAACACACTGCATTATCCAGTTTATCCATTTGGTATGGAAGCCAAATCTCTGGAGCACCTCTTCAATAAAGCCCCACTCTATCCGATCGTATGCCTTACTCATATCCGACTTCACAGCTAAGGAGCATCGTTTTGTGGCTGTAGAGGATTTGAGAAAGTGGAGCACTTCGTGTGTGATGAGCACATTATCAGCTATTGCTCTACCCGGTACGAATGCCGACTGATTTTCGGAGATTAGGTCCGCCAAAATTGGCTGGAGTCTCTTAGTTAGTAGCTTAGAGATTATTTTGTAGTAGACGTTGCATAATGCAATTGGTCTATAATCTGCTACCTTTCGAGGTCCATGGATTTTGGGTATCAACCTGATGTGGGTCTCATTTATGTTTCTCGGGAGAACCCCAGAGGTGAAGAATTCCTTGAGCTCAGCAACTATTTCCTCTTCTACCGTACTCCAGTTTGCTTGAAAGAAGCTTGCTGAGAAGCCATCTGGTTCTGGTGCCTTATCTGCATGAATTGAGAACAGCGCCTCTTTGATTTCAGCTGTTGTAGGATCCTTTGTAAGTTGCCAATTTTCTGCTTCAGAGATCCTTTGTTCGATGGCCGAATCCACTATATGCTCTCTCTCTCCTTGTTGTGAGGTAAAAAGGGAGTTGAAATACTCGAATATTGTTCTGCTTATTTCTTCCTCTTTGTACACAGTTGTGCCTTCCTCATCCTCTAGCACTGTGATATTATTGATAGCCTTTCTTCCTTTGGTGGTAGCGTGAAAGTACCCTGAGTTTCTGTCTTCTAGGCTGAGCCATAGGTTCCTACTTCTCTGTCTCCAGAATTCTTCCTCTGCCTTATAAGCCTCTTTCAAGTCTTGGTTAATCTTTGTGATCAGCGGGTTTTTATTTTGAGGACTTACCATTGCCTCTTCTAGGGCTTTTTTCCTCTCTTATATAACCAATCGGCTATTTCTTTCCTGCTCTTTATTCCATTTAACCAGAGCTCCTCTGACTTTCACAATTCGGCTCTCCACTGAATTGTTCTTTGCTGCTTTCCAAGTGTTTTCTACCAGCTCTTTAACTTCCGGGTTATCTCTTAACCTTCTGTCAAAACGGAAAAGCCCCTTTCCTCTTTTCCTTGTAGTATCAAAGCATGATACAATCAGTTTATGCTCCGAGCCCTCGAACCTTAGATATTCGCAATGTCCCGAATGGAAAGCTTCAAACCAGGTGCTATTCGCCAGAGCTCGATCCAGCCGACATCTTACCACGTGGTTATATCTAGTGCCTCTCCAGGATAGGAAGTCCCCTGAGTGTTGCAGATCATAGAGATCACACTCTGAGAGAAAGGATCTGAAACCAATAAATGTTCCCTCTGCTCTATGTGTCCCTCCTGTTTTCTCCTGGCTGTTTAATATGTCGTTGAAATCTCCAGTTAGGAACCAGGCTTCACTTTGGGAATTCGATAGGGTTGTTAAGTCCTTCCATATTTGCCTTCTTTTTATATGATCCGTATCACCATAGATGAAAGTAGCGTAGAAACTTTTATCCTCATACCGCATCCTTGTATCAATAAAGTTGTGGCAAGAGGAAATAACTTCAAGTTCAATTCCTTGTTTCCAGAATAGAGCCAGCCCCCCCCCCCCCCCCCCCCCCCGGCACTATTCTCCTGTGGGGACACGAGATGATGGTTAGGATAGTCCAACGAGTTGAATTTTCGGAGAACGAATTCGTCGGTGTTCTTCGACTCCGAGAAGAAGAAGATGTCAGGGTTTATCCGTTTCCGGATATCCCTTATTCGCTGGACTGTCAGGGGGTTCCCCAGCCCCTGGCAGTTCCAGCTTGCTATTTTTAAGGAGCTTGATTGGATGGATTCTGAAAATCCACCCTCTGCTTTGTGATTGCAGGGATAATGTTACACGCAGGAGGTTGTCATGTGGAAATGTTCACCTCTGTACGAGGGATAGTTGCACTGGAGCTTGATCTTCCAGGATTCCTTCCGGTTCGAGATGTTTGTCCCGTGACCACCCTTCTCTTTGGGGATGGTTTGGATTGAGCAACTTTCCTCTTCCGAGAGTTAGCTCCCATGATTTGAGTGCCTTTTGGATGTCCCTTCTTAGTGTTCTGGGTCGTTGATCTTGGGGGTCTTCCTAATCGATTTTTTACCGGCTCTCTTGCAGGAAACTCAGGGTCTTCCATTATAGGGACTTCACTCAAAACTAAAGGTCTGAGTCTTTGGCTAGCGGGGATTCTTTGCGTCTCCGGTTCTGCATGTAACTCATGGATTAATTCCACTTGGTTTCTCATGGCTGTTATAACCATCTGGACTGCTGTTTTTTTCATCTTTCCTTGTTCCTCTGCTAGTCTCATTCTTTCTCTTCTTGCAGCGCTTTCCGAGGGATCTGTACAGGATGTGTATTGGATCATAGCTCCTCGAACTTCCTCCCTTGCCACCTCCAGGGCTGCAATTGGTATCTCCTGATTTATATATTGTGGATGTTCTCTTTCTATGCTAGTTCTTCCTCTGTGGTTTGATGAAGTTGAGTGTGGGTCCCTTCTTCCAGGTGGGGACTCCACTCGCTTACTGTTTCGGTGAGGGGAAGCAGTAGCGAGGTACTCTCTATCCTTGTTCCTCTGACTCGAGTTCACAGATGCTGAGAGGCGTCTTCCCGTGTCAACCCAAGTGGGGGTGTTTTGTCGATGCTCATCATATTGTCTAGGTGCTTCTGCTCTGAACTCAGAATGGTATGTAGATGCTCTACTATACTCTTTGTATCCTTTGTATTCTCTGTGACCTTCATAATTTCTTTGTTCTTTGTGGTAGCTTTACTTAGGGTGGGACTGAGATTGGCGAATCTCCATACGTTGCTTAAGCTGTGACAGCCTTGGGAGCTGCCCATCATCCTTTGGAGATCGTCTTTCAACATCTCTGTGTTGGCCCGAAGTTCGGCTTTCCTCCACTCTCCTAGTTGCTTGTGTGGGTTCCTTAGCTCTTCTGCCTTGGGGGAGGGACTGACTTCCTTTACCAGTGTCCTTTTCCTCCGGACATTCACTCAGTTCATGAACTAGTTTAAAGCACTTGACACAATGTTTTTCCAGCTTCTCATAAACCAGGGTAGCGCCCACTTCATCCCCATTGGAAAACTCCAGAGTGTACTTGAATAGAAGTGGTAAGAGTCCATTTACATGTACTCGCATCCTTGCCATCGTTGTAGATATTTCCCAGCTTTCGAAGTATCCCAAGTCCTCTCCAATACTTCTTAACATGGCTTCACTCCACAGGTGTACCAGGACTCCTTGGACTCGTATCCAGAAAGGGATCTGGGATGGGAAGGATGGTTCGACTGTTGGCTCCCATCGTTGAATGAGGATCATCCATCGGGCGAAATGATAGGGTCTATTATCCAGGACCAATTGTATGTCTTCCTATGACGCGAAATGAAACTGGAATTTTCCTTGACCCAAATCCACTCTGATGGGTCTAGAACTTGTTTTCCAGCGCTCAGCAAGGAACGAGAGCAGTGACCAAGTTTGCTGGATTTTAGGATTAGTAACTCTGCCTATCAGTGAGAGCGAGTGTGGGCGAATGAGGTCCGAGTTGTCGAAGTCTGGAACATGTACTCTTCCTACTCTGGCGGGGGCTCTAGGGGCGTCAATACCCTTTTCTTTCTCTGCATAGGTCAGGCGTCTCGCCATTTTTAGGGTTTCAAGCTGTGTAGTTTTGGGGAAGTACACGGCAGATGGTTATTTCAGGCGTAGCTTTTGCTTCCAGCTGAAAGGATGCTTCACCGGTAAGGATAACTCTTCGGTGTTCCAGTAAGCATGATCCCTTGGGTGTATTGCTCGTATATCCATAGTGGACGGACCCTCCGACCCGTAGGTGGGGGTGGAACCGCGGGGGCGTGATTCCAAGATATGTTGATTTTGAAAAAACCTTCCACTTTGGATAAGGAAAAGTTGGTGAAAAGTGAAGCTGTTAAGAGCACAGGGGGTAAGGACCGTTCTCGAGAAGCTCGCCTGGGAGAAAACTTATCTCTTCTTAGCAAAATCTTATTAGATATGTATCCGTGCTGGTCGCTATCGCTAAACAACGAATATAGCCAATATTGTTATTGTTTCAAAGATTGGTTCACATCTATTTTTGATGGCATACTATTAATTAATGGTTCTACTTCTAACTTCTAATCAGCAAGTATTCGTCACTTGAAAGATTTTAGATTTTCAAAGTACAAAAACAGCATTCGCAAAGTTTTGGAATCAACTGAAACTAAGCCAATTCAAACTCCAGTAGCTTCTCATTTCAACCTTAAGAGTCTGACTGATGAAGAACAGGGTGAATTAAGTAGCTTTTGGCTCTTTGTTTAGTATGTCTGATCTCTTAAGGCTCTTTGCATCAAGTCACGCGACAAGTTTTGATAACAGATTAATATTTTATACGAAAGATAATTTAATCATTAGAAGCAAATTAAGAGGATGAACCAGATCAGTCTTTCCGATTACAATAGAACTCTTAAGTTCCCTGATAAAGAATGAATCAAATTAAAATCTATCAACTTGATTAAAAACCTTGGAGAAGAAAACTAAAAGATAAAGATTTTGCAAAACCTGTTTGTGGCACTACCAAAACTTTCCTACAAGTTGGTGGTCTTGACCATTCTGCGAGAGAGGTTTATGTACATCACTCCCTCCTAGTTGTTAATTCACTTGCGGTAATCTTCAAGAAGAAAGTTCTCGAAACCGGTCCCATTCAGTGTCTTTTGAACCTCTTCCCAGTTCTGTACGTGCTGCGACAAAGGACCGTGATGAATCTTCACTTGCCGGCTCTTTAAATCGAGTTTCGGGACCTTTAGAAACTCCTGCACATCGTCTAGTCTCTGCAAAAGGAAAAACAAAACAAACAAACAAACAAATGTTCAGTCTAAGAAGAACAATGTTTGCAGTGAAACTAGTGAAACAAAAATGTTCTCACGGTGCGATTCTTGACAACATCTTCGTAGTAGAGAAAGATATGGCGGGTTGTGTTGAAGTAAGAAAGTGCTTTTGAAGTCATCTCTTGAACCTGCTTCAGCTCATTTATCAAAAGAGTCGTGTTGATCAATGGCTTGTAACGCGCCAATATCTCAGCCTGAAACCGATTTTGTCTCACATGTTTAGTTTTACAGAACCAAATGTGCAGACATATGCAAAGAAAGGAGAAAGAGAAAGAAAGCAAACCTCTTTAGGGGAATGGACGTGGGACTTGTGAGTACCGTTTAATAGCTTAGCATCTCTATCATAAGAATTCGCAAGAACTGAAATCATCCGGCGCAAGAGGTTTCTTCTAAAGAGAAAAATAGCAGAGACGCCTCGGGTTTTGAAGTAATCTACTATCTCTTCATGATGTTTCATTAGACCCTGCATATGTTTCACCACCAGCCACATTACAATGTAAACCAGATGAAACACAAAATGCAAAACGAAGAATTATGTCAACTAAAAAGTGTAAGGAATCCATCTAATAAACCAAGAGATGCGAAATAACAAGGTAAAGAAAAACATTAAGGCTATTGGAACTCAACTCTTCTTTTACAGAGATCAGAATTCAATCAAACACATGAGTCAAGGGCAAGAAGTACAAAGAAAGTTCAATCAAAACCAAAACCTTATTCTTAAAGACCAATCCCTCAAATCAGTTTAGCAGCGTAAACAATCACAATACTACGCAGTTGTTTCCTAGAGCAAATAAGTCTCTTTTCTGGATCTAAAGCAAAAGATTGCAGTTCTAGAAACTTTAACTCAGTTCTGTACATAACTCATACCAAAAAAATTAAAAACGTAAGTAAACAGTTGGTGTAAGGTATAGAGAAAGAAAAGAGCAGAACATATCTTTATCTTTATTGCAAGCATTGATTTCAACATTTGTTATTCCCCATTAGCATCTAAACTACAATCACAAATCTATAATTTCTTTCAGCATCTAGGCTATACTTATATTAGAGAAAGAAAAGAGTAGAACATATCTTCATCTTGATTGCAAAATGCAAACTAATGATTTCAACATTTTTAGAACCTTACCTGATTAAGCATCCACTTCAAACCAACCGCAGAAGTGCACTCGTTCTTCGAAGCACTACTCAACCAATCTAGATTATATACTTTGTCCAAGGTCTCGAAAATGGTCGACACATTAGCTCTCCTATCTTTAACGGAGAAGATCTCCCCGTTCGAGCTTATGTTAGTATGATTGTTTAGTAAAGTCTCAAACCAGCCGCTACCGGATCTCTGCATCGAGAGAATCGCGAAATACCTAACCGGATTGCACGAACACTCCTCCCTAACCAATTCCAAACCCCCACAAACACACAAATCAACACCATAATTAGAACCAAGAACCTACCCAAGATAAAGAACACTTCTCATTTACCTGCTATAAGTCTTAGGTTTAGGATAATGGACATATTTCTCATTTACCTGCTATAAGTCTTAGGTTTAGGATAATGGACATATGGTATGTCCCATGGTTCAATGTTAGGCTCAGGACACGGCCTCTCAAACACTTCAACGTTCAAGAAACCAGCACTCGGGACGACACCGATTTGCTTCAGACAAATTGAGCAAATGTAAACAGCACAGACCATCACAAACAAGAGAACGACCATTCTCAACACAAGTGGGGATTTTTTAGGCAGCTTGAAGACGAAACTATCCTGCAATTAAACAATGCATTTATGCCCCTCTTGTTATTTTGCTTGTTTTAGAAACAAAAGGAGCTTAAATCAAGGGCAGAAACAGCATGGGTAACACAAAATTTGTCTGTTAGAAAACCATAAACACCTTAGAATTCAAAATTAAGCAAGACCCAGATACCTAAAGATTCGATTTTTACAGAAACCCATATCGAATCACACGAAATTCCTCAAAAATCAGCTACTGATTTACTCAAACAGAAACCCTAATCAGATTAGAAGAAGCGTAAATACCCACAAAACAAAAAGGTACCTTTGGGATGAGAGAGTGTTCGTCGCCCATGGCTACTTCGGTTTAGAGAGAGAGAGAGCGAAGGAGAGAGAGAGAGATTTAGAAAGGAAGAGAAGAGAAAGGCATTGAATTATTCAGACACCGTCCAGCTAAAAAAAAAACACAATAATGAAAAATCGAAAACAAAAGTGGCTTTTCTCTGATCAGCCCATACAAAAAGAAAAAAGAAGAAATTTCCAGGAAAATTTAAAAAAAAAAACGAAGAAACACCTCTGAGAAAATTTTTGTTTTTATAAAAAACAATGATTACAGATGCCCGAGAAACGTTGTTCTGTTCCGTTGGATTTAAGGTTGCTTCGAAATTACGGATCTCTACTGTAATTATTCAGATTATTAATGCGCCATGACAATTTAAGATGTTTGCACTTGCTCGGGAGAAGAAATTAGGAAAAGAAAAACTTTAGGGAAAATTAAAGCGCAAAGTTCGAGACGAACTCTCGAGCTATGAAACGCTATCATTTTGGATGATTCCGACATCTTTCCTTTTTTTTTAATTTTTTTTTTTCTAATTTAGTTTTCTGGTTTATATGTTTATATATTTTTCAAAGCAAGAATTCGATTATAGTATATTAGTATAAATAAATAACGTGTGACCCATTCCAATTTTTTTAGGTTTGACTTGTGCTTTTCTTTTTTAGTTATTGGAATCTCGGATTCTCGGGTTAAAGTTTGACTTAATCCTCCACATGGTTAGCTTAGCTTCCTCGATTCGTGAATGCAATTCGACAACCGACAATACGAGGATGCTCTTAGAGCAAGAACAATGGTAGTTTTTATAAGAACTCTTAATATATATTAAACAAATAAAAATTATTATAATAATGAATAAGATTTTTATAAACTTAAGAAAAACACTCAAAAGTTTTTAAATAAGATACTTTCTTAAGTTTTTAAGAACCAATTCATTATTATAATAATTTTTATTTGTTTAATATATATTAAGAGTTCTTATAAGAACTACCATTGTACTTGCTCTTAGTTTGTATATTACGGAGGTTTTACAAACAAGTGATAAATAGATTGTATAAGATATGTATTACAAGTTATGATAAGATTAAGATCTTTGGAAGATCATAATCTAACACAAATAAAGATTTCTACACATTTCTGAATTAAAAAAAAAATGTAAGATTATCTTTCTTAACAAGAAAATTAATGTTTAATTAGTTATTTTTCTTTCCATTAATTAGGCCTGTACATTTTAACCGGATCCGGAGAAGCAAACCGAACTAAACCGAACTAAAAGGTACCGAACCGAATCGGAACTGACGTAATAACTCAAATGGGTCCTACACTTCTATATCCGAAGAACCGGACCCAAACATGGACCGAACCGAAAACCGAATGGGTATCCGAAATATCTGAAATACAATTATATACCTAAAAATATTATTTATAGTTAAATTCGTATAACTAAAAATTTAAAATTATAATTATAAATCAAATATATTAGATAATTTTAGATTAAAATAATCAAAATATCGAAAAATCTTTAGTTATATTTGTTAAAAAAAAATTTTTGGCAAATTTCAACCAAATAACTGAAATATATAAAATATTTGAGTTATTGTAAAAAAAATATTTAAATAAATTTTGAGTGATTCGGATACCTTGTACCGACTCGAACTAGATTAGAACCAACCCGTACCCGACCCAAAAATTATAAATATTTGAATGGATCCCATCCCTTTATACCCGAATATCCGATACCCGAAAAACCCGACCCGATTGTATCCGAATAATCGGAACGCCCACCCCTACCATTAATGATCATTTGTCAATAAACTCTTAATATAATCGATTCATTATTATGATACGGATAATTTTGCAGTTAACTAATCTACTTTTTGACGGCATTAATATACTTATTGTACGAGAAATTATATTTTCTTGTGACTTTTCAATTTAAATTACAAATACTTATAAACAAAACACATTGTGTATTAATAAAAAGATTTCTTGTTATTAATTGTGTTTTAAAATTTGAATAATTGTTGTAAATAACCAAGGTCATTATTAAATTTAAATATAGATGTCAAAAATATAAGTACCAAATACCCAATTCTAGAGTGTTTTGGAAATGATTCTTTTAATGATATTAATAGATTTTATGTTTTTTAGCTATTGTAATAAATTTAGCTTGTATATATAGAAAGATCTTTTTGAAAACCAAAAAACACCTAGGGTGATATAAATACAATTTAGCATAATAAAAATAATTAATTAACTAAATCCTTAAAGTTCTAAATTTAGAAAAATACCATATGCTAACTTGGAAGACATACTTGCAAGTGACCAAATTTAGAGAGTTTTTTTTAAGAGCATTAATAATATTAAAATAAACATTGAAAACAAGAAATTTATTTTGGTTGAGAACTATATATAAATATATGGGTTGAGTTCTTCAAAATTCTCAATCATTTAATTTTCTGAAAGCATTTTATAAGTTATATTTCTTAAACAGTTAAATATTTAGTATAATGGATCAAAATATGATGATAGTAAAAACGTTAACAGATAGTGATCTTTCTAGTTCAGGTTTGTTAATTTTACCAAAAGTGAAGGTAGAAAACATACTAAAAAAATGAATATTGAAATGCCTCGAAATGGTATTCCAGTGGAAGTTAAGGATAATGAAAAATCATATTCGGCTACCCTTAATTATATGAGTGATAAGTATAGCCTCAGAAACGGGTGGACACAAATAAAAAGGGACAGAGGTCTTAAAACTGGAGATGTAATCAATTTATATTGGGACAATGTGAGATTCATTTTTTGGATGGAGTGAGCCTTCTTTTTTTCTTTTTCTAAAATATCTCTGATTAATTATTCATTTTTTAATAAATTTGTCAAACTAATTTTTTTATGTAATTATATTTTTGTTGGGCTTCATGTATATTATAACCAAAAAGAATAGTATGTCAAATTTGCATTATTAATCGAAATTTTAAATCACCGTAATTTATTTGATCTAGAAGTTTTATACAAAACACGTTATTTTGTCGTAGCTATATATAACATACTGACAATTTTATAAATGCTAAGATTTGTACTTAAGCTTTCAAATGATGATAACAGATCGTCAGATTCAAAACAAACAGATCAGGAAAAAGCGAGCAGTTCAAATACAGTTCCTGCAAGTTCAAGTACAGTTCTTGGAACTTCAATAACGGTTCATCCAACTTTTATAGTTCCTTCCAAAAAGCAAAGAAGAAAGTAAATGATGCAAAGTAAACGGTGGAGGATAAATGGAAGAACACCTGTTTTTATGAATAAATTGGTTAATGTATTTTCAAAATAAATATAATAGTTTATCAAATATTTTGGATGGTCTAAATATGTTTTTATGAATAAATTGGTAATTCTATGAATAAATTGGTTAATATATTTAATCTATAGATTTTTTTTACTTTTTACAATTCTGAATTAGAAAAATAAAACAAACATCAAAATCGTGTGTCTACATGATAAAAATGAAATTTGGATGAACGGGGAAGACAAAATAGAGAAGATTGCAGTGGAATATTATGAAGACCTATTCACGTCGACATCTCTAATAACATTTGAGGATGCACTCACAGAGGTGAGGACCAAAATCTCTGAAATAGATAACGATATGTTAACTAAAGGAGCAACAGAGGAGGAAGTTAGGACGGTGTTTTTCATGATGCACCCAGAGAAGGCTCCAAGGCCATATGGTATGGTGGCCTTATTTTTTCAGCAGTCATGACATGTAATTAAGGATGATATAGTGTTCATGGTTAATGATTTTCTCACATCATAGAGTTTGATAAGCGTCTAAATATTGACTAATATTTGTCTCATTCCGAAAACGGATAGACCCACTTGCATGACGGAATTATGACCCATCAGTTTATGCAATGTGGGGGGGGGTACAAGATCACTTCGAAGGTTTTATGCCAACAACTATGGCAAATTTTACATGGTTTGATCTCTGAAACACAATCGGCTTTTGTGCCAGGGCGGCTAATTTCTGATAATATTTTGATTGCCCAGGAAATATTTATTGCACTACGCACGAACGTGTCTTGCAAAGGAGAATATATGTCGGTAAAGACGGATATGAACAAAGCATATGATCGATTAGAATGGGTGTTTATACACCAATTACTAAGGAAAATGGAGTATGTGGCATCCGCATCACCAACATATGCTATGTTGTAGATGATCCGCATCACCAACATATGCTTAGGAAAATGGAGTATGTGGCATCCGCATCACCAACATTTTATATGGCAAATAATTTCGAGTTGTTTATCGGTGATGGACCGCCTCAAGAGAGGAACCCCCAATGCGGGCGATGTGGAGCAGAGGGGGAAACTATTAATCATACACTTTTTGAATGCCCACCGGCATTTCAAGTATGGACGTTATCCGTAATCCCAACGCCAGCACATGGATTCCCAACAGAGGGTTTATTTTACAATATGGCATATATGTTTTGGAAATTACCAAGGGACGCAGAAATGGCAGCTTATCCATGGATACTATGGTACATTTGGAAAGTTAGGAACGATTAAAAAAAATTCAATATCGATCGGGACTCCCGTGAAATCATTAAAATAGCAAAAGCGGAAGCATTAGCATGAGAAATGACACAGTTGGATGAGACCACATAATAACCCTATTTTGGGGCATTACTCCAAAGCAGGAAATCTCGGAGGGATTAAGATGTTATACAGATGGCTCTTGGAAAGGCACTGCAATTAACGCTGGATTGGGCTGGTTTTGTAATGGGACAGGAACGGTGAACAATCTTATGGGTGCACGGACTGTCCGGTGCAACTTATCCCCATTACATACAGAGCTAGAGGCATTAATATGGGTCATGCATTGCATGCTTGATGATAGGAGAATAGAGGTACATTTTGTCACCGACTATTCCGAGCTGATGAAGATGGTGTCCAAACCAGAGGAATAGCCGGTATTCTCACTACATTTGGAAGAATACAAGAGAAGTCGGAGGGAGTTTATTTTTTTCACCATCAAGTATATCCCACGCGCAGAAAACAAAAAGGCGGACAAACTAGTACGAGGAGATAGAGAATGCCTTTCTAACTTCTTCTATGTAAACTTAGTCCCACCAAGTTAGATCAGCAACCCGTTTAGAACTGAGGTTGTTGGAAAAAAAACAACGCACCCTAAATACTCACAATTAATCATTCATAAATAGATTGATAAATACATGAATCACTCTGCAAACCTCTTTGATGGTAAGGTTGGGT
The DNA here is from genome assembly GCA_020283515.1 of Alliaria petiolata. Lineage (NCBI taxonomy): Eukaryota > Viridiplantae > Streptophyta > Magnoliopsida > Brassicales > Brassicaceae > Alliaria > Alliaria petiolata. Next base: position 438,627,467 of record JAHZTW010000001.1, on the reverse strand, counting down.
GTGAGTTCACAACATCATCATGCTCTTTTTATTTCAAAACTCATTGGTAAATTTGTCCAAATTATTGCAAGACGAACCAATACCTTCCTCCAAAGCCTTCTTCGCCACCAAAATTGCATTCAACGATTGCTCCAGCGCTAGTCAAAACACCAATATAAGAAATCATATGTTGGCCCGCCCGGCTCATATTTAACTTGGGCCTTGTGAATTTATTTAAGTCCCTGCCTCATGTCGAAATCATATGTTGGCTTTTTAAGTCGATCCATTGCATATAATTTGAACATAAATGTCGGAAACAAATATATTAGATAAGTTCAAAAAAAAATATATATATATATATATAAGTAAATTTTTTAATAGATAAAACTCCTGTTCAAAAACACGGCCAAGATGGCCGAGTCTACGGCCTTAACTCGTTCGGTGGTTGGTATTTGCTCTGATTATAGTGTAATCGGTCAAAAAATCGTAACTTTCGAAAAAAAATTATTTGTTCAACTTTTTAACTTTAAAATCGATAATATTTTAATAGTTATGTCATATTTTTGTAAAGATAGCAAGTAAACAAGAAAAAAATAGTTGAAATCATGATAGAAAAGAGGTTGGCGACGACTAGAGTTTACATAAAACAGTTTTTAGAAGGAAACAATGAAGGTAAAATGGTCATTTTGCGATTTACTTAAAAAATAATAAAAGTGGGGAATTGAGGGAGAGTGGATCGAACTTGCATTTGTGTATGCTATTTAACAACACTCTTACTACAGACCACAACATATAATTGATTTTGTTCAACAGAAATAATATATATATATGTTAAAACCATAATAACTAATCTCTGTTTAGTTTCTGTTTAATCTCCGATTATTTGATTAGGTGTTAGGCCATATCGACCGCCCGACTCACGCCTAACACAATCTCGAACAAGAGATAAAACAAAATAAACAAAGTATCTGTTTCTTTCTCCTCCAGCCCCTGCTCAAGAAGCAAAATCCAATTTTTGAAGTTATTTATGAATAGAAATCGATCCACGTTTGGGATTTCTAGAGTAATAAATACACACAACCAGCCTCTATATTTTCAGATAGATGATTCATTATATTGAGATTTGGTCCATTTGGAGTTATGTTGGTGAAAGAAAAATTGGTATACCAACACTTAAAATAGAAGAGTAATCACGCAATGAATTTCTATTGTAAGTGTGCATTTCCTTATTAATAGTGTTCGTTCATATAACTTTTTGAAATTCATTGCGTGATTACTTCTTCATGTGGGTTAGACATTTCAAACACTATAAGTCCATCCAGTAGCTACAAGATTACATGACTAAGTTCCTATTCATCCATAGACACTATCTAGATTTTGTATTTAGTTGGCTAGTTAATTTTTTTTCTAAAAAGTAGATAAATTGGAAAAATCAAACCTCTAGAATATTTTATCTAAGACAATGCCAAAAAGTAAGAACACGTGGTAAAGCAAATTTTAGTTGGAAGGAACAGAATTATGAAAGGAAAAGAAGAGCCGTGGATCACGAGAGAAGCGATCTTGAATTATATAAATGATGTAAGGGTCATTACAAATTTATATATGCTTCAACGAAGTTTTAGTTGACCAGGATTTCTATATTTTATAAATAGTGTGGGATTTTAGACAATCTTCTCTATGAATGTTGTATCTGAAGATATTAGATCTTGGAGCATGGTTCAAATTAAATTCATGTTGTTCTCAGGGAAAACTTGGCTTCGAAAAGTCAGTCATGGGAAATTGTCAATGTTATATTGACTGATTTGAGAAGCTGATGGAATGTGTCAAGGAACAGTCGCTGGAATAGGACGTGCTATAGCTATTGTGATAGATACAACACAGATATTGAGATGTAGTGTTTGATGCAGGTGCTGGTAAAGCAGATGCTAAGGAAGTACTTGATGTGAGCGTTGATACAATTATCGACACAGAACATAAATATAATGTGGAGATCAGAAGAATACATGCTTTGCATCAGAGGATGTATCAAACGTCATATCAGGAGGCTGAAGCATCATAGGATGTATCAAACTTCGTATCAGGAGGCTGGTGCATCAGAGGATGTATCAGACGTCGTATCAGGAGGCTGATGAATCAGACGTCGTATCAGGAGGCTGATGAATTAGACGTCATCTCAGAGGGCAAGAACTTGACGTCGCATAAAAGATGACGTGGCAAGTGGCTTCCTGAGCTGGACCAAGTTGCTAGGATATGATATATTCGCTGCAACAGTTTTGGTAAGTAGATAAACTTAAGAAGCAAGTTATATCTATCTGTGATCGATTGATATAAATACTAAGAGACTGTCTCATGAAGACTTGACGCGCTTAGGGTATCATTGAGGAGGCACACTTGTGTGTGGCGTTGTCCAACCAGATAGACAGGATGTAGGGATCCATAAGTTATATTGGTGATGTTTATGTGAATCTCATAATTGTCAAAGAAGATAGAAGTGCGAGAATTCACAGTAGAGTTTCATATAGAAAAATTTGCATACAATTGTAATTGTTATCTTGTTCTAATGAAATCGTTTTGGACTAGGTCCCAGAGATGTAGAGAAAACCGAACCTCGTGCAAAAAGTTATACGTGTTCTTTACTTTATGCACTTGTTATGCTTTTTCATCAAGCGAACGTAGATCTAGACTGAATCCAAACTTACAGTATCTGAATGTATTCGAATACAACATTCATAGAGAGAGGCTCAATAAACATGTTATCATTCAAATTTTCATCTCATTCTTGATGTGAGTTCTTCATAACAGACCAGATTTGGTGTTTTGAAAGAAAAGAAAAACTCATATTTAACGCATCAATTCTAATCGGTCATTCACATCTATAGTTATACTTATGTGGAGCATGAGCATAGTAAGGAGTATGTTATAATTCGCCCTGTGCATACGGGTCTACGGTTCGGATCGGATCCGATCCAAGCGGGTTCGGGTTTTTCGGATCTGACAGTGTTGGACCCAAATAGGAACCGAATTTTTTTTGGTTCGGATTGGGTCGGCTCCATGTCGGGTCGGGTCGGGTTTGTATTTCTGTGTAGAAAACGGACAAAACCCGAAAAATTAACGGGTTCGGTTTGGAACCGAAAACCCGAATTAGACCCGAGAGAAAACTTCAGATCTGAGGAAGCCACGACCGAGCATCGCCGTTGCAAACGCCGCCTTCGGACTGAGTCTCTTCTCCACGCTCTCTGAAGAGATCCCTTAGCTCCTTCTCTGAAATGCGATCCCAACACACCACGGTCTGGGCTCTCAAATCAAATGGAGAAAGATTTGAGAAGGAGATAAGGAGAAAAGGAGGATGAGGAAAAGAAGAGTTGGAGAAAGAAAAGAATCGAAGAAGAAAGAGAAGAAGAAGTTCATAGATATGGTTGTGGTTAAGAAAAAAGAGAAGGAGAAGAAGAATTGGAGATGGAGGAGAAGAAAGGGGCGGAGAGGAAGAGAAGAAGGAGCCGCAGAACATAGATTTAGGTTTTTTTTTTCAAGTTTAGGTTTTTGTTTTTTTAGGTTTATAAAAAAAATCAAAATATCTATTATTTAATGGTTTGGTTCGGGTTTTTGGGTAACAGTTCGGTTTTCGAGTTTAACCCGAACCGAACCGAGAACCATTTGAAATTTAAGTAAGAACCAATCGGGTTTTATGCATTTATTCAGTTCGAACCGAACCTTGATTTTTGGTTTGGTCCGGATCCGGTTTTTCGGTTCCGGTTTATATGTCCAGGGCGAGTTATAATGATATAATGAACTTTTCTTAATCATGGGAAAATACAAATTTAACAACATGATGGACTAGTACCCTTGGTAGATGCTCTTCTTCTTATAATATATCTTGTTGCTAATTTATTGTATAATCGATATAACTAGATCTCATGATATGATTAGGGATTGTAGTAATCATCATAACAAAGATTGGGAGGAATAACCCAATGAATAGCTCAAAATCGAGGGAATAACTAAGATTGAAGCAAAGAAATGATCAATTGAAGAGATTTCAACTGATCTAGGGCAAGCGAACGGAAGAGAAGATCGAATTTTGGTGAGATTGGTCTCACCGCTCTGATACCATGTTAGTAGAATCAAAGATCGTACAGAGAGACGAAAGAAAAGTGATTCTGTTATTCATCGTTTGTTACAATTAGTCTCCTTTTATCACAAGAGAGACCACCGGTTTATATTCAACCGGTTTACATTTCAGTTATATCTAATAGGGATGTGAAGATCGTGAGCTTGCTCTCTTCAAATCTAACTTTCATCTCCATAGATTCTCACTTCCTTAATGCGAAAGGGTCAGTCTTTTGACTATAATAAAGATTAAAGAACACGAAACAATTAGTATTAGTCATTCATGTTTTGTTGACGTTGTACCTAATTTAAATGCAATCAGTTTAACGAGCTTAAATAGGTTGTTTCAATTATGTTCTAAATTCAAAGATAACACTACATTAAAAGAGAATAACCATATAGATAAATGTATAAAACTTTGTATATATATATAAAAAAGAGGCTTTGCACTTTCTTGGTATATAGTTTTTGGTCTATGCACGAGGCGTAGATTCTGTCTCTTATACACATCTAGATGTGTATAAGAGACAGGTATTAGTCATTCATGTTTTGTTGACGTTGTACCTAATTTAAATGCAATCAGTTTAACGAGCTTAAATAGGTTGTTTCAATTATGTTGAACTTAAATTCATAGATAACACTACTTTAAAAGAGAATAACCATATAGATAAATATATAACACTTTATATATATAAAAAAAGAGGCTTTGCACTTTCTTGGTATATAATTTTTGGTCTATGCACGAGGCGTAGATGAAGAAAACAAGTCTGTTTATCGTATTTTGACCGTTACTTCCATGGTAAAGCCCATGACGTGGCAAACTACGTCGTATGAAAAGGCGCACTATAACCCGTCTGAGCTAAAATACGCTGGAGGTAATATACACAAAACGATCTGACGTGGGCGATAACAACCACCACCGTAATCCCAAAGATCTCAACTTTTTCGAGTGGTTCATAAAAAATTCACCAAATCTCAGAAACGAGCGACTAATCAGTGTTAATCGTCGCCGGAGATTTAAACCGGGGAAATGATCGGCGGTGGTAAGGTTTACTGGGGGAAGAAGCCGGATAAAGAGATGGACGACGGCGGATCTAACGGCGTCGTTGTCATCTTCGCCTGGAGTTCGATTAACGAGATTCATCTCACGAATTTCGTTGACCTCTACTCTTCTCTCGGATGGAATTCGCTCGTTTGCCGCGCTGATTTTCTCACTGCGTAAGTTCCTCTTCTCTCTCTCTGAGTGAAAATTTCCGACGAGAAAGCAAATAGGGAAAATTTCGAGAGGAAGAAGATGACTCTTGGATGTTTTGTTGCTAGCAAATCAATGGTTTTGTTTAGCTTCGGCATTATCAAGAATATTTGGATCCTCTTTTCTTCAAAATTGATTTGACCAATTGAAAGAAAAATAAAAATTGGGTAGAAAGAGATGAGAAATTGTGTTTTTAGATTCACGGAATTTTCTTTCCTGTTTGTGTTTTTTGCAAATCTTGTCATGTACAAGCCCTTGAAAGATTCCATACCTAGCTTTTTAGGATATTCCAATTTTGAATCTTTGATACTGTTTATTGTTTGAGAATCTTTGCTCTTTTGTCTATGTTTTTTTCAGGTTTTACCCTGAAATGGCTCTCTCTCTAGCATTCCATCTTCTTGTTGAGCTCGTTGAGGTAAGTTCTAGCTAAAGTTTCATCTTAAGTTTCTGGTCAGAAATTTTGATAGAGTTCTTTTTAGATTTGTACTGTTTTGTCACTTTGTTTTTATGTGTGTTTTGGTGTGTTATTATTGTTCAGGAGCTGAAGACCAGACCATGTCCTGTTATCTTTCTAGCTTTCTCTGGAGCTCCAAAAGCTTGCATGTACAAAGTATTACAGGCAAGCTTCAAAAGGATTAAACTTTTTTTAGCTTAATCTGTCTTTTATCTTGTGTAGTCCAGTGCAATATCTAAATATTGCCAAAAATATTATTACAATGCAGGTGATCATGGGTGATTGTGAAGCTCAAATTCATCCGGTGAGAATTCTCTCCTACACAGTTTTTAATACTTAGTACTTTGATGTTGTTTCTTCTTCAGTTTAATTTCAACTCATCCATTGTTTTTTTCCCCCCAAATTGTATAGGATGATAGCCACTTGGTTAGAAACTGTCTTTGTGGACATGTCTACGACTCTGGCCCGTTGGATTTCACTAGCGATTTGAATGCGAAGTTCGCGCTACATCCCACCATAAGGCGAATGTCAGGGCCTTCGAAACTAGTGTCTTGGATGGCCAGAGGGATTTCTTCCGGTCTTGACGGCTTATATCTCACAAGATTTGAATCCCAACGCAGTGAGTATTGGCAAGCTCTCTACTCATCGGTTGTAAGTTTCTATGCCTTTCTCTGATTCCGGCTTCTTAACTTTGTAGCTACATAAGATAAACTTCTCCTTGTGTTTTTTTCCAGGAAATCGGAGCTCCGTATCTCATTTTGTGCTCGGAGAACGACGAACTTGCGCCTCACCAAATGATTTCGAGCTTCACCCATCAATTGCAGGAACTAGGAGGAGAAGTTAAAGTTGTCAAGTGGAAAAATTCTCCTCATGCAGGTTAAGTTCATTGCCACCAAGGGGGTCTCTAATGGCTAGTCTGTGAGAAAAAAACTGAGCTTTTTTTTGTTTGTTTTGCTCCTCTGTTTCTTCAGGACACTACACACATAACCCTATACAATACCGAGCAGTTATCTCCAACTTTCTAGAGAAGGCCATATCAGTTCACTTACAGAAAATCCGACATCTTGGAGAAAGAGCTCGCACGCATGATGAGATCTCTGAGTTGATATGTAACCTTCAGGAAGTTGCTGTGAACTCTAACCAAAGCCTAAGAAGAGTAGCCACTGGACCAAGTGACCACTTTTTCTTACCAAGCTCAGCGCCGTATCAAAGCAGCAGCAACAACGATCCATCGTCTTCACAAGAAGAGCAGAGGGAAAGATCCTCCTTTCGCCCGCTCCAACCGACGAGCATAAACGCTCACAGCGTTCTCGGTCAGTTCTTATTCGACTCGTGCGTGCCAAAGAACATCGAAGGATGGGATATCAGATTCGGAGGCTCTCTCAACGGCCAACCATACGCCACTTCCTCCTTCCGTAAGAGCTCGAATCTTGGTTTCAAGAAACGCCTCCTCCGTTCAAGACTATGATCAAGCAAAGGTACACGCGTTATGGGAAGTAGTAGAGAGATGTTTTAGAGAAGGAGAGGGGTTCTATAGGATGCGGAAGATGTAAATAGAGTGATGAACTAACATACCTGAGGGATCTTCTAAGTGTTTGTGAGTACAAGTATCAAAAATAAAGTCTGTAGATAGACATATCTTTTTACTTGTGTCAATAAAAACAGTGTAAAATGTATCACTAGTGTATGTTATTGTTATAAGCTCGAGTTCTTTCGACATCATCATAGAGTTAGTTTCAAAACATTATCAAATTATTAATTGAATGAAAATTCTTTAGAGTTTAGACATTAAACCATAATAAAACCTCAAATTGTACTAAAAGATAAAGACTTTGCTTTACTCAATACTTGCAAAAACGAAATTTTCATAAACAAATTTTTGTTATAAACCATTGAGGTTTGGATGTCCATAACCGGCTCAGTCCATAAGGCCCAATTTGTGGTCTAGTCTAGGCGTGAAGACCAAGTCCTATTAGAGATAGGATTTCCTTATCCTAATACCAATAGGATTAGTAGAAGTTTTCCTATTTCATGTATGAGTAGTAAAATGACTATTTCCTTTTCTCTCCTTTGTGTAATCACTATAAATATAGACCATTGGTCTCAGCAATAATACAACACAATTCATTAGATTCATGACACGTTATCAGCACGAGCTTGCTCTGAGAAACCCTAGCCACCGAAAAAAAAAAGAAAAACCCTAAAAGTTCGCAGCCGATCCAAACTACCATCCGTCCCGCAGCCGTTCGACGCGATCCAACCGTGTGATCCTATCCCGAGTAGCCGCCGACGATCTCTGACCTGCGAATGTCCGCAGCTACACCTAAAACCCGAACGTCCAAGTACCGCCATCCAAGTAGCCGCGTGATCCGATACCGAAGCCGTTCGACGACAAGTCAACCGATCCGACGCCAAGTAGCCGCGCAATCCAAGCCGAAGTTTTACCGAGGTCTTTTAGCTCCCGGTCC
>JAHZTW010000001.1:438583450-438616803 GCA_020283515.1 Alliaria petiolata | reverse complement strand
AAAACTTGATGCAAAGATTGATCATGAAAACGGCACAAAGAGTTATCCCATAGAGTCTCACGTTGTGTTACATGTGCACAAGGGAAACTCATCAGATTTATTGTCTCAAGCATCACGAAATTATAGTATATTCATGAGGGGGAGTGAGGACAAACCCGTGGTCCATGACTATACTACAATTTCGATGATCATAAGAAGACTTGGCCGAGTTTATAAAGTCATTACCTATAAGGTTTAGACCCTAAAGTTTATCAGCTTGGAGACATCACAAGTTTTACATGTATATAAGATCAATATGCATCAGGCCATATAAGTGAGCATAGATATTCCCATCTCAGATTGAATACGGGTCATGAGCCAGACATATACCATCTTAAGAGATTTTGAATAAAACCACCACATACATATGTGCCGTCTAAGATGGAATCTCATAAGGAGATTGGGAATATATATATGTTGGATAAGAAATGTTTCTCCTACGAATTTTAAAGAAACCTTTGAGCCAAATATGGGTGATCTATTTAGTGGACAAGGAACACGGATTACATGAGTTTTTAAGTGAAACCGAATATCCAACATTATAAGGAGAAACGTAATAAGCTGATAAGAGAAATGAAATGGTATCAACCATCGGTGTCTTGACAAGATCCTCGGACTAGATAAAGATTTAAGGACATCCAAATACAAAGATCATATAAAGCTAGCATAATCAGATGCCAGACACATTGACCCGAAAAGAAAAGAATGACTAAGTCATATCAGAATAAGCACCACGAAATTGATGTCTTAGAGACACAATCAAGTTGCTACGGAGTCTATACAAGATAGACCCATAAGTTCCATAAGATAAGAAACCGCGGAAAAAGGTGCATAATATAAATCCGGGTTTATTAAGGAAACCAGACCAGACATAGAGATATAAAGGCTGGCCAGCTGAACATCTAAGGTACCAAACCATGTAGCTTGGGACGCCAAGCTGCAAGGTAATAAAGGTCCTGGATTATGAAATCTCAGATCGATCAAATCATGTCTGGATCAAAATAGGAACTACATAAGAGTGTTAACACCAAAATGTATAAGAAAGCGCGTACAAGATAGTAGCACTTGAACAATAAAGAAACAAGCGAGGATGAGAACCCACGAATAAGAATGCATTCATAAGATAAAAGGAAACGTGGGATTATGAAAGTGATAGGCGTATTGGCCACATAAGAAAGCGCCATCAGATGATTAAACCAGTGGATAAATAAGTCCTGTGAAGAAAAGAAAATCGTGAGACCACATGATCTAAAGTGTTCATGTTTTACAAGCATTTCGAGATAGCTTGGTTACACAAGGATACTCACAGAGACTAAGAAATAAATTATAAGGGGATATACTCCAAATGTGGTGGGTGCTGCTACAAAAGTTTATGATGTCTGGACACATAAGAAAGAAATCAAATTGATATAGTAAGCAGCCTATGGTCCACTGGATAACGAAATAGAGCTGAAAGATAAAAGAAGTTCTCGAGACCAGCATTGTATTAAGCTGAATAAATCGCTCTATGGATTGAAACAATAGACTAAGCGAGTACTTAGTGAAAGAGGGCTATAAAGACGATCCCATGCATATTCATAAAGAAATTCGATAAGGGATTCGTAATTATCGCAAAAGGGTACTCAAGCGATTTAATATGGACCAGGCTTACCCACTGACTAGCCCAATGATGGTGAGAAGCCTTGGCCTGGACAACGATCCATTCGGTCCAGTAAAGAAGGACGAAAAGGTCCTTGGTCCCGAAGTGCCATATCTCAGTGCTATAGGAGCGTTAATGTACTTGGCTAGTCACACTAGGCCGGACATATGCTTTGCCGTGAACCTCCTTTAAAGATTCAGTTCTTGTCCGACCCAGAGGCACTGGAATGGGATCAAACACATATTTCGTTACCTGAAAGGGACGAAAGACATGGGTCTATTTTATACTAACCTTAACAAAGAAGGATTAGTTGGTTTTGCTGATGCAGGTTACCTTTCGGATCCACACAACGGTCAATGACTCAACACATTAGACGAGATTGTGGGATGACAGAAGGGAAAGAAGAACCGACCAGCATGTACGAAGACAATGCCGCATGCATAGCTCAGTTGAAGGATGGATACATTAAAGGAGATCGGACGAAGCACATATTGCCAAAGTTCTTTTTCACTCACGACCTACAGAAGGCCGGTGAACTCCAGGTGCTCCAAGTCCGCTCAAGTGACAACTCAGCCGACCTCTTCACAAAGTCGTTTCCAACCTCCACGCTCAAGAAGCTTATGCATCAGATTGGCATGCGCCAATTGAAGGACCTTCAGTGATGTTCATTTCAGGGGGAGTAATACGTGCTGTACTCTTTTTCCTTCACTAAGGTTTTGTCCCACTGGGTTTTTCCTTGGTAAGGTTTTAATGAGGCAGCATTCCCCAAGCGTATTACTGAGATCCCATCATCATCACATACGGTTATGTCATCCAAGGGGGAGTGTTATAAACCATTGAGGTTTGGATGTCCATAACCGGCTCAGTACATAAGGCCCTATTCGTGGTCTAGTCTAGGCGTGAAGACCAAGTCCTATTAGAGATAGGATTTCCTTATCCTAATACCAATAGGATTAGTAGAAGTTTTCCTATTTCATGTATGAGTAGTAAAAGGACTATTTCCTTTTCTCTCATTTGTGTAATCACTATAAATATAGACCATTGGTCTTAGCAATAATACAACACAATTCATTAGATTCATGACAATTTTGTATTTCATTGGCATTAACAAATTTTGGCTAAAATCTGTATTTAATGGTAACCGTTACGTCAGCTTCCATGTCAGCTGTTACGTCAGCATCAGTTGCCACGTATTCATTACTTGGTCGTAACTTTGCTTTCGTGCTGTCATTCTCTTCGCCACTCACTTAGGGTTTTTGCCATAAAATTGTGACGATAGGTTCTCTGCTTCAGGTACGTTTGTCTTCTCCCCGGATTTCCTCTCAGTTCGCCTCCGGGACCACAACCTTTGCCGTGAACTCATTTTCGAGCAAAAACCTGAGCACATCCGCCGTCACGAGTGATTACGACCCTAATTCTCAGTCGATCGCTCCTCCTCCGCCGCCACAACGGCAGAATTCATCTTCGGGCTTCGATTCTCGGCGTTTTCAAAGGCAGACGAACACTAATCAGAGCGACTATTACCGGAATCCTAAGCCTCCGTCACGACGGCCATATCCACCTTCGAGCACTAATCATAGACCGCCACAAAATCAGTACTATAACCCTAATCAGTGGATGCCTACGGAGCAACTCCGAAGCTCAAACATGAATGTGATAGTCCCTACTGTCGAAGAGGTAATGCGCTTGTGCAAGCTCAAGAAACATAGAGATGCCATTGGATTGCTTGATGAGGGAGCTGTGCCTGATGGAGAATGCTTCTCTTTGCTGTTTGAGTCCTGTGCGAGTCTGAAATCAATTGAGCATTCCAAGAAGGTACATGATCATTTCCTTCGGTCTAAGTTTAGAGGTGATCCAAAACTGAACAAGTTAGTGATTGGTATGTACGGGGAGTGTAATAGTGTCACTGATGCTAAGAGAGTGTTTGATCACATGGCCGATAAAGATATGGATTCTTGGCATCTGATGATGCGTGTGTATAGGGATAACGAAATGCGAGATGACGTGTTGAGTTTGTTCGAGGAGATGACGAAACAAGGCTTGAAACCGAACGATGAAACGTTCCTTAGAGTTTTCCTCGCTTGTGCTAAAGAGGGTGGAATAAAAGAAGCGTTATTGCATTTCGATTCGATGAGAAACGAGCATGGGATTAGTCCAAGAAGAGAACATTATTTGGGTCTTTTAGATGTTCTTGGCAAATGTGGATATCTTGTCGAGGCAGAGCAGTACATCAGCGAGCTTCCGTTTGAACCAACAGCTGATTTCTGGGAAGCAATGAGGAACTATGCTAAGATACACGGAGAAATCGATTTAGAGGATTACACAGAGGAATTGATTGTTGATCTTGACCATTCCAAGGCTGTAACCAACAAACTCCCTACCCCTCCACCAAAATCATTCAAGGAAACAAGTATGCTTGCTAGTAAGAGTAGGATCCTCGAGTTTCGGAATCTGACGTTTTACAAGGATGAAGCAAAGGAGATGGCTTTAAAGATATGTCCCGTTTATGTTCCGGACACACGATTGGTTCTGCATGACATCGATGAAGAGGCTAAAGAACAGGCGCTGCTCTACCACAGTGTGAGGTTAGCGATGGCTTATGGTTTAATAAGCACGCCGGCTCGGAAGTCACTCACGGTCTTGATGAACATCGATATCTGTGGGGATTGTCATAACTTTACCAAGATCATGTCCAAAATCGCTGGCAGGGAGTTGATTGTTAGAGCCCACAAACGTTTCCATTACTTCAAGGATGGCAAATGTTCTTGTGGGGATCTCTGGTAGTTAACTTTTTTTATTAAACCTTAACAATTTAGTATATGATTAATTCCCACCAGACGGCATGATCAATAGACTGTTAACCAGCAGCAGATTAAAAAAAATCGAAGGATGGGGTTGGTATTGGTTCGTTCACTCCAAAGGGTTTCTCGAGCTTTTATTCGTAGCAGTGGGGTTTGCTTTTGTTTATAGTATTAAGTTTATTGCTTTAAAAAGGATTAAACTTTCAGCTAATTTTTATCCATCTTCTATTGGTTTAAGTCTTCCCCAAATTGTATAGGATGATAGCCACTTGGTTAGAAACTGTCTTTGTGGACATGTCTACGACTCTGGCCCGTTGGATTTCACGAGCGATTTGAATGCGAAGTTCGCGCTACATCCCAGCATAAGGCGAATGTCGGGGCCATCGAAACTAGTATCTTGGATGGCCAGAGGGATATCTTCCGGTCTTGACGGCTTATATCTCACAAGATTTGAATCCCAACGCAGTGAGTATTGGCAAGCTCTCTACTCATCGGTTGTAAGTTTCTATGCCTTTCNAGTCTTCCCCAAATTGTATAGGATGATAGCCACTTGGTTAGAAACTGTCTTTGTGGACATGTCTACGACTCTGGCCCGTTGGATTTCACGAGCGATTTGAATGCGAAGTTCGTGCTACATCCCACCATAAGGCGAATGTCTGGGCCTTCGAAACTAGTATCTTGGATGAAAATTCGACTCGTGTGTTCCGAAGAGCATCCATACGCCACTTCCTTCTCCCGTAAGAGCTCGAATCTTGGTTTCAGTATTGGATGCGGAAGATGTAAATCGAGTGATGACGATTACTACGAACTAACATACACCTGAGGGATCTTCTGAGTGTTTGTGAGTACAAGTATCAAAAATAAAGTCTGTAGATAGACAGACAGATCTTTTTACTTGTGTCAATAAAAAACACTGTAAAATGTACACTAGTGTATGTTGTTATTATAGCTCTTGAGTCTTTGGACATCATCATAGAGTTGGTTTCAAAACATTTTCAAATTATTAATTAAATGAAAATTCTTTAGAGTTTAGACATTAAATAATAAAATCTCAAATTGTACCAAAAGAAAAAGGGTAATGCCAACACGAAAATTATTAAATGACTTTGCTTTACTCAATATTGCAAACATGACATATGCATAAACAAATTTGGGATAATTGGGTCACAACCAAAATTAGATAAAACACATATTCTTATGAAAATCCAAATATGAAACTATTTCACCAACAAAATATACTAGTTTATCTTTACGCGCCTAATCGAAATTGATAAATTGACTCACTATTTTAATTTTTTCCATTAAACCAAGCCAATCGAATCGGTTTTTCTCTTTCATTCTTCACCGCTTCTCGATCCCAACTTTTTCCCTTCCATCGAAACCCTATGTTGGCTCCGAGAAGACCTAGGTGGTCTCTGCACCTATCTCCACTCTGTCCACCATCTAGGCCAGACTCATTTATGTATTGGGCCCTCTACTTTACAAAATTTATACGCTTAAAAATTAATCTATACTATATAAAAGTTGATGCATTATGCCATTGAGGGCGTCCACATAGGACGAAGAAACTCGATATCATTGGTCCAAATCAGCGTTTTCATTAAACACAAAAATGTTAAATATGATTAACAATTTTTATTGGTCCAAATCATCATATTATTAGACATAAAATAATAAATATGATCTTAAATTTAAAAAAAAAAAAAACAGACAAAAAAGGAAAATAACTTATATCTATGCAAAATTTTAAAAAATTAACATAAAAACTAACTTAAAAAAATAAAAAAGATATTAAATCTTAAAAAACGTTAATACAAACAATAAATAGTATATGTCAAAATTAAATGGAAATCAATATTAAGAGTAGAAAATATGAAAATAATAGTTAACAATATAAAATAAAAATTATGTCTTAAAAATATATTAATACCTACAAAAAATAGTATATGCTAAAACTAGATAGAAATCAATATTAAGAATAAAAAAAAATTGAAAATCATATTTCAAAAAATAAAATGAAAATAAACAAAAAACAGACCAAAAAATGGAACATAACTTAATATCTAAGCTAAATTTTAGAAAATTAACATAAAAACTAACTAACAAAAAAATAAAAAGGATGGTAAATCTTAAGGAAATGTTAATACCAACAATAAATAGTATATGTCAATATAAAGAAAATAGAAATCAATATTAAAATAAAAATATAAAAATCGATTTTAACAATAATAAATGAAATTTAGGGTTAAAAAATTAATTAAAAATCAAAAATCATCAAAAATTAAATTAACTTAATATCTATACTAAATTTCGGAGAATTAACATAAAAACTAACTAACAAAAATAAATAGGAAATTATGTCTTAAAAAATATTAATACCTACAAAAAATAGTATATGTTAAAATTAAATAGAAATCAATATTAAGAATATAAAAAATATGAAAATCGTATTTCACAAAATCAAATGAAAATTAAGGTAAAATACCTAATTAAAAAATCAAAAAATGAATTTAACTTGATATCTAGGCTAAGTATATATTAAAAATGTCAGTATTTTTTATTATTTTTTTAAATATCAAAATCATATTTAATAGTGTTAATCCGCGCTATTGTATATTATAAATGTCAGTATATTTTTATTAATTTTTTATATATCAAAATCATATTTTTCAAAATACAACAGAAATAAATAGCAAAAGTCTAATTTAAAAAAATATATAAAAGTTGATGCATTATGCCATTGAGAGCGTCCACATAAGACGAAGAAACTCGATATCATTGGTCCAAATCAGCGTTTTCATTAAACACAAAAATGTTAAATATGATTAGCAATTTTTATTGGTCCAAATCATCATATTATTAAACGTAAAATAATAAATATGATCTTAAATTTAAAAAAACAAAAAACAGAGCAAAAAAAGGAAAATAACTTGATATCTATGCAAAATTTTAGAAAATTAACATAAAAACTAACTTACACAAAATAAAAAAGATATTAAATCTTAAGAAAGCGTTAATACCAAAAATAAATAGTATATGTCAAAATTAAATGGAAATCAATATTAAGAGTAGAAAATATGAAAATAATATTTAATAATATAAAATAAAAATCATGTCTTAAAAATATATTAATACCTACAAAAAATAGTATATGCTAAAACTAGATAGAAATCAATATTAAGAATAAAAAAAATATGAAAATCATATTTCAAAAAATAAAATGAAAATAAAAAAAAACAGACCAAAAAATGGAACATAACTTAATATCTAAGCTAAATTTTAGAAAATTAACATAAAAACTAACTAACAAAAAAAATAAAAAGGATGGTAAATCTTAAGGAAATGTTAATACCAACAATAAATAGTATATGTCAATATTAAGAAAATAGAAATCAATATTAAAATAAAAATATAAAAATCGATTTTAACAATATAAAATGAAATTTAGGGTTAAAAAATTAATTAAAAATCAAAAATCATCAAAAAATTAAATTAACTTAATATCTATACTAAATTTTGGAGAATTAACATAAAAAACTAACTAACATATCTTAAAAAATATTAATACCTACAAAACATAGTATATGTTAAAATTAAATAGAAATCAATATTAAGAATATAAAAATATGAAAATCGTATTTCACAAAATAAAATGAAAATTAAGGTAAAATACGAAATTAAAAAATCAAAAATGAATTTAACTTGATATCTAGGCTAAGTATATATTAAAAATGTCAGTATTTTTTATTATTGTTACTCTAAATATTTAAACAAAGCTTATGAAGAAACAATGTATCGCTCACTAGCACAAATGTTTATTTTTATTTTTTTCTTTGTTTTAGCAACTAAAAAATCAATTCAGAGATTAAGATGTTTTCAAAATTTCTAATTTGCTATTTAAATAATGTGTCAAAAATACAAGCATGTTATATTGAAAAACATCTTATGGTCTCAAAGAAGTTGCCATTTAATATTTTTCAAGTTACTTGAATTTTAAATTTCTAATTTTTGAATTTAAAATAAATATACATTAAAAATGGAAAGATACATTTATAGAGATGTTATTAAAAATAAAGGTTTAAGCTATTCTGAAGGGATAGTATAATTTTAGATTAAACATTAGGAAATAGGTAAAGAAAATTTGTTATGATTATACTTAACATTCACAGTTTCTCTTTCTTTTTATTCGCCAATTAGAAGAAGAAAAAGAAGACAAAGACAAAGCCGATAAAAAATAAAAACGATGAGAAAAAAGTTAAAGATAAAGAAGAGAAAAGAGAATAAGACGATAAGGAAAAAGTCGGAAAAGACGAAAAAGAAAATGTAGACAAAGACTAATAAAAATCAGAAATAAAAAATTAAGAAGACGAATGACAAAAACAATGACGAAAAGAAAGAGAAAAACATGAGAAGTGGAGAAGAAGAAGAAAAAAATATAGAGAAAGTATAAGTTAGTACAATGATAAATTATTTGAAGACTACATACCTTCATAAAACTTTGAAAAAAAATCATCTAATAACATGTTACAAATAAAACTCATATGAATGATACAAATATAGAATGATACTCCCTATTTTCATAATATAAGTGGTTTTGGTAAAATTAAGAAGATTACTTTTTGTTTAAAAATAATTATTTAATAAATATGTTAAATATATTTCAAAAAATCATAAAAAGTTGTAGAATGTAATTGGTTACACGTCAATAAAAGTAAAAGTTGTAAAGAAAATTAAAGCAACTTATATTTTGAAACAAAAATATATTTGTAAAACTATTTATAATATGAAACAAAGTGACTACAGTATAATATAAAACTTGTGGAAGATCAAATGGAGAAGCAAAATATTGCCTTACATAATCATTGTAACTTCCTAACAAAGCAATATCAGCTTTTCGTTGTTCACGAAATCTCAATCATTTCGTCAATTGTCACAAATACAATTGTAAAAAATCTAAATATGCATATTAGGAACTAAAAGACCAATGTTTTTTATATTGTCGGCGTTATCCGATTTTTAACAAAACAAAAAAGAAAATATGTTGAAAAGATTCAATATAAGTATCTATTAAAAAAGCTTAAGTTTTTTTTAAATGTCAAACAATTTTTGTATATTCATATTTATAAACACATAACATATAATTCAAACGTATTGATAAAACATATTAGTATTTAAAATAAATTAGCTATGTAATTGGGTAAACATTTATTGATTTATTATTTTTTTAATTAACAAATTTTATTATCTTATAAACAAATACAATAGAAAAAAACAACACATCGTATTTTATATACAATTTATTTTATAAAAGATCATTTCTGTAAATCCTTTATGAGTTTGCTAATTTATTAATCCAAAATAAACCAAATTATTAACATAGATCCGCGCGTAGCGCGGATTAAAAATCTAGTCTATACTATATAAAAGTTGATGCATTATGCCATTGATGGCGTCCACATAGGACGAAGAAACCCAATTTTATTGGTTCACATCAGCGTTTTCATTAAACCAAAAAATGTTAAATATGATTAAAACATAAAAAATTAAATATTTAAACAAAAAAAAGCTATTAACAAAAATTAAATAGGAAAATCAACATAAAACAGCTAACTAACACAAAAAATACACATGATAAAAAAATTCAATTTCATTAGTCTAAATCAGTGTTTTTATTAAACACAAAAAATTAAATATAATTAATAAAAAAGGAAAATTATCATTGTAAAATAGAAAATTAAAATCAAATAAGTTTAACTAAAAACACATAAAACAGTTATGTCAAAAATCAAAATCTTTATTGTTTGTTAAAAAATAGAAGCTCAATATCACAAAACCTAAACTAACAAAAAAATAAATATGTAAATCAATAACGAAAAAGTTAAATTAACAAAAGAAAAAATCATCTATAAAAATCAGTAAAAAAGAAAAATATCATAGAAATATAAAATCAAACAAATTTAACTAAAAAACAGATAAAATACAATGATGTCAAAAACCAAATCTTTAACATTTGTCAAAATAAAGTAGAAACTCGGTGTCATAAAATCTAAACTAACAAAAACAAATATGGTAATCAATAACAAAAAATTTACTTAACAATCAGTATAAAATAGTAGTGGAAATATTTTTTTAATTAAAATAGAAATTAATATAGAAAAATTAAATTAACAATGTAAAAGATCATCTTAAAATAAATTAACCTGATATTTAAGCTAATTGTTTAAGATAAAATAAAACAGAAATTATGTCTTACAAAATGTCTATACAAATAAATAACAAAAAGAGTAAATTAACAAAGAAAAAATTCATCAAAAAAGAAATTAAATTGATATCTAAGCTTACTATTTAAGAAATCAATAAAAAAGTCTAACTAACAGAAACAAAATATGTCATAAAAATGTCAATAATTCCAAAAACAAATTATGTCAAAATAAAATGAAAAGCAATATAAAAAAAATTAAATTAACAAAGGAAAAATCATCTAACAAAAAAAAAACTTAACTAACAAGAAAAGGAAAACAAATTTACTATAAAAAAACTTAACTAACTAAAAAGATGAAGCTTTAAGCTAATTATTTAAGAAATATTCATATCATCTAACAAAAAAAATAAAATGAAAATTATTTCTTACAAAATGTTAATACAATTAAAATAGAAATCAATGCCCGAAATTTTAAATTTGAAAAAAACATCTAAATTTTTTGACTTGATATCTAGGCTAACTATTTAAGAAATCAACATAAAAAAACAGAAAAAGAAAAACAAAATTTAGTCTTTAAAAATATCAAGATTTATAAAACAATTAAGTGTCAATATAAAATAGAATCTAATATCAACAGAGGTAAATTAACAAAAGAAAAAAGTTGTATAAATGAAAACTAACTAACTTGATATTTAGGCTAATTTTTTGGAAAATCAAAATAAAAACCTTAACTACAAAAAAATAATGCTATAAGCTTTTGAGATAAATGCACATAAATTAACCTGATATTTAAGCTAATTGTTTAAGATAAAATAAAACAGAAATTATGTCTTACAAAATGTCTATACAAATAAATAACAAAAAAGAGTAAATTAATAAAGAAAAAAATCATCAAAAAAGAAATTAAATTGATATCTAAGCTACCTATTTAAGAAAACAATAAAAAGTCTATCTAACAGAAAAAAATAAAAATGTGTCTTAAAAATGTCAATAATTCCAAAAAATAATTATGTCAAAATAAAATGAAAAGCAATATCAAAAAAAATTAAACTAACAAAGAAAAAATCATCTAAACTTGATATTTAGCCTAATGTTTTGGAAAATCAACATTAAACATCTTAACTAACCAAACATAATGCTTTAGGATAATTATTTAAGAAATCAATATAAAAAGGTTAACTAACAAAAAAAAACAAAACGGAAATTATTTTTTACAAAACGTCAATACAATTAAAATGAAAATCATTATCAAAAAGTTAAATTAAAAAAAGAAATCATCAGAAAGAAAATTAACTTGATATATAGACTAACTATTTAACAAAATCAAAATAAAAAAATTTTAACTAACAAGAAAAGAAAAAAAAAATTACTAAAAAAAAAACTTAACTAACTAAAAAGATGAAGCTTTAAGCTATTTATTTGAGAAATCAATATGAAAATATCATCTAACAAAAAAAAATAAAATGAAAATTATTTCTTACAAAATGTTAATACAATTAAAATAGAAATCAAAGCAGAAAATTTAAATTTGAAAAAAACATCTAAATTGTTTTGACTTGATATCTAGGCTAACTATTTAAGGAATCAACATAAAAAGTTTAAATAACAGAAAAGAAAAACAAAATCAAGTCTTTAAAAATATCAATATTTATAAAACAATTATGTGTCAATATAAAATAGAAACTAGTATCAACAGAGGTAAATTAACAAATGAAAAAGTCGTATAAATGAAAACTAACTAACTTGATATTTAGGCTAATTTTTTGGAAAATCAAAATAAAAACCTTAACTACGAAAAAAATAATGCTATAAGCTTTTGAGGTAAGTGCACATAAGATTTAAAATGACCACTTATAGCATGTCAAATCAGCATTATAATAAAAATGAAAAGTCGTATAAATGAAAACTAAGTAACTTGATATTTAGACAAATTTGTTGGAAAATCAACATAAAAGCTTAACTATGAAAAAACTAATGCTATAATCTTTTGATATAAGTGCACATAAGATTTAAAATGACTACTTATAGCATGTCAAATCAACATTGTAATTAAAGTAAGAACTAATATCAAAAAACAAATTTAACAAAGAAAAAATATTCATGTAAAAAAAATTAGTCTAAATATCAAGTTACTTAGTTTTCATTTAAACAAACATTAGTTCAAAAAATGTTAAATATGATTAAAACATAAAAACTTAAATATTTTAACAAAACAAAAAGCTATTAACAAAAATCAAAAGGAAAATCAACATAAAACAGCTAACTAACACAAAAAATACAACAGATAAAAAAATTCAATTTCATTGGTCTAAATCAGTATTTTCATTAAACACAAAAAGTTAAATATAATTAATAAAAAAGGAAATTATCATTGTAAAATAGAAAATTAAAATCAAATAAGTTTAACTAAAAAACAGATAAAGAAAGTTATGTTAAAAATCAAAATCTTTATTGTTTGTTAAAAAATAGAAGCTCAATATCACAAAACCTAAACTAACAAAAAAATAAATATCGAAATCAATAAAAAAACGTTAAATTAACAAAAGAAAAAATCATCTAAAAAAATCAGTAAAACAGAAAAATATCATAGAAAAATTAAATCAAACAAATTTAACTAAAAAACAGATAAAATACAGTGATGTCAAAAATCCAATTCTTTAACATTTGTCAAAATAAAGTAGAAACTCCATGTCACCAAAGCTAAACTAACAAAAACAAATATGGTAATCAATAACAAAAAAATTACTTAGCAATCAGTATAAATATAGTAGTGGAAATAATTTTTTAATTAAAATATAAATTAATATAGAAAAAATAAATTAACAAAGTAAAAGATCATCTAAAAATAAACTAACCTGATATTTAAGCTAATTGTTTAAGATAAAATAAAACAGAAATTATGTCTTACAAAAGGTCTATACAAATAAATAACAAAAGAGTAAATTAACAAAGAAAACAATCATCAAAAAAGAAATTAAATTGATATCTAAGCTAACTATTTAAGAAATCAATAAAAAAGTCTAACTAACAGAAAAAAAAATACAAATATGTCTTAAAAATGTCAATAATTCTAAAAAACAATTATGTCAAAATAAAATGAAAAGCAATATCCAAACATTTAAATTAACAAAGGAAAAATCATCTAAACTTGATATTTAGCCTAATGTTTTGGAAAATCAAAATAAAACATCTTAAATAACCAAACATAATGCTTTAGGATAATTATTTAAGAAATCAATATAAAAAGGTTAACTAACAAAAAAACAAAACGGAAATTATTTTTTACAAAACGTCAATACAATTAAAATGAAAATCAATATCAAAAAGTTAAGTTAAAAAATAAATCATCAAAAATAAAATTAACTTGATATATAGACTTGATATTTATCAAAATCAATCTCATTGGTCCAAATCAGCGTTTTCATTAAACAAAAAAATGTTAAATATGATTAACATTTTAATTAAATTAAAAACACAAAAAACGAAAATTATCATAGTATAACGAAAAATTATGATAAAAAAAATTTAACTAACAAAACAGATAAAGGGAAATTATGTTAAAAATCCAAATCTATAGCGCTTGTAAAAATAAAATAGAAATTCAATGTTACAAAAACTAAACTAACAAAAAACAAATTTGAAAATCAATAACCAAAAAGTTAAGTTAACAAGAAAAAATAATCTTAAAATTAAAAACACAAAAAACGAAAACTACTATAGTATAATGAAAAATTAAGATCAAAAAGATTTAACTAACAAAACAGATAAAAAGAAATTATGTCAAAAATTCAAATCTATAGCGTTTGTCAAAATAAAATAGAAATTCAATATCACAAAAGCTAAACTAACAAATAACAAATTTGTAAATCAATAACCAAAAAGTTAAGTTAACAAAAAAAAATCATCTTAAAATAATTAATTTATTATATGTTATCTCTTTAAAAAATCAATATAAAAATGTTTAACTAATAAAACAAATTGAGATCTTTTAACTAATAAAAAGTTAAAATTGATGCATTAAGCATACTTAAGTTTAAAGATATTAATTTCATTGGTGTAAATCAATATTTTGATTAAACATAAGAAAATAAATGTAATTAAATCAAAAGGAACAAAAAATAGGTAACAGAAATCAACATTTTAAATAAAATGGATATTAATACCAAAAAGGTAAAATTAACAAAATATAAGATCATCTAAAAGTAAACTAACTTGATATTTAAACTAATTATTTAAGATAGAACAACGAAAATTATGTTTTTCAACATGTTAATGCAATTAAAATAAAAATCAATAACAAAAAAAATTATTAAAATAGAAATCAATAACTTGGTATATCTAGATAGATTATTCAAATCAAAACATGAAAAAAAAAACAAAGATAAAAACAGTGAAAAATGATGTGAAGACTCCACATCATCCTACAAGTTTAAAAACCAAAATTATCAAATATTACACTGCAAATAAAACAGATCTCAATGATAAACCGAATAGAGGTATAAGTCAAAACTCATGGAAGGCTTGGTGGATACGCAAGAAACGGCTTTGCATGCTCACTGCAGCTTCGAACAAAACTATATGCAGCCTTTCGTTGTTCGCGACAACTCGATCTTTTTTCTTAATTGTCTCAAACACACTTCTGCAAAACTCAGTATGCATATTAGCAACCGAGTGCCAACAAATTTGCATTACACTTTGCATTCAAATTAAAAAAAAATTTGATAAAACAACATATCTAGTTTTTTTAAAATACAAAAATTGTTATTAACACGAATCACAAATTATATATACATAAGTACATCACATCAATGAGACATTCAATAAAAAACCAAATATTTAAACACATAAAACTGAGAGAAAGAAGTATAAAAATCCCAAGAAAAAATACCAAGATTTTATCAAGGAAACTCTTCTCTAAGTCAAACGTGTGTGCATGTCGAAGTTGGATAATTCGATAGGTGATCATTACTATTATTTTACTTTATAAGATTTTTAATTTTATAAACAAAAATAGTAAAAATTACACATTATATTTTAAATTATTTTATATAAAAAAATTTCTACAAATCTATTATGGTTTTGATGATCTAGAAGATATTAGCTAAAAAAAGTTAAAACAAAATATAAATACAGAGCGCGGATTAATGACCTAGTTGTTTCATAAACAGAGCCTAATTTGTTTTAAATGGCCCTAAACTATATCTAATTTTTTTTTAAAAAAAATGGTCCCTGTGCAAATGTACCTCTTGCATATGGCAAGAACCGTGCCTGCCACCACCATCTCTAAATTCTCCCGCACCCAATCCCCCTCCTATTATGATTCTCCTCCGCCGGAGACTCCTTTTCCTTTCCCAGTCGCTCAGATCCGCCTCGTCTGTAATGCCACATGATACCCATGCCACTGCTTTTCCTCCCTCTTTACACCAGAGCGAGTCCCTCCGAAAAAAACTCAAATTCCTCTCTAGTACTCTCAATCTCTCCTTAAATCATCTATATAATGCATACAATTCATATATATAAATGTCTAAAATAATAAATAGCTCATGTTTTCATACATAAGAATAAATACACTTATTAAATGTAAAGTTATATGTTTTACTATCATATTAACTTATTTCTTGTATCATGTTAATATAAAGATATATCTATAATCTTAAATAAATATCTAAAATAGTAAATAACACTTGTTTTTTATACATATATATATTGGTAAATGTAAAGTTATACACTTTTTTAAGAGAAATTGTCTCAAATAGCATTATTTTAAGTTTTTAATTCAATAATAGCCCCAAATATCTTGTTAATCACTTTTAGCATTATTAGGAAGCCTTTATACACATTTAGGAAGATTTTCCTAACTTTTAATAAAGCCGTTAGGAAGCCGTTAAACACATTTAGGAAGGCTTTCCTAATTCAAATTTAGGAAGCCGTTAGACATATTTAGGAAGACTTTCCTAACTTTGATGAATTTTAGGCAGTCGTTGAACACATTTAGGAAAGTTTTCATAACTTTAATAAATGATATTTATGAAAAAGTGAGCGTATGGTGCTAATTTTGAAAAATAAACTTTATTTTGTGCTATTTTTTAAAATTGCATTTTTTAACATCTTAGCTTATATTTTGTATCATGTTAATATAAAGATACAAGGTGGTTACCCCGCACCTTGTGCGGGGTGGGGGATAGTTCATTTTTAAGAAAATTGACAATGTTGGTATGTTTAGAGGTGGACAAATTCGGTTTTTCAATCAAGCTTTGTTTGACATCAAGATGAATATGTTTGTTAAAAAAACATAATTTTCATTATAAAAATACTTATGTATCTTGTTTTTTAATTTTTTTATTAATCCAATAACAACTTTAAAATATTTATGTAAAATCAACACTATAATTTTGGAATGTCCCTCCCACAAGCTGACACATCAGCTTTTTAAGTTGCTCTGGTATTGACATGTCAATAAATGAAAAAACTTGAACTACCAATAGAAACATTTCTTTTTTTACATGTCACATTCTTATATGGGTCTAGATATTTAATTTGGTTGGGCCTTAAAAGAAAATCAAAGGTATTATTATTTTTATATGTCACATTCTTATATGGGTCTAGATATTTAATTTGGTTGGGCCTTAAAAGAAAATCAAAGGTATTATTATTTTTATATGTCACATTCTTATATGGGTCTAGATATTTAATTTGGTTGGGCCTTAAAAGAAAATCTAATGTATTATTATTCATTAAATTAGAAAACAATTATATATCAAATAAAGAAATATGTTAAAGTGTAGAAAATTAAAAAAAGGAGATGGAAAAGGCACAATCATTTTTTTAGGGGTAATTTTTAATATATTTTCAACTTGCTGACTGAGTGAAAAAAATGGATTCGGGAGTCACTGAGAAAAGCAAATCCGATGAGAGATGATGTTTGAAGACTATGTGACTGATGACTAAACTAGGACCCTTTGTTCGATCGTTTATGAGAGAATCAAATGAGATGTTCGTGATGTATATATACACGATGGGGTGATATGCTTACACTTGGGAGATGACTAAGCTGTTAGATCCGAAAGATGAGTATTTTTGGGATCATATTATATCTGGTGATGATGGTATCATCTATGGTGAGACATAAGAAGAGTCTTGATATTGTCTTGGGAAACGACGAAATTGTTGTTATCGTCGATAACTCAAAGAATTCTTTTGGTAAAATGAGCATCAACGTAACTTCATAGAGATTGAGAGGTACCACTTATTTGCTTGAAGCTCTAAACACATAACTTTAATTTGCTATCAGAGATAAAGATGGATGAAAGTGAATCTGATGGAGGTCTTAGTACAATTCTTAACATTGTAAAACAAACTTATTGCCTATTTTTTTAGGACACAAATAAAGGATTTAACTTATAAAAATGTGAGATCGATACTAAAACAAGCGCTGAAAAAATAATATGACATCGAGTCAATGTTATTCTAATAAGTATCATACATGTAAATGTAAATTATGTAAATAAAATAAGTGATTTTAATCAATATACATAAAAACTTTAATAATTAAGAAAATGGTAATATATAATCTAAAATTAGATAATTAGCAGAGAGAAATAAATTTTACACGAAAAAAATCCTTTTTATCTAACTTTATTACAAAAATGCCATTATGTTAACATTGTTAACTTTTAGATTCGACAACACTGTTTACGCTTATGGAAACACTGTTGCAATTTACCTGAAAACACGGTTAGCATAAATAAATACTGTTATTAGGTAATTAACATGTTAAACAAGTTAACAAAATGTAAAATACATGTTAACAAGTAATAAATCATATATGTTAACTCATTTATCGCTATAAAATATATGTTAAATCAGTTAGCGATGTAAAATTATCATCAACCATGCTATTGTCACTACTGATAAACACTATTATCATCAACCATGTTTTCGTTACCACCGACCACCACATTACTGTTACAATTGTTATCTCTATCACCATCATCATTGTTATTGTTTTCGATATTAGTATGGCCGTTAATATTGTTGTCGTCACCAACAGTATTTAAAATCAGAAAAACCAAATGTGTAATTAAATAGCATAGGAAATGATAAAAAAGGTTTTTAACAACTAACTTACCATGATGAATAGTGAAAGATGAGAGAGAACTAAATATGCAATTCTCTCATAATTCTATTGTCCAAAAAAAATATAATTCAAATGTTCAAATAAAATAGTTTATGGATAACAATTCATACATCCACAATTATTAGAATAAAATAGTTTTTTATTACAGTTTAAACGATCTTAGGTCATGAAACATTTTGTGAATCTAAAAGAATAAATTTTATTATTTTTGCCGTTTTATTAATTTAAAATATAATTTTTTTATCCTTTTTCATGTTCCAGTTTTGTTTCTACTTCCTATTCTTCCAGTTTTTCTTCTTCTTCAACTTTTTTCTTTATGTTGCATTTTTCATTTTTTTTCTTCTTCTTCCCAGATTTCTCTTTCTTCTGATTATTTTTCATATTTCTCTTCGTAATTTTAAAAATTATTTTAAAATATAGAACATAATAGATATCAAAATTAAATTCAAGAACAAAATAATGATCTTAAATTTTTTAAACAAATATTTGATATTATTTATTTATTCGTATGGGAAGTCACCCTAGAAAAACAATATATAAATAAATTATTAATATTTTCTAAAATCATAAACCTTACATATATCATTTGTTTTTATATATCATTAACTAAAAATAATCTACACACAAAATATAAATTTACAGTTTATTTCATCAGATAATTTAAAATTTATATTTACAACATATTTCTTATTATTACTATATTACAAAGTGATATATTTTATGAAATCATCTGATGTCCAGACAACTTCTTGTTGCTCTACTTATAAACTCAAACAGAGAGTCTGATGCATTGCACTCAACCTCACTTCAGGCGTATGATCTCATTGATTCAGACATCAGAAAAGATTTTTAGGGTTGGGAAACACTCAAACACATAACAGCGATGCTGCAAGACAAAGTCTTGTCGAAGATATAAAAAAATCAGTGCATTTTTGTGGGGATGTCAATAGCAATGCTACAAGATAGAGTCTTATCGACCTCATTAATTTTGGTACCATACAAATTCTGCTTTAACTAAGTACTTCAATTTTGGATCATTTTTGTGCTTTTACATTACAAAGGTATAATACTTGTACGCCTTAGTAAGAGCATTATGGAAAAGCCTATGCAAAGTATATGGAAGTTGGGAGCTCAAGCCAAAATGATTTCTGTTTTGGCTATTACCTTCTATTTACTTACGAATTGTTTTCTGCCCTTAAACTGGTAGCAACACTCCCTCTGGTTCAGGACATTGACTTTCTCATACCAAATAAGAAGTTGTTGTTACTCCTCTCTTTGACTAACTTTAGCATGTTTTTATCTCAATTTCCTGTGGTCTGTGTCAAGTTTTCCCCAGTTATGACACGACTTTTCATAATTTAATATGAAAATATGATGGACATGTTTTCACATGTTGTACTGACGCAATTAACAATACTACAATGTTTTATGATGATAGGTGAAGAGAAGATATTTGGGACCTTGGAGCTGATTGTCAGCATTTATCTGCTGAAAATATAGTTATTAAGTCTTAAGGTTAACTGCAGCCTGCAACTATTAGAGAATCACTCTTATATGCATTGAATTTTTTTAAATATAATTTTAATGTTAGAGTTCTATTTTCTTTGGTGAACTTCCTAGAGGTCGACGAAGAAAATAGATTCTTCTCGTACTCTTTAATCATTTTTCAACATGTATTCTTTATTTATTTTATCAATGACTATCGTTTTCCCAGATTCTCAGTTCTCGATACTTTGGTTTAATAAATAGAGTTAGAAAATTGCATCAAATTAGCTCCATTGACAAATTTTTGCGACTGGCAGAGCAAAATCAACTATACAAAAAGGATTGTTTGAGTCTTAATATTATTGTGCTTCCAATGGTTCCCATTTTCCTAGCCTCGGATAATGGTAGCTTGAGCCACCGTGATCACAGGAGTGAGTCTTTCACATCTCTTTCAAGTTTGTGAAGCCGCGAGTCATGTAAGCCCTTAGCTCCTTGTTAACCTTTTCCTCGTCCCACATGAATCCTTTGTGTGTTCTGCACTCACACACAAACACAATACACGAATCAGTCTAGTGTTTTGGTCTATTAGGTTAGGTCCTACATTCTTGGTTTGAGTGTTGTACCTGAACCCACTCGAGGCACAAAATCTGCAACTAAGTACAAATTTTTTTAAAACCACTGGCAGAAGCAGAACAGCAAAAATATTACGGTTAAATCGGTTATAACGCTTACAATGTTTCACTTCTAGGACGTTGGATGCGAGATTCTTGTTTCCCTGCGACATCTTGAGTAACATTTTCCGGAATCTTAACAGACACTGTATCGGTGTTGGCTTTTACATACACAATGTATATGCTCCCGCTCAGTTCCTCAAAGCTAGCATCTATAGTGGAAAAAAGAAGAAGCGGAATGTCCCAATTAGTAAATCACTTAGCATCGAAACTGCCACTTTTTATTATGAATTTTTTTTTAAGAAGACCACTAACCTTTCAAGATATCCACCTGGTATCGATAGAAATGAGGAGTTAAACTCAGACATTGGCTTCATGAATTTTATCCAAATAAGGATGGTGTGCTTCCTTCTCCTCATACCAGATGTTGTGTTTAATACAACATGAGTTCTCTCGCGCATAGAAGTTTCGTTCAAGGAGAGAAGCAAACACAAGAATCAGGTAAAAAAAAATGTATCATTTACTTACTGCAAAGAAAAGTCGTTGGAGATCTAGTAAGAACGTTAGTACCAAATAACCTTGAGCAGCAGAAGCACAAACCATAAACTCAAAAGGTTTTTCCATCAATAGAAAGAAAATCACCTAGGTTGGATTAATTAAAACCAAAACCACCAAACACTCGTAAGATTTAAAACCTCGTCCTTTTCAAAAGTGGGATTATTCGAGGCATAAAACCAAGCCCTTTAATCCAGATACATGTCAATTTCTCTAGATTTCCACACATAAAAAGATCAAAGTTCCTGATTTTCTAATAATAAAAAAAGAATCCAATTCAAATACCCAGAATTATTCAAACATTCTTAAGAATCAACCTATTGCAGAGGAGACAGTGAAGATTCAAAATTGCGTTAGGTGATTAACGCTAACACTCATGTGGGGAAACAAAGAGAAACCCAGCGAAAACAATTGAAGAAGCCATAACCAATCAACTGAGGTAAGAGCAAATGATTTAACCATGAAAAAAATAAACAAAAACAACATTGATCAAATCCAACCAAACAAAAATTAAATAAACGTCCTTTGAAACAATAATAAGAACAAAACCGATCAAAAGATAAGACTCACGAAAATAAATACAAGCAAGACTGTTGAAGCATACAATCTGGTAGTGCACTAATCGGTAGCAAATTTTCCGATGATCACCCTTATTTTATATGAATGATCACCTCTTGTTGCTATATGACTACGAAAGAAACACTATCAGTTTCACATCAAACACCAAAAACGTTGTAGACAATAACAACAAAATAAATCTCATATCATTCGGAATGGGATAATGAAATTATATCTATGCATGTACAAAATTAAAAAACCTAACCGGTGAAGAAAACATAAAAAGATGTTGGGCTTTTCAAGCTCATGTCCAACTTCCCCTATTATTATGATATTGTCTGTTTTGGGCCCAGGTGGCATAGTCCGCACGGATTTGTCTTTGGTCTCCTCCCAAAAGGCTTCATACTAATCAGAGTTGGACATTACTACTTATATATTAGACCATTCATGTCTAATCTTCCAATGTGGTATTTGGATTGATATCCAATAAAAGACACAAACTAATTAAAAAGATACACAAATCTAACAAAATATCATATGAAACAACTCAAGCACCAAAAAATATATAGATGCCGGAAAATTAATTGAAGAACGATCAAGCCACATATATGTCGATCTTCTTATCGAAGAGAAAAATAAGAAAAACCATTAGACACGACAATAACAGAAGAAGATACTAAATGAGAACTAAAAATGCTAAAATATAAAATAACCTAAAGATAACATACAACATATATATATATATATATATATATATATATATATATGACAATGGATTAGGGTTTTTACTAACTTAATTAGGTTTGGCTGAAAAGTTGTAGTAGTTTCAAGGTTTTTATTCCAAAAAAAACAATTTGTCTTAAAACACTTCATGGACAGTAAAAAACACAAACATGAAAATCAAGCATGTAAAATATTTCATAGAAACATACAAACGACAGATAACAAAATTTTCAAATGATCTTATAACACAACAAAAAAAATACAAAAAGAATTGATCCAAAGATCAGTTAGATAGAGAAACAACATCATCGAAAACCTAGAGCAAGAGAAATAGTCTAATTTCTAGACAATATATAAAGAAAGGGATTAGGTTTTTTTTTTTTAATAACTGGCGTCAGTAATCTTAATAAGTCTTAACAGGTTATAATTTATATTAATTATATTAGGCTTAGCCGAAAAAATATTTAGCTTAGCCGTAACCCAAACAATTAAATAATATATCAAATAAATAATTAGAGCTTTTCATTAAGGGTAATTAGGTAATATTTGGTGAGAATGAATGAGAGAGCTCCATTCACCAAAATCACTTCGCAAATATAGATCTAGATATCTCTAACATTCTAAATAACTAGCTAACTTTATTAGTGGATATTAATTTTCGTATTAGTGTATTTCTATGTGTGTGAGAAAAATTCATTTGTTCTCACATGAAAAACATAAAAAAGTAAGAAGACATAAAAATGTAACATAAACCAAATATATTAGTTATGTTTAGAACAAAATAACTAAAATATTCAAAATATTTGAAAATTTTTAGTTATATTTATCAAATTTTAATTATTTTAGAAAAAATTTAGATAATTTGGATATCCAGAACCGACCCGGACCCGAACGGAACCGAACCAAACCCGAACCAAAAAAGAAAAATACCCGAATGGGTTATATTCTCCAGAACCGAACTACCCGGACCCGAAAAGAAACGACCCGAACCCGAACGGGTACCCGAATGCCCAGGCCTATTTTCCATCACTTCAAGGATGGAAAATGTTCTTGTGGCGATTACTCGTAGTTAATTTTTTTTTATTAACCTTAACAGTTTAAAATACGATTAATTCCCACCAGACCGGATGATCAACAGACTAAAACCAGCAGCAGATTAAAAAGAATCGAAGGCTGGGTTTGGTATTGGTTCGTTCACTCCAAAGGGTTTCTCGAGCTTTTCTTCGTAGCAGTGGGGTTTGTTTTTGTTTATAGTATAAAGTTTATTGCTTTAAAAGGATTAAACTTTCAGCTAATTTTTATCCATCTTGTAGTGGTTTAAGTTTTCTCCAATTGTATCTAAAAATCGCCATAAACGTTATACAATGGTGAGAATCATCTCTTAGTTTTACTATGTGATCGAACCGCACCATGTGCGTGCTATAAAATATTTTATATGTTCAATATATAATTAATATTGTATATTGAAGTTGATCTATAATTAATTATGTATTAACAATAACAATATATGAATATTTAATAATAAAAAACTATATATCAAATGAAAAATGTTATAGATTTCAATAGAAATTGAAGATAAAAAAGTCATTAACCAAGATTTTAAAATACTTCCTTAGATAAAAAGTGTAAATTTGATAACTAAATAAACTGAAAATATTAAAACATATAAAAATTTATTTAATTTTTATGGTTGACCTGCATAATAGTTTTTTTAATAGATATAAATAGTTGTAATATTTAAGTATTGATTAATTTTCTTATATGTTATGTAAACGTTATATTTCTATATATATATATATATATATATATAGTTTTAGTGTTTAACAACAATCACACAAACATTTCATATCGTTTTGTGTCTTTTGAAACTAATTTATTTTAAAACTTTTTATTTGTCTACCGTTTGCAAATGTAAAAGTTATATTAAATAATAATTAATTTCTCATAATATTTCTTGAATATTATCTATACTATATGTTTGTTTTCTCCTTACACAATATAATCTTTTTTTTTCGATGAAAATGTGAAATTTATTGATCGACTTTGGTAATATTTACAAAAGAATGAGGTGATACTTCAAAAAACAATTTCAAAAGTAATTAACGCGAAACAAAGAAAGGAAGTATCCACTAAAGCAATTTAAGTTGAACCTTGAACTTCAAACCACCTAAGAAGTAACCCCTCTAGCTTGTGTGAATAGAGATATTGCAAAGAAGCAATCCGATTTCGAACAATTCGATCGATAGAGCGACAGAGCTGCAGAGTTGGGGCCCAACTTGTCCCATGTCTTCGCGCATTCCTTTCCCGCCAAAGGTGATATATCGTTGCCTGGAGAAGAAGACGAAGGAGAATCTCATACATGGTGCGTGGGCTTGTAGCAACAATGAACGCCAAAGTCTCTCCCAATCTGGATCTGCAGCACTACCCAGCAGAGTACCCGCTAAGCTCAGCCAAAGGGTATAGGAGTAGGGACAAGCAAAGAATAGATGATCCCTAGTCTCATCACGCTCGCCACAAAAAAGACAGGCTTGGTGGGAACCCCATGCGCTCATTCGATCCCCTGTCGATAGCCTGTTTAAGACCGTAAGCCAGGTAATGAAAGAGAATCGAGGGATGCCTTGTGCAAACCAGACCGCCTTGCGCCAGCTCACTGTGTCCCTCTTTTTCCGTAATTGGTCCCACGTACCTGCTGCAGAGAAAACCGCCCGATAGTTGCCATCTTTATGCCACCAGAGGGGCTTATCCTCCCCTCCATTCTCAATTGGGAGAGATACAGCTCGGATTTTTTCCACCAGGTCTGAAGAAATTGCGCCTCGCTGTCTCCTAAAGTGCCAAGATCCCTCAGGAGCAGCCTCGGCCACCCTCGCCTGCCGATGGAGTCCCAGTTGACTAGTGCCTCGATCGCCGAGAATATCTATCAGTATACCTTGCTTAAGCCAATCATCAAACCAAAAGAAGGTTGTTTTGCCATTCCCCACTTCAATGCGTAGAAAAGAATACGCTAGGGTCTCCAATTTAAGAAGCTTACGCCAAGTCCAAGAACCATTTGCTCCTTCCCGGACATCCCAAAACGAACCCCCATCCATCAGATAATGGCGTGTCCAAGCTACCCACAGCGAGCCAGAGAGAGAGAACAGACGCCATATAAGACTTAGGGCAAAGACAGTAGCAGACTCGCGCAGAGGTCTCACACCTAGGCCCCCTTCAGCTTTCGGATAACAGAGATCCTCCCAAGAAACCTTTGCTTTATGAGTATCATTAGGCGAACCCGACCACAGGAAGGCACAACACATCCGCTCCACTATGTCAAGACAAGACTTAGGTAGTATAAACGCAGCACTCCAGAAGTTGGTAATACTTGCGATCACCGACTTGATGAGTTGTAGACGGCCCACATAAGAGAGTGACTTGTGAGACCATGAGAGAAAGCGTGATCAGATCCTGTCAATCAAAGGCTCATACTCCAGCTTAGTCATAGTTTTGGTAGTTAAGGGAAAGCCGAGGTACCTAATAGGCAGCTCTCCCACCAGAATGCCCGTATCCTCAGCTGCATCGATGAGCATAGGAAGTCCACTTCCCGCCCCATATATAGATGATTTTCCAGCATTGATGTGAAGACCCGAGATCCAAGCAAATGTGTCCATCACTCCCAGAGTGCCCTAAGAGAAGCAGGGGTGCCATCCGTAAATACTAGAATGTCATCTGCGAAGCTAAGATGAGTGAGACCCACGTCCTTACACAGCGGATGATATCCAATCCTAGCTAAAGCTGCAGCTGCGTTCAACATTTTAGATAAGACATTGTTAAGTATGATGTATAGGTATGGTGAGAGAGAGCAGCCTTGCCTGATGCCCCGAGCGCTCGTGAAATAACCCTCGAGCTCCCCATTGACTGATACTGAAAAAGCTGTCGTGGATATGCAGGTTCTGATCCAGTGTATGAACTGTTCAGGAAGCCCCATTGCCAAGAGGACCGTGATTATAAATGACCACTTGACTGTGTCGAATGCCTTGGAGATGTCAAATTTGATCGCACATCTTGTAGAAATAGAAGCTCTATGATATCCATTGACAAGCTCCGAGGCTAGCAGCACATTCTCCAGTAAGAGTCTGCCCTTAACAAATGCACTCTGATTGGGTTCTATAGCTTCAGGCGATAGTCGCTTTAGCCGATTTGCAAGGATTTTAGAAGTTACCTTATAGAGCAGATTACAGAATGTGATTGGTCTATAGTCCTTCATAGTCTGGGCATCCGTCTTCTTGGGAATCAGTGACAGGATCGTTGCATTCACTCCTCTCGGCATGAAGCCAAATAGGAAGAAAGACTGAACAGCAACAATAAAATCTGCGCCGATAACCGACCAAGCAGCCACGTAAAATTCCTTTGTATACCCGTCTGGACCCCGACACTTTGCCATTAGGAAGAGAGTGGAGAGCAAACTTGATCTCAGTAGGTGTGACCGGTGCAGTTAACATTCTCGCCATATCGTCTGGGAAACGATATGAGAGGATGCTTTAGATAGAGTCCACTGATGCTGTTTCTAAGTTAGGAGTCTGCGTCTGAAGAAACCGTTGAAAGTGAAGTGCTGCTTCGCGTTTGATATCATCAGGAGAAGTGAGGACTTCACCGGAATGAGTGACCAACATTTTGATGGAATTTTGCGATGCTCTACTCTGAGCTGCCCGGTGAAAGAAGACTGTGTTTTGATCTCCAACCTGGAGCCAATGAATTCCAGCTTTCTGGCTATAGAATTTTTCCTCAACCCCTGCAAGATGATTCCAGTTCTCCTATGCAGCAGAGACAGCTGCAAAGGTTGCAGGGCTAGGATTTTGGAGAGCTGCATTCTGGATAGTACAGAGATTCTCAAAAGCTAGCTTAGTACGGACAGGCAGGTCCCCATACCTGGATCGATTCAAAGCGCGCAAATCAAATTTCAATAGCTTCAACTTCTGGTGGAACCGCTGCAGGGCTGTTCTGGAGTAATATAAAGCCTCTGTGGATGCCCATATACGAGAGACAGTGGTGAGAAAGTCAGCATGTTCAGCAAAGTAATTGAAAAATCTGAACGGTTTCCTAGCAGTGACATTAGTTGGACAGATTTCTATCAAGCACCTAGCATGATCGGAGACTCCTCCTGCTTCAAACTTATGTTTTATATATATATTTTTTTCTCGACCTATTGATAATTTAACCAAAAAATGTTTTACAATCTTTACTTATCCTAAGAGCGGGTAGATGGTTGGCCAGCACATTCGGACATACCAACCACCTCATCGCTCTTAGGACATATAAAGATTTTTTAAAAAATATATAAATTGTTTAATAACTAAAATTAAAATTGGACTGTAATTGAGGTTAACAAAATGGACGACAAGTTCACATGCTACTTTGACTTTTGCATAATTAATATTTATATTCTCACATATATTTGTAGAAAAATCGAAGTAAAGTAAGACTTTTATGTGTTAAAAAAATAGCAAAGTATATGTTTTGTAATATATATTTTTATAATGTATGGTTGAATATTAAAAAGATATAAATACATATATTTATGCATGTAAGTATGAGTTAGAAATAAGTGAATTGTAATCTTTAGGTGTTGGTTAGTTTTTCTGATATTTTCTGCAAACATTATGTTTTTATACGATGGAGTTTAATTTAGGCGTTTAAGAACAATCACAAAAACCGTTTATATCATATTTTTATAATCAAAATTTCTTATTTTTCAGCATTTTATGATATATGGTTTCAAATTAAAATTTTATTAAATATTAACAAAATTACAAATACTTTTTAAAAAATTTAAAATATAATATCTGACTTTATCATGAAAATAAATATAGTTTATTGGATAATCTATTAGTTATTTCCCTTTTCGACAAAAATTATAATTAATATTTATTATAAAATTTGTGAAATCATATTTTATAAATTATCCGATAGTTCTATGCTTATCTATTTGTCTAATATTGATGAATTGGTTTGATGAAGAAAATAAATTTCTTATGATTGGTATGCACGCATGTGTTCATTATAAAATTTAAGCCACAAAAGTGTTTATGATAAATTTGCTTATTAAGATTTTTAAATAACTTCGTAAAACAAAGCACGAGAGTGTTACGAAAACAAAACTGTAGAGATATATTTTTCTTTTTACTTCTACTTTTTATTCATATGTCTTTTATCTTATTATAATATATTTTTTCATCCGGTTACATTTTTTTTTTTCTGATCTCAAAATCTCGATCTAAAATGAGATATGAGTATGATATAATTTTTTAATTTAAAAAATAATAAGATTTAAAATTGTATAGCGTATTTACTATTCTATTGGATAGTATATTATCATTTTTTATATAAAAATATAATATATAATGGTTGTAAAAATTTTCCAATGCAATTTATTATAAATATATGTAAAACAAATTGAAATCATAGTAATTATTATTTTCTGTTAATTTAAATTTATTAATTTTAGTGTTATAATCTAGTATTTTTATGTTTTAATTTTATAATTGATTTAATTTTAACTCAACCAATCAAAACATTTCATTTATTTTAGGAAATTTGACATTTCACATTTACATGTCATCATTAGAATGCACTAACTTTCATTGTGTAAGTGACAAATAAGTTTTTTTTAACTAATTGAGCTTCTCAAATAATATGTAGTAGGATTTTATTAATTAAATGTCAACTTTTTCCCTTCCATCGAAACCCTCGGTTGGCTCTGAGAAGAACTAGGTGGTCTCTGCACCTATCTCTACTCTCCACCATCCAGCTCAACTCATTTATGTATTGGACCCTGTGCTTTATCAAATTTATACGCTTAAAAATTAATTGTTTCATAAACAGGGCTCTATTTTTTTTTAAATGGTCCTAAACTATAGTTAATCTTTTTTTAAAAAAATGGTTCCTATTCAAATGCACCTCTTGCACATGGTAAGAACCGGACCTGCCACCACCATATCTAAATTCTCCCGCACCCAATCCCCCCCCGACGATTCTCCTCCGCTGGAGACTCCTTTTCCTTTCCCAGTCGCTCAGATTCTCCTCATCTGTAATGCCACGCGATACCCATGCCACTACTTTTCCTCCCTCTTTACACCGGAGCGAGACCCTCCGGAAAATTCAAATTCCTCTCTGGTACTCTCAACCTCTCCTTAAATCATCTATATAACGTATACTATTCATATATATAAATGTCTAAAATAATAAATAACTCATGTTTTTCATACATAATAATAAATACACATATTAAATGTAAAGTTATATAATTTATTATCATGTTAACTTATTTCTTGTATCATGTTAATATAAAGATATATCTATAATCTTATATAAATATCCAAAATAATAAATAACACTTGTTGTTTTATACATAATAATAAATACACATATATATTGGTAAATGTAAAGTTATACACTTTTTTAACATCTTAACTTATTTTTTATATCATGTTAATATAAAGATATCTCTAACATTCTAAATAACTAGCTAACTTTATTAGTGGATATTATTTTTTGTATAATTGTATATCTATGTGTGTGAAAAAAAATTCATTTGTTCTCACACGAAAAACATGTATGTTATCATGAACGAAATTGTTTATTTTTGTTTGTGTTGATTTTGCAGGAAAGAAAAAAAGTAAGAAGAAATGAAAATGTGAGAACGAGAGAGAGATAGAGGTAAGGAAGATGATGGCACATAATGCCAAAATCGCACATGCTCACCCTACGTCATTACAAATTCAAGCGGCGAAAGATGACAGCTGGTCGCCAAATTTAAAGAAAGTCTTATGTGCAGGTTAATGACACAAAATGTAATTTGGAGATTAAAAATTTGACCTCTCGGTACTATTATGTCGAACACTAATAAGAAAAACTATCAGCTAAATTTATATTCTTTTGTCACACTTAGCTATGCAGCAAACTGACCCCTTAACAAATTTTGGCTAAAATCTGTATCTCCTTTATATTATTTGAGAAGCATTTTTAGAGGGTATCTTTACTTTTAAAAATATTTACAGTGGTGTCATTTTACTGATGTGTTAACACCACATTCATTCTCACCAACCATTTAAAATAGACTTATTTCAATAAAGTGATTACTTTATATGCTATTATCCATTTTTTAATTTTTAATATAACCAAAAAAATATAAATTTTTTTTTGTTATGATTCATTTCCTAAAATTTATACAAATAATTAATGAAATAGAAGTTAACAATGATTTAATATTATACATATTCAATTACTACTTTGCTTAAATTTGTTTTTCCTTATCAAAAAAATGTTTTTAGAACATATTATATTGTTAACATAACAAATTATTATATAAAAATACTAGATTAAAATATTTTACTATAATTTAATTTTTAAGTTATACAAAATTAAATAAATAATAAATTATGTTATCACCTAAATTAATAGTAATAGTATTAACCGTTACGTCTGCTTCCATGTCATCTGTCACGTCAGCATCAGTTGCCACGTATTCATTAGTTGGTATATGGGTGGGTCGTAATAATTTTGCTTTCATTCTCGTGTCTTAGGGTTTTTGCCGATCACCATTGCTTCTTCTCCAAAAATTCAGAGAAATGTCCTCTCTAATGGCGATTTGCTCCGCACGGACCCATAAAATTGTGACGATAGGTTCTCTGCTTCAGGTACATTTGTCTTCTCCCCAGATTTCCTCACAATTCGCCTCCGGGACCACAACCTTCGCCGTGAACTCATTTTCGAGCAAAAAACCTGAGCACATCCTCCGTCACGAGTGATTACTACCCTAATTCTCAGTCGATCGCTCCTCCTCCGCCGCCACAGCGGCATAATTCATCTCCGAGCTTCGATTCTCAGCGTTTTCAAAGCCAGACGAACACTAATCAGAGCGACCATTACCGGAATCCTAAGCCTCCGTCACGACGGCCATATCCACCTTCGAGCACTAATCATAGACCGCCGCAAAACCAGTACTATAACCCTAATCAGTGGATGCCTACGGAGCAACTCAGGAGCTCAAACATGAATGTGACAGTCCCTACCGTCGAAGAGGTAATGCGCTTGTGCAAGCTCAAGAAACATAAAGATGCCGTTGGATTGCTTGATGATGGAGCCCTGCCTGATGGAGAATGCTTCTCTTTGCTGTTTGAGTCATGTGCGAGTCTGAAATCAATTGAGCATTCCAAGAAGGTACATGATCATTTCCTCCGGTCTAAGTTTAGAGGTGATCCAAAACTGAACAAGTTAGTGATTGGTATGTACGGGGAGTGTAATAGTGTCACTGTTGCTAAGAGAGTGTTTGATCACATGGCCGATAAAGATATGGATTCTTGGCATCTGATGATGCGTGTGTATAGCGATAACGGAATGGGAGATGACGCGTTGAGCTTGTTCGAGGAGATGACGAAACAAGGCTTGAAACCGAACGATGAAACGTTCCTTGATGTTTTCCTTGCTTGTGCTAACGTGGGTGGAATCAAAGAAGCGTTTTTGCATTTCGATTCGATGAGAAACGAGTATGGGATTAGTCCAAGAACAGAACATTATTTGCGTCTTTTAGATGTTCTTGGCAAATGTGGGTATCTTGTCGAGGCAGAGCAGTACATCCGCGAGCTTCCGTTTGAACCATCAGCTGATTTCTGGGAAGCCATGAAGAGCTACGCTAAGCTTCACGGAGATATCGATTTAGAGGATTTCGCCGAGGAATTATCGATAATTGATCTTGACCCTTCTTCTTTAAAGGCTGTAATCAAGAAAATTCCTACCCCTCCACCAAACTCATTCAAGGAGACAAGCATGGTTGCTAGTAAGAGTAGGGTCCTCGAGTTTCGGAACCCGAGTTTTTACAAGGATGAAGCAAAGGAGATGGCTTTAAAGAAATGTCCCGTTTATGTCCCGGAGACACGATGGGTTTTGCATGACATTGATGAAGAGGCCAAAAGAGAAGCACTGCTTCACCACGACCACAAGTTAGCGATTGGTCATGGTTTAATGAACACGCCGGCTCGGGAGACACTCTCGATCTTGAAGAACATCCGTATCTGTGGGGATTGTCATAACTTTATCAAGATCATGTCCAAAATGGTTGGTAGAAAGTTGGTTGTTAGAGACCACGAACGTTTCCATTAGGCCTGGCATAAAAACCGGACCCGAATAACCGAACCGAACCGAACTGAAATAGAAGGAACCGAACCGAATCGGAACCGGCCTAAATATCCGAATGGGTCCTATATTTTTATATCCGAAAACCCGGAACCGAACCGGAACCGAACCGGGAGCCGAATGGGTATAATAAATATCCAAAATATAATTATATATCCAAAATATTTGTTGTATTTATACTTTAAATAACTTAAATACTCAAAATTGCAATTATAAACCAAATATATTAGTTATGTTTAGAACAAAATAACTAAAATATTCAAAATATTTTAAAATTTTTAGTTATATTTATCAAATTTTAATTATTTTAAAAAAAATTTAGATAATTTGTATATCCGGAACCGACCCGGACCCGAACGGAACCGAACCAAACCCGAAC
>JAHZTW010000001.1:438546529-438583269 GCA_020283515.1 Alliaria petiolata | reverse complement strand
TTTATAAAATTCGGCCGAGTCTTATTATGATCATCGAATTTGTAGTATAGTCATGGACCACGGGTTTGTCCTCACTCCCCCTCATGAATATACTATAATTTCGTGATGCTTGAGACAATAAATCTGACGAGTTTCCCTTGTGCACATGTAACACAACGTGAGACTCTATGGGATAACTCTTTGTGCCGTTTTCATGATCAATCTTTGCATCAAGTTTTGGACTTGGATGGCTAGTCCAGTCATGCCATATAGTGTAAATTTCGTGGGGTATACCAATTTTGGTTACCATGGCTTTTGCCTCTATCATACTGATCTTTGGCATAGTCTAGATCAGTAGAGTATAGTCTCGACCATTTTCTTTTAATGCCTTAGGCGATCTGAAGGAATTTTCATTTCCTTTTGCCCATTGTTTCTATTTGGAAACCATTCTTATAACTCAATGGGCTTTGTATGGGTGAGAAATTCATGCCCTTTAGGCAATGCCTTTTGGTTGAGATTTTATACTTGCAATAAAACAAGCAATAAAACATTCATATTATCAAGCAAGAATCAAACAAGATAATAGCAATAAAATAAACTCAAAGTAGTTTAATGCCAAACAAATCCAAAGTCATAAAACCAAAACAAAACATGAATGCAAAACAATTTTAATGCCTATTTTAAAACAATCTGATGTCTCTATGAGACTATTATTTTCGTAATCCATAAGGTCATCACGTTCATGATCGAAGTCGCCTTCTATATCATGCTGGATCATGTGGGCTTCTGGATTCTTCCCTTTAACACTCTCTTGATAAAGATCCACAAGGTGTCTGGGAGTCCTACATGTCTTGGCCCAATGATTATCCATCCCACATCGATGGCAAACAGACTTGGTCGGGCCGGACTTGTGTCCGGTTTGGTTCCCGTGGCCATGCCCTTGGCCACGGCCTTGTCCGCGGTTAAAGTCAGATCCGCGGGCATTCTCTCGACCATATGGGTGGTAGCGACCACGCCCTTGTCTCGTTCCACGCCCACGGCCGCGGTTAAAATCAGATCCACGGCCGCTATACTTTTGGTATCTTTGGACATGGTTTGCCTCGGTTTCCATCTTAGTGCCCTCGACCACATGGGCTTCTGGAAGTGGGGTTGATCCACGAGGTCTCATCTCGCTGTTTCTCATTAGCAATTCATTGTTTTGCTCCGCAAGCAATAAACAAGAGATCAAACTTGCATAGGTCGTGAAGCCTCTCTCACGATACTGTTGCTTGAGTGGAAGGTCGAGAAGGTATTTTCAAGCATATCCTTCTCTGTCACAATCTCGCCACATAGCTTCAATTTTGAAACTATCTTAAATATGGCCGAGTTGTATTCATCCACGGACTTAAAGTCCAGGAGCCTTAAGTTAAGCCAATCATATTTGGCCTTAGGCAGTATAACCATCTTCTGATGATCATATCTCGCCTTTAACTCCTTCCAGAGATCAAGAGGATCCTCAAGCGTCAAGTATTGATCTTTGAGACTCTCAAAGAGATGGTGGCGTATGATTAAAATCGCCTTATACATATTCATCTCGGATTCGTTATTTGCATCATTAATGCATTCACCGAGCCCTTATGATTTCAGCATGATCTTTGCATCTAAAGTCCATTGCAAGTAATTATCTCCTGAGAGATTAAGGGCTGCGAAGTCCAAATTATTGACTTTCGCCATCTGAAATCAAGCATCGGTTTTCTCTTTGGATTTTAGGGTTTCTTTCAACCGATTTTATCATGATATTTTAATTCAAGGAAGTTTCCAATTTTTAATCCTAAACATGCGGTTCTAGGTGATAAAGGTAAACATGAAATTTTCCAAATTCAAAATAAGGAAATTGTCCAAATTTCAAATAAGGAAATTTTTCAAAACAAATAAGGAAATTTTCCAAAACGAATAAGGAAATTTCCAA
This sequence comes from Alliaria petiolata, assembly GCA_020283515.1. Lineage (NCBI taxonomy): Eukaryota > Viridiplantae > Streptophyta > Magnoliopsida > Brassicales > Brassicaceae > Alliaria > Alliaria petiolata. Next base: position 438,581,342 of record JAHZTW010000001.1, on the reverse strand, counting down.
TTTGCGATTTTAATGTTTAGAAACAATCCATGCGATTTTACCAAAACAAGCAATCAATCCTTTACAAGCACATGAATCGGTTTTAGGGTTCAAGTAGTATTAATGTTCAAATTCGATTATGACATGTAATGCTATCATGCGGTTTTAAAAACATTAAACAAGCTAAGGAAAACGGTTTTAAATCAAGCAAGCAAGTTCATCAAACAATCCGAGTTTTAGGGTTTCATAAGCTTAGGTCCAATTCGATTTTTAGGTTTTAAGAAATCAAACAAGTTTAAACAATCAAAACGATTTTTAGGTCTTATCTTTAGCTTAGATTCAATTCAATTCAAGTTCTCAAAAGATCAAACAAGTTTAGATGAGAGAATCGGTTTTTTAGGGTTTTATAATCATTAGGTCAGATTTCGATTTTTATGTTCTAGGGTTTTAAAAATTTGTTTATACCTTTGATCCTTCTTTTGGGTTGAATGGAATGTACCGGGAGCTAAAAGACCTTGGTAAAACTTCGGCTTGGATTGCGCGGCTACTTGGCGTCGGACCGGTTGACTTGTCGTCGAACGGCTTCGGGACGGATGGTGGTTTGGATCGGCTGCGAACTTTTAGGGTTTTTCTTTTTTCGGTGGCTAGGGTTTATCAGAGCAAGCTCGTGCTGATAACGTGTTATGAATAACTTGTATTCTATGTATTATTATGGAGGACCAATGGTCTCTTTATATAGTGGTTACATAAAGGAGAGAAAAGGAAATTGTCCTTTTACTACTCATACAAGGNTATCATGAACGAAATTGTTTATTTTTGTTTGTGTTGATTTTGCAGGAAAGAAAAAAAGTAAGAAGAAATGAAAATGTGAGAACGAGAGAGAGATAGAGGTAAGGAAGATGATGGCACATAATGCCAAAATCGCACATGCTCACCCTACGTCATTACAAATTCAAGCGGCGAAAGATGACAGCTGGTCGCCAAATTTAAAGAAAGTCTTATGTGCAGGTTAATGACACAAAATGTAATTTGGAGATTAAAAATTTGACCTCTCGGTACTATTATGTCGAACACTAATAAGAAAAACTATCAGCTAAATTTATATTCTTTTGTCACACTTAGCTATGCAGCAAACTGACCCCTTAACAAATTTTGGCTAAAATCTGTATCTCCTTTATATTATTTGAGAAGCATTTTTAAAGGGTATCTTTACTTTTAAAAATATTTACAGTGGTGTCATTTTACTGAAGTGTTAACACCACATTCATTCTCACCAACCATTTAAAATAGACTTATTTCAATAAAGTGATTACTTTATATGCTATTATCCATTTTTTAATTTTTAATATAACCAAAAAAATATAAATTTTTTTTTGTTATGATTCATTTCCTAAAATTTATACAAATAATTAAATGAAATAGAAGTTAACAATGATTTAATATTATACATATTCAATTACTACTTTGCTTAAATTTGTTTTTCCTTATCAAAAAAATGTTTTTAGAACATATTATATTGTTAACATAACAAATTATTATATAAAAATACTAGATTAAAATATTTTACTATAATTTAATTTTTAAGTTATACAAAATTAAATAAATAATAAATTATGTTATCACCTAAATTAATAGTAATAGTATTAACCGTTACGTCTGCTTCCATGTCATCTGTCACGTCAGCATCAGTTGCCACGTATTCATTAGTTGGTATATGGGTGGGTCGTAATAATTTTGCTTTCATTCTCGTGTCTTAGGGTTTTTGCCGATCACCATTGCTTCTTCTCCAAAAATTCAGAGAAATGTCCTCTCTAATGGCGATTTGCTCCGCACGGACCCATAAAATTGTGACGATAGGTTCTCTGCTTCAGGTACATTTGTCTTCTCCCCAGATTTCCTCACAATTCGCCTCCGGGACCACAACCTTCGCCGTGAACTCATTTTCGAGCAAAAAACCTGAGCACATCCTCCGTCACGAGTGATTACTACCCTAATTCTCAGTCGATCGCTCCTCCTCCGCCGCCACAGCGGCATAATTCATCTCCGAGCTTCGATTCTCAGCGTTTTCAAAGCCAGACGAACACTAATCAGAGCGACCATTACCGGAATCCTAAGCCTCCGTCACGACGGCCATATCCACCTTCGAGCACTAATCATAGACCGCCGCAAAACCAGTACTATAACCCTAATCAGTGGATGCCTACGGAGCAACTCAGGAGCTCAAACATGAATGTGACAGTCCCTACCGTCGAAGAGGTAATGCGCTTGTGCAAGCTCAAGAAACATAAAGATGCCGTTGGATTGCTTGATGATGGAGCCCTGCCTGATGGAGAATGCTTCTCTTTGCTGTTTGAGTCATGTGCGAGTCTGAAATCAATTGAGCATTCCAAGAAGGTACATGATCATTTCCTCCGGTCTAAGTTTAGAGGTGATCCAAAACTGAACAAGTTAGTGATTGGTATGTACGGGGAGTGTAATAGTGTCACTGTTGCTAAGAGAGTGTTTGATCACATGGCCGATAAAGATATGGATTCTTGGCATCTGATGATGCGTGTGTATAGCGATAACGGAATGGGAGATGACGCGTTGAGCTTGTTCGAGGAGATGACGAAACAAGGCTTGAAACCGAACGATGAAACGTTCCTTGATGTTTTCCTTGCTTGTGCTAACGTGGGTGGAATCAAAGAAGCGTTTTTGCATTTCGATTCGATGAGAAACGAGTATGGGATTAGTCCAAGAACAGAACATTATTTGCGTCTTTTAGATGTTCTTGGCAAATGTGGGTATCTTGTCGAGGCAGAGCAGTACATCCGCGAGCTTCCGTTTGAACCATCAGCTGATTTCTGGGAAGCCATGAAGAGCTACGCTAAGCTTCACGGAGATATCGATTTAGAGGATTTCGCCGAGGAATTATCGATAATTGATCTTGACCCTTCTTCTTTAAAGGCTGTAATCAAGAAAATTCCTACCCCTCCACCAAACTCATTCAAGGAGACAAGCATGGTTGCTAGTAAGAGTAGGGTCCTCGAGTTTCGGAACCCGAGTTTTTACAAGGATGAAGCAAAGGAGATGGCTTTAAAGAAATGTCCCGTTTATGTCCCGGAGACACGATGGGTTTTGCATGACATTGATGAAGAGGCCAAAAGAGAAGCACTGCTTCACCACGACCACAAGTTAGCGATTGGTCATGGTTTAATGAACACGCCGGCTCGGGAGACACTCTCGATCTTGAAGAACATCCGTATCTGTGGGGATTGTCATAACTTTATCAAGATCATGTCCAAAATGGTTGGTAGAAAGTTGGTTGTTAGAGACCACGAACGTTTCCATTAGGCCTGGCATAAAAACCGGACCCGAATAACCGAACCGAACCGAACTGAAATAGAAGGAACCGAACCGAATCGGAACCGGCCTAAATATCCGAATGGGTCCTATATTTTTATATCCGAAAACCCGGAACCGAACCGGAACCGAACCGGGAGCCGAATGGGTATAATAAATATCCAAAATATAATTATATATCCAAAATATTTGTTGTATTTATACTTTAAATAACTTAAATACTCAAAATTGCAATTATAAACCAAATATATTAGTTATGTTTAGAACAAAATAACTAAAATATTCAAAATATTTTAAAATTTTTAGTTATATTTATCAAATTTTAATTATTTTAGAAAAAATTTAGATAATTTGTATATCCGGAACCGACCCGGACCCGAACGGAACCGAACCAAACCCGAACCAAAAAAGCAAAATACCCGAATGGGTTCTATTCTCTAGAACCGAACTATCCGGACCCGAAAATAACCGATCCGAACCCGAACGGGTACCCGAATGTCCAGGCCTATTTTCCATAACTTCAAGGATGGCAAATGTTCTTGTGGCGATTACTGGTAGTTAATTTTTTTTTATTAACCTTGACAATTTAATGTATAATTAATTCGGTTGAATACAGCTATAGTTGATTATGGTCAAATACGATTACAGTTGCTATGACTTTTTTTTTTTTTTTGGCGTTCAAACAGTTACTAGATGACGATGACCATGAATGTTTGAGTGATTTTGGTTTGACTTGTAGTTTCTGATTTTGGATTTTGGATTTTGGATTTTTGGTTAGAGCTAATGGTGTTTTATTTTGCTTTTGATTTTTACATATATATATTTTAATACAAAATATTGACTTAATTAGTTTTTTTTTTGTTTAGTTTTGGTTATATTAAGTGGTTAAAGTTTGTGAAAGAAATAAATATAATTTATTAATAAAACACAAATATTATTTTTATGAAAATAATAAGTAATACCAAAAATATCTATAAAAATATGCATAGATTTATTTCATAAATGTATATAAATGTTTTAAAAATTATATTATTAATAATATAAAAATTATCAATAAAAATGCGTAGTTATATATTGAAAAGTGGTATGTAGTTAAATATCAATTGATAAAATAGCAATGTTCATAAAAAAAATTATAAAAAATATAAATATTATGGAATTTTTTTGAAAAATTCACAAAATATAGATTTTGGTTTTTTTTTTGTAAAGTGCCAAAAATTGGTTTCCTATAATTTAAAAAATTTATTTGTTCAAAAATTTGAATGGCTAAAAAATTTAGTTTTTGATAAACAAAAACCAAAAATCATTCTTAAAACTACAAACATTAGGGCATATGTATTGCAGAGCTTTACAAAAGCTTTTAAACAAAAAAAATGAAGAAAAAAATAAAAAAAATATCTTGTGTTAGAGATTTTGAGAGAATCAACTCTGGGAAAAAATCTGAAGAATCGGTTCTGAAGAGAGTTCGACATTCAATTCGTCGAATTTCTTTTTTTTTCTATTGGAAAATCTATTTGTAAAAAAAATAATAATAAAAAAGGGGAAGAGACATCTTACCATTACTGATGCTCTTACATGCCTATAATAAGGTTTACATAACGATTACAATTAAATGACTCTAAATTTTAAGAAATGATTACATTTTGTCAAAATTTAATCAACTAAACAAAAGGTTTGAAAAATAGCTTAGCCCTAATGTATTCCCCAAATTCACATCTTTAAAAAAGAAGTTTTGTGTTGTAGGAGGTATTGCACATTTTTAAATTTTAAGTTGGACAAAAAAAAAATTGGATGGAAAGTAATTTTGCATTTTTGGAACAAAAAGGTTAGATTTGCAGAAGTTAGATACGTTGAGGACTGTTTTGCAAATTCCTATTTTTCTTTCCTGCGTTATCCTCGTCCCCAATCGACTAGGGTTTTGGTTTTCACCATTTCTGTTCCAAAAACTGAGAGAAATGTCTTCTCTAATGGCGATTCGCTGCGCACGGACCCAGAAGATTGTCACAATAGGTTCTCTGCTTCAGGTACGTTCGTCCTCTCCCCGGATGTCCTCTCAATTCGCCTCCTGGAACTCAATTTCGAGCAAAAACCTGACCACATCCGCCGTCACGAGCGATTATTACCGGAACTCTCAGCCCGTCGCAACTCATCCGCCGCAACAACGGCCGAATCCGTCTCCGGGATTCGATTCTCAGCGTTTTCAAAATCAGACGAACACCAATCAAAGAGTGCCGCAAAACCCTAATCAATGGATTCCGCAAAATCCTCAACACGGTGGTCACAACCCTCAAAGCGGTGGCGCTGGTAACAATTATCAGAATCGTGGTCAGTATCAGAATGTTCAACAAATCCCTCAGAGCCAGTATAATCCGCAGCAACCCAGAAGCTCAAATCAACCCGCTAATCAGATGAACAAGCAGAACAATGAGGTAGCTCCTACCGTTGAGGAGGTGATGCGTTTGTGCAAGCTCAGGAGATATAAAGATGCTATAGAATTGCTTGATAAGGGAGCTTTGCCCGATAAAGAATGTTTCTCTTTGCTGTTTGAGTCTTGTGCGAGTCTGAAATCGCTTGAGCATTCCAAGAAGGTACACGATCATTTCCTGCGTTCTCAGTTTAGAGGTGATCCGAGAGTGAACAACATGGTGATTAGTATGTTCGGGGAATGTAGGAGTGTCACTGATGCTAAGAGAGTGTTTGATCACATGGCCGATAAGGACATGGATTCTTGGCATCTGATGATGCGTGCGTACAGTGATAACGGAATGGGAGATGACGCGCTGCATTTGTTCGAGGAGATGACGAAACAAGGCTTGAAACCGAACGAGGAAACGTTCCTTGATGTTTTCCTTGCTTGTGCTACTGCGGGTGGCGTGAAAGAAGCGTTCTTGCATTTCGATTCGATGAAGAACGAGTATGGGATTAGTCCGAGGACAGAGCATTACCTGGGTCTTTTAGATGTTCTTGGCAAATGTGGACATCTTGTTGAGGCAAAGCAGTACATCCGCGAGCTTCCGTTTGAGCCAACTGCTGATTTCTGGGAAGCAATGAGGAACTATGCTAAGATACACGGAGACATCGATTTAGAGGATTACACAGAGGAATTGATTGTTGATCTTGACCATTCCAAGGCTGTAACCAACAAAATCCCTACCCCTCCACCAAAATCATTCAAGGAGACAAGCATGGTTTCTAGCAAGAACAGGATCCTCGAGTTTCGGAACCTGACGTTTTACAAGGACGAAGCGAAGGAGATGGCTGCAAAGAAAGGGGCGGTTTATGTTCCCGACACCCGATGGGTTATGCATGACATCGATGAAGAGGCTAAAGAACAGGCGCTGCTCTACCACAGTGAGAGGTTAGCGATTGCTTATGGTATCATAAGCACCCCGGCTCGTAAGTCCCTCACGGTCATCAAGAACCTCCGCGTCTGTGGTGACTGTCACAACTTCATCAAGATCATGTCCAAGATCATTGGTAGAGAGTTGGTTGTGAGAGACAACAAACGTTTCCATCACTTCAGAGATGGTAAGTGTTCTTGTGGCGATTACTGGTAAGAGCTCAGGTTCTTGTATAGCACTCTAAGCTCTCCAGAACTCAGCTAGCAGTTGGGAAATGAGATAGTATTTGCTTACGCTGTAACCAACAACTTTCATCTGCTTTAGACCCTTTTATAGTATTAAGTTTATTATTGCTTTTTTAATATTTTATTGGTCCTATTCTGGCAGAACATTGAAGATCATTTCTGTTCAAAGTTGCAAGATTTCATGTTTTGAAATTAGATTGTATAAATAATGAACTTCAATTACAACAACAGAGAGAAACAGAGAGAGAGAGAGAGAGAGAGATCTGTTTAGACAATGTTTTTGGTTTGAGTCATCATCCTCATGAACTTCAATTACAATAACAGAGAGAAACAGAGAGAGAGAGAGATGTTTAGACAATGTTTTTGGTTTGAGTCATCATCCTCATGAACTCTTCCATATTAACCAACCCATCTCCATCTGTATCAACAGCTTTCACCATCTTCTTGCAGTCTTCTAAGCTACATCTCTCCCCAAGCTTACTCAGGACCGACATCACTTCCTCTGCGCTTATTTTCCCGTCGCCGTTGAGATCAAAAGTCCAGAAAGCGTTTTGTATATCCGAAGATCTAAACCCTCCACTTCTCTTATGTGCTTCTATAAACTCCCTGAAGTCAATAAACCCATCGCCGTCAAGATCCACGGCCTTAAAGATCTTAGGCACGTCCTCGATCGCCTTCTCTTGTCCTAGAGCTCTCAGCACAACCTTGTACTCGGTCTGAGAGATTTTCCCGTCTTTGTCCGAGTCAAACCTGTTGAAAACACGTCTCATCTCGTTGATTGTAGGCTGAGAGACCCCTCCTGATCCTGGTGAAGACATGCCTGAGGATTGTCGGTCTCTAGAGAACATCCTTGAAGGCTTTCTCAACATCTTGTTCTTAGAGAGCTTGTATTGCAGCTCAAGAAAGCTCACGTTCGACATTTCTGATTTGATTCTTGTGATGGGGCTTTTAAGAAACCCCTCGATCTCACAATTTATAAAGGGAACAAAGAGAAAAAAATATAAATTCCTTTTAGCTAAAAGATGACTAGAAGAGAGAGTCTTGGGGTTGAAGAAACATGTGACTTTATTCCTTGGCAATTTAAGGTTCATGTTGAGTGAGAGAGAGATTCGAGAAATGAAGAGGATAAGATTAACAAGGAACAAGATCTGTGGGTAAACCACAAGGAAAAGTATAAATAATGTTCCGGGACCGAAAGTTAGAGAAAAAGATCATTCCTTACGAACTTGTACTTTTGGAATCTGATTCCACAATTGTATAACTATGTCCATCCAAATTCATCAGTTTGTTTCATCATCGAGACGCAGTATTTGGATGCAGTTTTGAGATGTTATTCGTTTTGTCAAATTAAAAAGTGTATTTCAATATGCATCCAAAATATTAAACTAGAGTTTGTATACATCAAAGTGCATCCAAAATTAAAAACGACTTTACACCAAAATTAAGAAACATGTGATAAAATGCCTTTATTCACAATCACAGTTTAAATTATTCACAATCACAGTTTAAATTATTTATATTGTATGTAAAAGTTTCTCATCAAAATAATAAAAACGTCTTTACACCAAAATTTTGGAAATGCATTGAACGATAATATAATGTTTTACTGTCAAAACCACAAAATAGCATATTCCGCATAATTATATTATTTTAGTTTAACTAAATAAAACTAATAATAATATGCCCTTAAAGTTTTCAAAAAAATCGATGTCCTAAACAAGTGTTTCTTTTTGTTACATGTAGGTATAACCCTGACTAAAAGATAAATAAATAAAAATGTAAAAAATAGCGGGATCACTATGCGTAAAATTAACCTAGTACTTTATAAATAATAATGTTATGAAAATCTTATTGGAAATATTTTTTTGTAAGATTTTGTAAATTGAAGTTTCAGACCGTTTAAAATAGTATGATAGTCAAATTGGTACCAAAGTGGCATTTAACTTATCTTGGCTATCATTGAAGATATCGTATTAAGTGATGGAGTCAATGTAATATTTCATATTCAATAAAACATTGGTCCCAGTGAGGATGAATAGTTTATATTTAGAGGTATTTTTGCCACTTCAGATTACAAAATAGACACCATTAAGTTATTTTGGCCGCTTTGCTTCCTATTATACCTTTGTCCAATAATTTCAATGGTAGGCAGTAACTTTTTACATCTTGCCGCCAGCTATGTCCGCTAAACGCCACTGCCGAATGCAATTTGTTTTTTTTTTTGGCGACGTTTCATGACTTGATAGTCATGTACAATCACTTGTGAAAAAGCAAGAACTTCTAGAGAAAACTTTAAACACAGAGATTCTCAAACAATTTTCTCAATTAGATTTTATCTCAAATGTAACTTACAAGAAACCAATGTTTTAGAGAACTTACAAGTATATCTCTTAAAACATAATCTCCCAATTTGATTTCCCTTACAAGAAAAACCAAAAACCCTTTTAGCTTTAGAAAACTTAGATTCTTAATCTCTCAATCTCTATTTTCTAAAGCCACATCTCGTCCTCTATTTATAGCCATAAAGTCCAAGACATTTACAATTTCATAATCCTAGAATAAGACTAATTTCCTCTTATCCCTTGATTTCCTTTCTTCTTGTTTTTCCTTTTTCTTTTAAGCTTACAAGCTTTGATTAACCATCTTCAATGTTTTCCTTTTCTTCTTTGTGTGCAGCTTACGTCTAATTTCTTCATTTCAAATGTTGCATCTTCAATCTCCCCCTTTTTAACTCATTTTGAGTCTTCCAAGCCTTCTGCAAAAAATCAATGGAAAAAATATATGCAACATCCGTAACAGCCCAAAGTACGCAACAGCGCAAACGCAAACTGCTCCCCCTTAATCTGAAAACTCCCCCTAAATCCCACTTCTCCCCCTGCTTGGATGCATAAATGAGTTAAAACCTTTTAAATGCCAAAACCTCTTCGTGGGCTCTAATGAGGATCTTCTCCAAAACCTTCTCTAAAATCTGAGCGAGTCCTATCTAACTCAAAGACGTCATGTGCCTCTTCTTCCTCAATGACTAAAGCCCATATTGTTTTTAACTCAGCAAGCCCAAAAGCAAAAATGACTGAAGCCCATTAATTTTTTTTTTTAACTCAGCAAAGTCCACGTGCCTCTTCTTCCCCAATTACTTCTTCTCATCGTATCTTCTTTATCTTTTCGGATCAAACAAAGCTGTTTTTTTTTAAAGAACATGACCAAAATAAGATCAATCTCGTATGGGTAGTTTCCTTCTTCTTCTTTCACGAATCTTCACAATCGTTGACACAAATCATCTTCCAAGCTTCTCACAACAGTTGCCTTTCTTCACGATGCTTCACAAAAACCAATTTCCATCATAAATTCTCTCTGGTCCCGTCAGAGTTCTCAGGCAAAATTACAAACGTCGTCGAGCTCCTTTGGTGAATTCAGGTAACCCTTTGAGTGTTGAATCATCTCTTATGTCTCTGTATCTCCCAAAATTCCTGAGCCATGCGAAATCCCAACATGATTTCATGAACTTTCCTTCTCCATTGTTGCAGCTTTTCCGATGAAGCTCGAGGACGAGATTCGTTGCCAAAACAGAGTCCTTGCTGTCACTTGAATCTTCAGATGCAGCTTCTTCTATATGTAAATCAGAATCAGCACGAACAATCTCCAAAGCTTGTAAATCAGAATCACGCAAGGTAAGATTTTCAGCCTCGGTCTTTTGCTTACTCCTTCTTGATTTAACTTTTAGACCCCAAAAAAAAAAATCCAAATTGATTTTAAAAATGTAAGCAACATTCTTAAATCAAAATTGAAATCACGCATCTGGTCCTTCACGATACACAAACTTTTCTTAAAACACAAAAACTTCTCTTCTTCAAAAGCTTGATCTGACTCCACAAACAAATTCCTTCCGAGTCAGTTTCCCTTCATATATTCAGCTCAAACTTTAGAATTCACAAACTCCAATAGCTTGCCTCAAATTGACGAACTGATTGAAATCCAAAGGCTTTGTAAATAAGTCTGCGAGTTGAAAATCAGTTCCAACATGCTCAATTATCACTTCTTTGTTCTCAACCAACTCTCTAATAAAGTGATGCCTTATATCAATGTGCTTTGTTCTTGAATGTTGAACTGGATTTTTTGATATATCAATTGCACTCTTGTTGTCACACCGAACAAGGAAGGGACTTGATTTAACTCCATAATCTTCAGCCATTTGTCTCATCCAAAGTAATTGAGTGCAGCAGCTTCCCATAGCTATATATTCAGCTTCTGCTGTAGACAGAGAAACACAATTCTGCTTTCTACTGTGCCATGAAATCAGATTGTTTCCCAAGAAAAAACAGCCTCCACTTGTACTTTTTCTGTCATCCATACATCCTGCCCAATCTGCATCACAATAACCAGCAAGATTGCAATTTGTTTCTCGTGAATAGAACAATCCATAGTTTGCAGTCTCTTTAACATATTTGATAATTCTCTTCACAGCATGTAGGTGAGATAGTTTTGGTTTTGCTTGATAACGTGCACATAGACCAACGCTTAGACATAAATCTGGCCTGCTAGCTGTGAGATAAAGCAAGCTACCAATCATCCCTCTATACAGTTTTTCATCCACATCTTCTCCTGCAAGATCCTTAGATAACTTTGTTGTAGTACTCATTGGAGTTCGAGCACCTTTGCTTGAATCAAGTCCAAATCTTTTGACTAGATTTTTAGCATAGGTACTTTGAGACAAAGAGATTCCTTCTTCTGTCTGAATAATCTGCAATCCCAGAAAATATTTAAGCTCTCCAACTAGGCTCATCTCGAATTCACTTGTCATATTCTTCACAAACTTGTCCACACAAACTTGTCCACAAGATTCTGTGATGTGCTTCCAAAGATGATATCATCCACGTAAATTTGCACTAACATCAGATTGTTTCCATCTTCAAGAATAAACAATGTCTTGTCAACACTTCCTCTTGAAAATCCTCCTTCTATAAGAAATCCAGTAAGTCTCTCATACCATGCCCTTGGAGCTTGTTTTAGGCCATACAAAGCTTTGTGTAATTTGTAAACATGTTCAGGATGTTGTGAATCTTCAAAACCCTTTGGCTGCTCTACATATACTTCTTCTTGTAGAATTCCATTAAGAAACGCGCTCTTGACATCCATCTGATAGAGTTTAAACCCCATGTTACATGCCATTCCTAATAGAAATCGAATAGACTCTAATCGAGCCACAGGTGCAAATGTTTCATCAAAATCTATTCCTTCCTCTTGTGAGTATCCTTGAGCTACAAGACGTGCCTTGTTTCTTATAACAACTCCTTCTTCATCAGTCTTGTTTTTAAAGATCCATTTTGTGCCTACAACATTCACATCTGGTGGTATTGGAATTAACTCCCAAACATTATTTCTGACAAACTGCTCTAACTCTTCTTCCATAGCTAAAATCCAGAAATCATCAATCAGTGCTTCTTTATGATTCTTCGGTTCAATGGTAGACACAAAACAAGCAAAATGAATCACCTTTTTAGCATCACCATATACTGGTTTTTTGAAATCTAGTTTGGCACCTCTAGTATGTCGTCCATCACTTGGGTTTCCAATAATCTGAGATGCGGAATGATTCTTTGGAACTTTAATCTCCTGATTTGTAATAGAACTACCATTGTCATCAAAGTCCTCTTCATTATCAGTCTCATCGTCACCTTTCTTTGGTAGATCTTTATCTTTTGGTAAATCTTCATCTTCTGAATTTTGTTGCTGCGAATCTGATGATGAAGTTTGCTGATTTGAATTTTCTTCAGATTCTATTACTCCATCAGACGAGAAATCGTCAAAGACGACATTCATTGATTCTTCTATCTTGTGAGTTCTCTTGTTAAATACTCTGTAGGCTATACTATTTCCATAATAACCCAAGAAAATTCCTTCATCGCTCTTAGAATCAAACTTTCCCAGATGATCTTTATCATTCATGATATAACACACACACCCAAATATGTGAAAATAATGCACCGTAGGAGTCTTCCCTTTCATCAACTCATAGGGAGTTTTAGTTGTTCCTTTTCTGACATAGACTATGTTTATGATATAGCAAGCTGTGTTTAATGCTTCTGCCCAGAATCTTGTAGGAACTTTGTTTCCATGTATCATTGCACGAGCCATTTCCTGTAGAGTTCGGTTTTTGCGCTCAACCACACCATTCTGTTGAGGAGTTCTTGGAGCTGAAAACTGATGTATGATCCCTTGGCCTTCACAGAATTTACCCATAGCATCATTCTGAAATTCTCCTCCATGATCACTGCGAATCTGTTTGATGCTTCTTCCTCTTTCATTCATTAGCTGAAGAGCCCAAATCTTGAAACTTTCCATTGTTTCAGATTTTTCTCTAATGAATCTGACCCAAGTAAAAAGTGAAAAATCATCTACAAGTACAAAAACATACTTTTTACCAGCTATGCTTTCAACTTGCATTAGCCCCATAAGATCCATGTGTATGAGATCCAGAACAGATTTTGATTGCACATCTTGAACCTTCTTGTGCTGAACTTTCACTTGTTTTCCCATATTGCAGGCACAACATACTAATTTTCCATCGTCTTTTAGTTTAGGAACTCCTCTGATTACTTAATGCTTAACAAGTGTTGTCATGTTTCGTACATTCATATGTCCTAACTTTTGATGCCATAACTGCAGGTCATCTCTTGCATTCATGCATTTATCAGAAGATCGCCACATGTAGCAGTTGTTGCCGGCCCTTACACCTCTCAAGACAGTGTTTCCCTTGTTATCTAAAGCTGAACATTCGGTTCTTGTGAAAAGAACTCTGAGGCCTTGATCACACAACTGTCCTACACTAATCAGGTTTGCTTTTAAACCTTCAACGTAGTAAACATTTGTTAAAGATGGTTGATCAACTCCTTCTGTCATACCTTTGCCTTTAATCCCTCCTTTAACACCATCACCAAATGTTACTTTGCCTTTGGTAATCTTTTTAAAATCAGATAAGCAGTCTTTCTTTCCTGTCATATGTCTTGAGCATCCACTATCAAAGTACCATTCATCAGCTCCCTCTGCATCTATAGACATCAAAGCTTTAGAAGTATTAAATTCTAATTCTTCCTCATCTTCAGAGTCTGATTCTGGAATACAATCCCAAACAAGCTTTTCTTCTTCTTTAAGACTTTCATCTGAAATAATTGCAGTATTGCAGCGAAAGTCTCTTTCATGCTTATGAGGATACGAGCTATCATAGAGATCTTTGGATTTTACCCAGAACTGATTTCTCCATCCATTCCAAGTAAATTTTCTTTGTCTCCATAGTTTCTCTAATCTTTCTTGAAGCTTGTAGCAATAAGCTTTGATATGCCCATACTTGCCACAATAATAACAACATGATCTTCTTGGGTGTTGGAACTGAACTGCGTGTTGTTTCTGAACTTGAGTATGATGATTCTTCTTTTCAAAAGAACGTGTTTCGTCTTCGTGATTTCCTCCACGTAAAAACATAGGTTTGCTAAGGAGAGTTGTTCCTTGATATCGCAAACCCCTAGCTGTTTTTTCAGTTCTTCCTACCGTCAGAATCTTGTCTAGTTCTTTTGTCCCTGAGTTGAGCATCCTGATTTGCTTAAGTTTTTCATCGAGATCCATCTGCACTTGCTGAGACTTTTTTCTTTCTTCTACTAGCTCGAGTTCTAATCTGTCCACCATTGTCTTGAGACTAGTCTTTTCTCTGATCAAGATAACATTCTCCTTAGTTATTTTGATCAAAGTGTCACAGATTTCTTTGTACTCAACTTTCATCTCAACTTCATCTTCATCATCAGTTGAGTCATACTCTTCTTCTTGATCTTTGATTTTGCTTTCTCTTTCTTTTTCATCTTTAATTGCTTCAATGTCTTCAACATCGTCACTTTCTCCAATAAATGCAACAAAGTTACTCAAATCTTCTTCACTTTCGTCATCCTCGGAATCGCTTCCGTCAACTCCAACGTATGAACGATCTCCCCGAGCCTTTTGATCATTAGCACATTCCATTTGAGTGTGACCAAATCCTTTGCATTTAAAGCATTTGATCTCTCTTCTTTTAGCAGTAGGACAATCAACTTTTAAATGTCCATAACCTTTGCATTCAAAACATTGAACATCAGATTTTTTGTACGTTTTCTCAGTTTCTGCTGTTTTAGAGCTTGACCCAAAACGTTTACTTTCTTGTTCTTTTCTGAAACCTCTTGTAAATTTTTTCACCAACATTGCTATTGCCTCCAGTTCCTCTGCTTTCTTATCTTCTGTGACAGCCAGAGCAATGCTTTTACCCTTAGTAGGTTCCTCAGCATTCAACTCCATCTCATATGCTTCAATCATACCTACAGCATCTTCAAATTTAAGAGTGTCTGTGTTTAGAGAGACTCGCATAGAAGTCTTCTGAGCAGCGAATTTAGAAGGAAGACATCTTAGAAGTTTTTTGACAAGCTTGCTATCTTTGTACTTCTTCCCAAGAACTTCAGCTTCATTCGCAATTGCACATAGCTTTGCACTGAATTCTTCAACAGACTCATGCTCTTCCATTCTTAGGTTTTCAAATTTAGAAGCAAGCAGATCTAATCGACTCCTCTTAACTGTCTCTGTTCCTTCAAACACACTTTGCAAAATCTCCCAAGCAGCTTTTGCAGATTTGCAACTTTGTATTAATTCAAACTGTTTTACTTCCACAGATTTGAAGATTTCACACAAAGCTTTTGAATTCCACTTTGATTGCAACTTAGCCAATGGTGTCCATTCATTCTTAGGTTTCGGAATTATATTGCCATCTTTGTCAGCCTTTGTCGGTGGTGACCATCCTTCTTCAACAGCAGTCCAAGCATCTTCATCAATGCTTTTGATCGTGACTGTCATCTTTGATTTCCACCATCCGTACGTTGCCTTATTCAGCACGGTTTGCTTCACCACCACAATTTCTCTAGAATTCTCCATCTTGCCGCAGGATCACACTTGAAAATAAGCGCAGGTGACCTCTCTGATACCAATTGAAAAAGCAAGAACTTCTAGAGAAAACTTTAAACACAGAGATTCTCAAACAATTTTCTCAATTAGATTTTATCTCAAAGGTAACTTACAAGAAACCAATGTTTTAGAGAACTTACAAGTATCTCTCTTAAAATCTAATCTCCCAATTTGATTTCCCTTACAAGAAAAACCAAAAACCCTTTTAGCTTTAGAAAACTTAGATTCTTAATCTCTCAATCTCTATTTTCTAAAGCCACATCTCGTCCTCTATTTATAGCCATAGAGTCCAAGACATTTACAATTTCATAATCCTAGAATAAGACTAATTTCCTCTTATCCCTTGATTTCCTTTCTTCTTGTTTTTCCTTTTTCTTTTAAGCTTACAAGCTTTGATTAACCATCTTCAATGTTTTCCTTTTCTTCTTTGTGTGCAGCTTACGTCTAATTTCTTCATTTCAAATGTTGCATCTTCAACTTGGATATGGGTTGAGGCTTCAATCGCGTTCCGTTGTAGTTGATTTTACTGTAGATTCGTCTCCCTTATAAGCTTGTTCTATTGTAACTTCGAGCGGGTCACAAAAGCGAAGTGTAGACCAAGAAATTTTGAATTGGTGGATTGATCGAGGAAGATGAGGAAAAGTTGTAACGAAATGTGATGGCGGAGAACCAAATTGAGCACGGTGGCAGAAATTCTGAATTTGAAATAAAAGACGAAGAAGAGCTTGATCCGCCGTCTCTTTCGCACTACGGCATAGACTTTACCGGTTTCGTTGGAACTCTGGCGAACTTCATGCAGAGTTTGATGAGCTTGCAAGCGTAGATCCATCTAGTCTCTCCTGTAAATCAATCTTTCTCTTTTTATGTTTGTGCTTTATATGGGCATAATTAGCAGATTTTGTATTATTACTCTAAGACGTGAAATTTGTGTGGTTTGTTGCAGATTCTCGTGATGCGAGAGATTCCGAAGTCTCCCAACAAAATCCACCTCACCCTTTATCATTGATATTGATGGATCCATACTATTGCATCCATACTAAACGGGAGTCGTGTCTTATGGTTGCTAAAGCATGTTTTTTACTTTCTTTATCATTTGGATGCTTAAAGTTTGTTTTTAGTGGAAATACGTGATATGCATGGACGAAGGTCCTCGGTGTAGACAAATTAGACAGATAAAGAAAGGAAAGGCGAGCATTTGCTTGTGACAATAATCCACATGGGCATATTGAAGTAAACAATTATATGTGGTCATACAATGAACATTCAGGATTGCTTGGATATGTGTACCGCATGGTAAAGGGAAGCATGGATGAACACTGTTTGGTTAATTGTGATGTGTAATACTCTTAATTAATGTTATGATTAATGGCACATATAAAGTTGCAATAGCTAAATTCTACATTGTGGATCCTGATTATTTTAGTGCAGCTCTTTATAATCCCTCTCATCAAGAGAGATCCATAGATATTGGTCCACAACAAACTGTCCTCATTGATGTTGTTTCTACAAAATATACTGAGTGGACAAGGTTTCGTGAATAACATTGATACACCATGCATAATATTGGTAATGCGATAATCCACAATTAGCCTTATGGTGTTTGTAAAATACATGTCGTTTTTCTAGTTGTTTTGCTTTGATCTTTGTCTCATTGGACGGTTTAAATAATATCTCGTTCAACATGTATTTATCTTGTCTGGACTTTGTAATCTAATTTTTTTTTAGATAAATATGAATTAAAAAGTATCAAATTTATTTATATGTTTTGTAATTATTTATATATTTTGTAATTATAATATCTAAATCTTAATTTTAAAAACAAATATTATATATATCCTAATTGTAAATAAATTTTGTGTTTTTTTTTTTTTTTTTTTTTTTATTTGTTCACGTGCAATCCCCCCGCAACTCCAAATGTTAGTGGGAATGAGCTTTTGATTTTGAGGGTGTAAAAACGGTAGATAACGTTTTGCATGATTGTTGTCAAACACCAACAACCGGTACCATCCACAAAAGTTGCGTTTGCGGGTGTCAGCGGGAGAAGTCACTAGGTCTGATTGTTTGTGACTGTAGAATCTGTAGACAATCAAAATTTAGTGTACAACTCTAAATCATGCCAATCAAGATTTAGAAACTTTAGGTTTTTTTTTTTTACTCACACCCAAAATATTTCATTTTTTCAATTTTTTTGGTGTACAAAGCTTTTTTTTCTAAAGCATATAATTTTAGGCTTTCCTAAATTTTACAATTCTACTGCCAAAATCCTACATCAATAAAATCTACAACCACAAAAAAAAATCATACAACTATATTTTTACAGCAAAAACGTAAAGCTACAATTGTTACCAATCAAGCCCTTCATTCTTTAACATTTAGTGATGTGTTATATTACTGAAATACCATTGAAGATTTATGATTTTTCTGGTTCATTAAGAATTTTTCGTCATATTTTCATGTTGGAACAAAAAAATATTGTGTTTAAAAGAAATAAATCTCGCAACAGAAAATATTATATATATATATATATGTTTGACCACACAAAAAAAAAATATAACCTTTTGTATTGAAAACACGTGGTGAAATACATCATAATAAATTAAGAAAAGAACAGCTTTAGTAAATTAAAGCATGAACAACAAAAATTGACGGTAAAGGTCCTAAAGGATACGAAAAGGATATCTAAGCAGCGACGGTAGCAAGCGAGACTAAACAAAGCAGAAGAGGCAGACCCAAGCAGAGTCGAGAGCAGACTAGAGCCTCGCACATCCAAGAGAGAAAAACCCTTTACGGAAACAAATCCTTCGCGCAAAGAAGTCCAGAAGCCCACGACACAAAATTGAAGGACAAAGAAACCACCAAATGAAAATATCCGAGAACAGCATCCGAGGGAGCCGGAAGATAGAGAGCCTAGAAAGAAGCAGCTGGCACAGGACCACCGCGACTAAGGCACCACTGCAAGAAACTCAGGGCACAACAGCACGAAGGCCTAGAAAAGAAGTCCGGCACAGGACCACCGAGACTAAGACCTTACCACTGGCTGAGGGAAATGGAACAGAGCAGGACCGAAGCTAGCACCTGAAAATGTTAAGATATTTTTCGGTTCATGTAGATTATCAAGACATATATCACAATTTTCGTATTCTTCTTATGTAACTTGAATTTGTATTTTCTCTAAGTCTCCAATTACAAAATCAACATATAGTTTTCTTGATGCATTTGGATTGAAATCTTCAATTTCAAAAGAGACTTCGAGGCATTGTGTGTTATGTGGTCGACGTGATAGCATAGATGTCCGAATAAAGTTTATTAAATTTTCCGTTAATGTACTTGATGTTGTGTCATCCATATCATGATAAGCGAGGTAGAAGTTAATCATATTTTTGAAGGTAGTATTATTTGCTTGAAGTAATTGATCGGTGCTAAAACAAATTGTGTAGTTGATGTTCTATTTTTGACGGAGTGGACGTGTGATTTTGAGACGTAGTTTGTTCCGGTAGATTGTGTGAAAGAAATTATATGATAGTGTAATGCATATATATATATATATATTCTATTAGAAGTTTGTGTGGTAATAAAAGTGAGTTGTGTTTGTAGATTGTTGTATTATTTTTTCTATTTATAAATTGTTGTAGAATCTTTATTGCAGTTTTTTTTTTGGATTGTATTTAATTATTTAGTGTAGTTGGATTTTTTATTTTCTTTTGTTGATAAGTTTTTCATTCAAATGTAAATGTGTAGAATGAAGGTATGTCAGCCCTGAAAATTTTGGGACTCAGGACGGGAATCTACGGCTGTGGGACGGAAACATAAAATTTGTGAATTGGAAAACAATTCTCAAAAGGAAATATGATAAGAACGTCCCGAGAAATTTCAGAATAATTTGAAAAAAATATATAGAATTTTTTAAGTTTTTCATTTTTAAACGGGTAATTCGGGTACACGATCTAATACTTATTCCCTTCCCATACCCATATTAATAAAACAAATGGTTTCAAATGGGTAATTGTTTTAAATGGGATAGGGAATGAGACGAAAAATTCGAGATGGTACAGGAGGGAACGGGAAACCCGTCCCAAAATTTTCATGGCTCCTGATGAAAAAACTTTACTATGTGTTATATAATATCACATGTGTTTTTTCTATAGTTATGTAGTTAATTATAGGTTTTTTTTTTATTCATCCATATAATCCTATCATTAATTAAGAACAACAAAATAAAGAGATTAAAGAATTAAGTGTTAAAAATATATATATAATTTTTAAGTTTTTCATTTTTAAACGGGTATAGGAAATGGTACGGAAAATTCGGGATGGTACCGGAGGGAATGGGAAACCCGTCCCAAAAACTTTATTATATGTTATATATAGTTATATAGTTCCTGATAAAAAACTTTATTATATGTTATATATAGTTATGTAGTTAATTATAATTTTTTTTGTTATTCATCCATATAATCCTATCATTAAATTAAGAATACCAAAATAAAGAGATATATCAAATCAAATCAATCAAGGAAGCTCGTGTACAAGAAACAATTGGATTCGCCCACCTTTTGGAATGCTAAAATGTAATGTGGATGCAGCTTTTAATAGAATGACAAATCACGTGACAGGGGGTTGGATAGTTCGAGATCATCAAGGTGCTGCAAAGTATTGGGGTTCGGCAAATCTGGGATCGGCTTGTTCTGCGTTGGAAGCTGAAGGAAAAGCTTTGCTCATGGCAATTCAGTGTACAAGGTTTATGGGGTTCAATAACATCATCTTCGAAGGGGATTGCAAGATTCTTATTGATCAAGTAACAGGCAAAACAATGGATTACCACATCATCAATCTTTGTAAAGACATTAACATGTGGGCAGCGCTTCTCCAGGACACCCAATTCAACTTTGTCAAAAGAGGTAACAATGATGCAGCTCACAGTCTGGCTTCTCATGGTCCGCCAGATAACGTTTTCAATTCGAGTTGTTATAATCCGCCTTTATGGCTTTCTCTCCTTTTACATAATGATATTGTAATGTCGTCACATTCAAATTATCAATAAAATTGTCAGTTTCGTCGAAAAAAATAAAATAAAGAGATATATAAAAGAATTAAGTGCTACAATTATGAAGTACACATATCAATTTTTTATGTATTTATTTTTTTCTGTAAATGTAGGTGACACATCACATGCCACATGGCAGCATTTCAAAGCTCACTTTAAAAAAAATCTTATTATATTAGAATATATTAATATAAAAAATAGTTTCGAATGCGTAATTATTTTAAACGGGATAGAAAATGGTACGGAAAATTCGGGATGGTACATGAGGGAATGGAAAACCCGTCCCAAAATTTTCAGGGTTCCTGATGAAAAAACTTTATTATATGTTATATAATATCACATTTGTTTTTTATATAGTTATGTAGTTAATTATAGTTTTTTTGTTATTCGTCCATATAATCCTATCATTAAATTAAGAACAACAAAATAAAGAGATAAAAGAATTAAGTGTTACAATTATGAAGTACACATATCAATTTTTTTTACTTATTTTTTCTTTAAATGTACGTGACGCATCATATGCCACATGACAGTATTTCAAAGCTCACTTTAAAAATACCCTTACTATATTAGAATAGACTAGGAAAATACCAGCGCATACACGCAGGTTTTTTTCTATATATTCTTTCAAAGATGTCTTATTTATATATCTCAAACATTCTATGTTTACAACAATCAAAATTAATTATAATTTGATACATTCAACCATTATATAATTATATTAAAAGAGTATACAATTTTTGTTTGCAAAAAATTTTATTGGGCCATGAAAAAGCGAATATGGTGATGTATTAAGTGTGGTTTGATTCTATAAGGAAGTTTAGTCCAAATTTAATAGGTATTAAAAGTCTAAATTAATTATAATTTGATACATTCAACCATTATATATACTAGAGATCAACCCGCGCGTTGCGCGGTTTTATTTAATTTAAATTTGTATATTATATAATTTCATATATTTACATTATTATTATGTTTATTTTTATTTTATATTTAGTTTTGGTTTGTTCTTTTTTTTTTAATTTTAGATGTTGTTTTAGTTTTTTTTATTATCCTAAAACATATGTACACATATTATTATAAAGTTCTTTTAACATAAATTGTGATGTGTTATTTGTTAAAAAAAACTTATTCCTATGCTTATATGTTGTTGTAAGTATATATGTTTTCATACTCAATATATCTATTCAATTGTTTTTTTTTATGTCCCTTATTTCTAGAAATCTAGCCTGGTAATTTTGGGACATGTTTCTTATTCCGTCCCGTACCCATCTCGAATTTTCCATCAATTCCCAATCCCGTTCGAAATAACTATATGTTTAGGATCATTTATTTTATTCAAACGGGTACGTGAAGAGTACATGAGAGGAACGAATATGAGATCACACACACAAATTACCCATTTAAAAAAATTAAATTTGAAAACTCTATATAGATCCTCGAATATTTTCAAAATTTTCCTGAATTTTTCCAACTTATTTCGATTTTTCCCGAATTTTCCAAAGTTATCCAAAATATGTAAGTTGATCTCTACCCAAATTATTGAGAGTTTGTAAACATATTTTAGGTAAAAAACCTGAAATACCCCATACCCATAAATTGTTTCCCAAAGTTATATTTCAATTTCTAAATTATTCGTTTCTGTCCCGTACCCATAAATTGTCGTCCTAAAACCTGAAATGTCCAGTGCTAATCGATTACAACCAATCTTTTATTTTTTATTCGAAATAACACTTGATTAATTTTTATTCGAAAAGGCATTTATAATTTTTGTGTTTGTAGAATAAGTGTATTTTTACTTTTAAATTTGGTTCTTGTTTGTTTTCTTAATTTTAAATAATGTTTTAGTTTTTTTTTAATTTCAAAATATGTAAACCTATTGTGAAATTCTTTTTCTAATAAAAATTGTGATATGCTAATTGTTTAAAAACTTTTTCTTATATTTATACGCTATTGTAAGTTTATATTTGTCTTTCTATTTAATATATATGTTCAATTGACTTCTTTTTTTTTGCAGTTGCTTATTTACAGCGAGATGAAAAAAATTTATTTTACCATTGATCTCATCCACGCTTTTTTTTTTTTATTCGAATAGCATTATTTTTTTTTTTGGTAGAGAATTTATAGTTTTTGTGTTTTCTAGAATAAGTGTGTTTTTCACTTTTAAATTAATGTGTGAAAACCCAAAAATTTACTTATCCAAAATATATTAAAGCCCATTAAAAATATATATAAAAACCCACTAAAAAAAAAAAATTGCTGATGTGGATAGCTTAGATGGAGAGAGGTTTGCCTAATTATATATATGATTTAAAGAGTATACAATTTTTGTTTGCAGATGATTTTGTTGGGCCATGGAAAAGCAAAAATGGTGATGCATTAAGTGTGATTTGATTCTATATGGAAGTTTAGTCCAAATTTATTAGGTATTAAAAGTTTAAATTATTTTTAAAATAAACTAAAACTTACATGGACGGAATGTGAAAAGAATGAAGACGGTAAGAGTCCTTCCGTCTTCCTCCACAACTTGTTCCATTTCCACAAACTCCATAAAGTTAAACACTCGTATTTATAGCTTATATTTCTTTTTTTTTTTAATTTAGAATTTTTGAAGTTTAATAAATGAGTTTTATCTCTATCCTTATATTAGTTTTGATTAATTTCAATTTATAGAATTATTTTAGATAAATTTTTACATACGATTGCAATTCGAATTCGCTATATAGAAGATTATAAACAAATATTAGACCATACACCTAAAGAAAAATTGACGGGGATCTCTACATCCTCTCTGAAGTGCATATTAAACGATATTCATCAAACTTGTTAGAAGATGCAAAATTTTGATTTGACTCTTGAGTAAGATCACATTCTTGTGATTAGGCCTGGGAATTTGGTTCACAACCCGCGGGTCCCGCCCCGTTAGACCCGCCGCGGGGCGGGTGCGAGTCAAAAAAATTTTTGTTTACAAAAAAGCGGGTTTTGCGGGGCGGGTACTTTTAAAATGCGGAGCGGGTGCGGGTGTTCCAAATTTTTTTTGCGGGTTTGCGGGTTATCCGCTAATATATATATATTTTTTTAAAATGTTAATTATTAAAAAATTTATTGACAAAGTTATTAAAATTTTAAAATATTATGTAATATATGTATCAATTCGCTAGTAGTTTTTTTTATAATTTTAAATAAGTTGTATAGTTGTACATTTCTATTTTGGATATTTTTTATTAGGATTTTTTTTGTTAAAATTATACAAAATATATATTTTTTTATTTTTTTAAATATTTGCGGGTTACCCGCGGGTATTTTGAAATTCAAGCGGGGCGGGTGCGGGTCAAAAAAATTTTGTTTAAATTTTTTTGCGGGGCGGATCGATGCGGGTAAATAAAACTTAAAACCCGCTGCGGGGCGGATCCGACCCGCAACTCAGGCCTACTTGTGATTGGAAATCGATGAATGAAAAATGTCATCCCTTGTATCCATTTCATCCATGCGCGGTTTTCACCTATCCAATTCACAAGCACGGACACAGCTGACTTCACGAGCACGACTTGATAAATTTAAGAGATTGTTTTTTTTTGGAAAAATTAAAGAAATTAATGCGTAAAATATTTTTGTCATATAATTAATTATGAACGGATCAAAACTAACATGAACATAATAAATAAAATTTTGTTATTTCATTAATCAGAAATCTAAAATTTTGACTCAATTCAGAAATTCAAATTTACATATAAAACTATCAAATTTAAAGTCCAAATGTGATCATATATTGTATTTCCTATATATGTGCTTCCAATTGTTAAAAAAAAATGTTTTGAATTTAATGTGTAGTACTTATAATTTTTTTAGAGAGGTTTGTCAAGTAGTACTTATAGCCTAATGGATAAATCAGTTGTCTTATATTGAAATTATTGTGAATTCGAATCTTCATGGTGAGTTCGAATCCTCATGGTGAGTTCGAATCCTCATGAGTGCAAGTTTTAATACAAATAAAATGAAATTTTGAAAATTAAATAATGGATGACACGTGGCACTCTCTCAGGCACTGATGTGTCAAGCTGAGGGAAAGAGTTGGCCATCTTTTATATAATAGACTAGGGTATGTTCCGCGCTACGCGCGGATTTGTTTTGAAAAGTGATTTTCTTTTTTTTTTTAATTATTATTAATTATTGTTTACATTGAAAAGATATAAATTTGTATTATACTTTTTTGTTTTTATAACAATTGGATAATTGGATTGTTTTTGTATATACCAAATAAACACCAAATTTTTGCAAAAGACAATTTTACTCTTTAATAGTTTATCCAAAAAAACACAATTTTACCTTTTAGTATTTTTTTAATCTAAATACTTTTACAGCCAATAAATAATTAGAAGAATTTAATTTACATCTTTGTTTTTTTAATGATTATTTTCAGAAAAGTTTTTTAACCCAAAAAAACCATATTATGTTTGGTGATGTGGCAAATTTGTAGAGTTTTTAGAGGTTATCCCGAACTACGCTAGTGATTTTATCAAATATTTTGTTATTATTTTGGTTTAATAATTTAATTAATTGGAATTACATATTTCAAATATAATATTTGATTTACAATATATTTTTGATGTCAATTTAGAAATCTAAAACAATATATTATATCAGAAAATACATTATGATTTAATTTAAGAATCTTATGTACTATGTTGAAATGCAAA
Source organism: Alliaria petiolata (assembly GCA_020283515.1). Lineage (NCBI taxonomy): Eukaryota > Viridiplantae > Streptophyta > Magnoliopsida > Brassicales > Brassicaceae > Alliaria > Alliaria petiolata. The sequence continues at coordinate 438,555,724 of JAHZTW010000001.1, read as the reverse complement.
AAAAAAAAAAATGAAATTCATAATATAAATCATTTCTTTTTCACCATCTTTGAAAACATTATTGATTTTTTTCTTTTTTTGATAATTTGATATATGATCCAACTCAACAACTATATCTTATTTTATTTCATTAATCAAAAATAATTTACATGTTAAAATAGAAATGAATTATTTTTTCAAACATAGGAATAACCGACTCAAGCACATTGTTGTTAAATTTAAATTTGTTTTTCTTATATTTTTATTTGTTTTTTTTAATGTTTTCCATAAGAAGCCCTTCTTTTTTTACAGTATATATGTTAAGATCATGAAACTTGTACATCTTCTTATCAGAATACACCACCCACGCACAAATATAGAGCTCTCTTATGTTTATAAACCTCACATAATCTCTTAATTATATAGTAGTCATACATAAATAGCAGTTAAAGGTCAATATTGGTGATAGAGATTTCAAAGTAATTTCTTATATGCAAATAATTTATCTTTATATTGCTTACATCAACCATGCTCATAAATTATTTCTTGTATCTAGATTAAACTTAGTTTTTTTACCATCTAAACCATGATTAAACTTTAGCCATATCCTTTAGACTCTTTATCCACCGCTCTCCTCTCACACCATCAACTACCTTTTTTTTTTTTTTTGAACTTTGTCGTCATTTGGAGCCGGATGAACTTCTCGTTTCTTCTCTCTCAGCGACAACTTCTTCTTAGAATACTTCTTTGCTTTTCATTCTATTTCCGACTTGTTTCTTGAAATTATCAACATTTATTTCCAATATATTTTTGACTTTCTATCTTCACCATGTATTCCGAACTTCTCTACTTCTACTTTTTCTATATTTCTTAAAAGTCACAAAGCAAGATAACCAAAGACACCAAATAGTAGTTATGTCTCAATCTATCAAAAACTATTCAACACATGTTTTACAGATTTTGCAAAAAAAAATTATCAAGAAGCTTATGATGATAGATACTTTGTAGATATACATGAGCAAATTTTAAGTACTTCATTTTAACTTCAACAAAAATGAGTATATTCTCAATGTTCTCCTTAACCTAGCATCTTATTAGGTGTCAACAAATAACGACTTCAAAATGGATCCTAAGATATTCAGGACATCGTTTGCGTCCATCTCATTCGCTCCTCCAGATCGGTCATCTTCATCATCAGGCTCGATCGTGTTGGATCGCCCCTCTTCTTTAGCCGTATTTTTTTCACTTGATCGGCCATCTTCACGATATACGACCATCGTGCCTGCTCCTTCTGGAAGGTCATCTTCGTCCTGAAGCTCCGGAATCAAGAACGGAGCGCGAGTCGATGCCTCGCCATCACCCTGCGGAACAACCCCGACCTGGTCGGCTACAAATCGATCGGCTGCAGATTTCCTTAACCAGAAGTCGGTCTCATTCTCTTCTTTCGACCCCGATGAAGACTGACTTGGGGACAAGACGACCTTTTTCCCTTTGGATCGGCTCTGAGCGATCGCATCCTCTCGCAAAATCTTCTGAACCTCGCCCAAGGAAAGGCCGAGCTCATTCGCTATTTCTTGATCCGACCTGTTTTGTCTGTATTTAGGTCGGCCTTTCCCAATCTTAAACATCTTCAAAGATAACGAATGAAGATCTTCAAACAACTCGAATAACACGACGATGGGTCTCGAAGCAGATCGGAGAAATCACGATAAACCACCGAACGAAGACGGCGGAGAAAGATTACCGGCGAAATATAAAAAAATATATAAAAAGTCAGAGAAACGGGAGCTAACCTTTGCAGTATTGTTCTCTCGAGGTGACGAAATGAAGAAGTGAGGAACTCCTCCTCTGTTTATAAAGATTCCTTGAACGGTTCCCAAGAGTCATCATTACTTTGGCGACGGTTCGCATTTCTTTGCAATATTTCTAATCGGCAACCGTCGCATGGGTGACACATGGCAAGCCTAAAATCTTGACGAGCAAACCTACGAAGCTAGATCCTGTTCTCACGCGCCAAAACTAGGGCTTCCCCCATATACGCCGACCCCAAAATCGGAGGGTACGAAGTCAATTCAATTTCATTCACCTTTTAACAGGGCCGACTTCATTCGGCATCGGACAGATCTTTCTAATTCGGTAAACGCACTCGTTTGCCGAACTAAGGGAGGGACTAACTGTTAGAGTCGGGATTCGTATCCCCTCTAAAAGGGGTAATAAAAAAATTCAGATCGGCCCCATTAAAAACCCTACTGTTGGTAATCCCAACTTTAGGTCGGCTACAAGATAAATACCCAAGTTCACTCGCTTATCCGGAGAAAGCGCCAGCTCGGCCATCTCTAGGAGAGTAGGGAAGACACGAGGTCGGCTCTAAATCAACATGAGGAGAAAGTTTCCTGGTCGGCCACCCCCGAGAAAATCATCGCTCGCATCTCTATCAATGGCCGACCTGAAGACAAATTAAGGAGTCCGACCTCGAGACCTTTAGGGAGGCCGACCTGAAGGCATTCAGACCAGGCCGACCCAGCGGCAGCCTGTCAGAACCTCCACTCAATCTCCATTCAGCGCCATGCCGCACTCAATCAGCACCATGCGCATAAGAATCAGCGCCTCGTCGCACACGGGTCAGAGCGCAGATTCCACAGTGTCAGAGTACAGACTCCACTCAGATGAAGATATTTGTATTTTTTAGTATCTTTAAATGTAAGCCCTTCGATCAAATAGATCGTGGCCGTCCAAAATAAGTTGTGCCCTCTATAAATAGAGATCGAACTCATTCGCCAAGAGGGGGTCCTTTTTCGGACTGGAGAACTCTTGTAACCGATTTTTACTCCGATCATCGGAACGATCAAACAAACGCTAAACAGCTCCGGCTGAGTTTAAACTCAATCTTCTCTTGATCCTAACCCGTTAACTCTAATCTTCTTCTACTAAGCCGATCTGAGTTATCAAAACAAACGAAACTCTCATCTGCTTTTAGCAGAGCCGATTCCAGTTACCACAAAAGTGAGGTGTCTTCTGATGGGAAACTTCAGCTATTAATGCATTGAACAATGATCACCGAGAAGAAAGATTTTCTGAATAGTGTGTGGTTGAATCAGAGAAAGGTTAGAATTTGTGTTTCATTAGCCATTTAATCCGATATACATCGATTAGATTTTGAAACTGGAGAACTTAAAACCATCACTACATTTTCAGCAATATCTTGAGAAGAACGAGAAGAATGAACATTTGATGTGTCCATGTTGTCTTCGCATTTGCATTCATTGTATATGTTCATATTTCCGATATCTCTCATCGTTTTCTTCAGTTCTCTTTTACAAATAGATTTAACTTTCTTTTTTTTTGGTCAAATATTCTTTTGTTTCTCTGTATATTAATATCATACCATTTTTCTATATATAAAACTATTATCATCAAAAGTTGTACGTTTCAGTTCACACTTTAAGCTTCGAATTAATTAGAGATCAAAGAACTTTGCTGAATTAGTAGGGAACGATTTTGTGTCCTGATCTAACTAAATTAGACAGTAGTTCCATGAATAGACGGTGAATGTTTTTCCTCACTTCATTGATTAATCAGTTTTGTTGTTAATGTTAAAGCAGGTTGTGACATTTGCATGGATAATTTTGTAACGTGTGTGCTTTTCTATTTTTATCATCAAGTCATGTTGTTATGGTGCTTCGATAAATTTGTTTTTTTCTGTTGTCGTACACACAAGTTTTCATTGCGAGCGCAGGGACTAGACGAAAGGAAAGAACAACATGTCATAGAGTTCCAAGTGTATGATGGTAACAAAAATGGTTGGATACATGATATGAACATATACATACATGATACATGAGAAGAACATATTCCATTGCTTCCAAAAAAAATTACTAATATTTTTGTCATTTTATGTTATTACATATACCATTTAATTTATTTTATTCTTAAACATTGTATTTACCATGTAAGTATAAAGTTATTAACATTTAACTAAAAATACACTACAAAATAATTCTGTTTATTAACATCATAAATTCATAACTATTAACTTAGGTACAAAAAGATATTAAAACCAAACAAAACATTAATGTTGACCCAAAAAAAACAATTTATCAAACAAACCACTACAAATAATGCTGTCATATTTCATATTTTTTACTAAAAAATATTATACATTTCTCATTCACAAATTGTATTTATTTTATAACTTATCTCACAAGTAATAATCCTCTCACTAAAAACTAAATCTTTGTGAAGACAAATCCTTTCTGTCAACGAACAAATTAGGACACATCATATATTCTCACATTAAATATAATTATTAGGACATTAGTACTTTTTTGATATATATTTTGCAAGAAATATATACTTTCCAATAAGAGGAAATTTTAAGAGATTTTTATAACAGTTTTAGTAAATGTTTGAATACAATAAAATTTGTTGACAAATTTAAGATTCTACCAAATCATTGATTTAATATGCTCATTTAAGTCTTGGTCACCTTATTATTCTATAAATTTTCTTTCAGTTTTTCCAATTTTGAACATCTATCAATAATCTCAATACAAAGTAACGAAACTTAAAGAAAACAAAAAAATGGCCAAGGCATTCTCTTCACTTGTCGTCCCCATCATCTTCCTTGTGATGTTTGTCTTAGGTATGCATTTATCTTAAAATTTATACAAAATATATTTCTTTAATATTTGCTCAATTCGTTGGCACATACCTATATGATGTAGCCTTGTAATTCATTGTGATGTTAGCCCTAGGTAACCATTTACATTTATTGTTTATTCATAGAAATATTACAAGATGTTTACGTTATTGTAATTTATTTTTTTGAAACTTTTCTACTGCAATTTCTAGTTTTGGCTTATTTTTATGCAAAATTATCAAATGTGTTGTAGTTCATTTTATTGATATCTTATAAGTTTTAATGATTTTTTATTATCTAAATTAAAAAAGCGATTTTGTTTGATACAGTTGACCAGAATATGGGTGAATATAGTTGTGAGTACGTTTGGGGCAATTGCAAAACTTATCCAGTTTGCTTAACGCGATGCACTCGTGCTTTTGGAGTAGAACCGGATAAAATGTTGGCAACGTGTGACCACACGGGTCGCAAAATCGGTGGCTCAGGAACATGCACATGCAGATGGAATTGTAAATGATAACAATCTTATATGATTCCAGCAATATTTTGAGATTTAAATTCTTCATAATGTATCAGCAGAAATCCAAATATGAATATCAAAATCATATTCGATTGAACTTTTGATATCAATAAAAGTTATAACTAGATTTTGGTCAAATTGGTGGGAGCTAATATATTTTTTTTCATATCAAACCGAATTTTGTCTGGCAAAATGAGACCTTAAAAATTGAAAATCTAAAACTAAAGTGTTTTTGATATACGGTTTTACAAAACTGAACCTTTTTTATTTCCAATTGTGTGAAACCAACACTTATTTAGAAGTGTTTATAAATTAAACAATTTTTTTGTTGTGCAAAAACATGTTTCGATTTTTTGTTTCATTCGACACTTTAATAAAAGTAACACTCTTTGATCGGTTGTCAATATTGTAGGAACCAGTTAACATAAATAACATCAAAAAAATTTTTAATTCCGAAGCATATATTAGATAACTAATTTGCCATTAATAGTCCATTGAATCACCTTTTTTCCTCGAATAAGAGCCTACTGAAAGGGTGATTCAGAATTTTTGTAGTTGAATCAATTGAAAGACAAGAAACAAGCTTAGTTTTGGCTATTGAAGCTGGTTCTGTTTCATTCTCATAAATTTACATGCAATGGAAGACGTCATGTTTTTGCCTATGTACGACCAAGGAAGAGAGGGAAGTTGTGATTCAAATACTGTATATACAAAATGGAACCATTCTTCTCATTCTTCTTCTATATTGAGTGGTTTCTCGTGTATTTCATATTTGTTTTGGAAATATATAGTCAATCAAATCATTCCAAGTTTGTTTTTATATATATATTTACAAGAAATTTCTACTTTCCAATAAGAGGAAATTTTAAGAGATTTTTATAACAATTTTAGCAAATGTTTGAATACAATAAAATATGATTTTAACACATTCTACAAAATCATCAATACAATAAGATTTGTTTACAAATTAAGATTATACGAAATCATTAATTTAATATGGCCCTTTAAGTCTTGGTCATCTTATTATTCTATAAATCTTCTTTCAATAATCTCCAAATTTTGAACATCTATCAATATTATATATTCTAGGGGATTTCCCGGCTACGCCCGGATTTGTTAAAAATAGTTTGTTTGATATTTTGATTTCAAGAAAGTTATTTTAATACTTGATTTAAATACAACTAACTTAGTCTGATTTATTAGAACTATACTCTTGGGTATGTTTTGTCTTTCATCTTTTTTTTTAGAATCCATATTAGATATTTAGCCTTACTTTTGGCGTATTCTATGAAAAAAGCACACATGCTAACTAATATAGCGGCTTGTGTTAATACAGGAAAAGTTTCACTATTATATTTGGTTTAAAATCTTTGTAGATGGCCAAATCTTAGAACTGTAAAACTATATAAAGTGATCTAATTAATAATAAAACAAAAAAGTTTAAAAATTGTAAGAGTAATCAAAAAAAATAATCATAAACTTCATAGAATGTTATCGCTAAGTATTAGTCATGTTGGACATTTTAAAGACCCTCAGTTCTCTTTGTCTCTCTTTTTGATCTTTTAAACCCCATGATAGCTATAATTTCCTTCTCTTTCAAATCTTACGTAGTCAATATCTTGTATATAGAGCTTCTCTCTCTTGTATTTTTATTTATCTAACACATACTCACCTTCAACAAATCAATAATCTTAATTATATTAATCACGTCGTGCATCATTTTGATACCAATCTTCATTGCTTCAATGACCATTTGTTCACTGTTTTCTGAATCTATTCTTCCTTGATCTATCTGCAAACATGAAGCTAAACGGACAATTGTAGTCCATAGAATGTCGAAGACTCTAACGAACGTGCCTTTGAACATAGAAGTTTTATTGGTTTTACCTAAATCTGGTTTAGGTCAAATCCTGAGACTTTGTTGTTATGTCTTGGTGACGTAGATATCTCTGTAATTCCTCTATGGCCATGATAGACATGGAGTGTTCAAACTCTCGTTAGTTTTCATTTTAAAACTTTTCATTTTTGCCAATATGGTAGGTTTTGAAGTTCTAAAATGCCTTATGTTTTCATTGAAATATATTTTGGAAAGATTCAACTTAATAATATACATATATATGGTATTGAATTATTAATTTCCTCAATCATTGCATAATCAGGAGAAAGTAATGATTTATAAAATATTTTGTTCAAAATTTTTACTTTTATCTTTACTAATTTTGATGGTGTATATTGGTACTAAATGGTAAATGAGGAATGCAGCTGAATTGTGGAATTATGAAAATTTTGGCTGAATATTTTTTAAACTAGGTGATAACTTGCGCCGTGCGCAGGATGAAAAATCTATAAATAATTTTATTAAAGATGATTTTGGAATTGTTTAAAGTAAAAATATTTTAATCAGTTTTATATATATGTGAATAATATAATTTAATATTTCAACTTTTTGACATAATATTTTTAAATTGTTTTCAAGTTAAAATATTTATATTATTTTGTTAATTTATCTGGTTCTATTAACAAACCATATAAATAAAAAACATATTAATAAAAATGGATATCTATTAAAATCACACATATCGAAGTATTTTTTATTGTAACCTAAATTATAGTTTTAATTTATTATAATTTATTTATAATTAAAATCACACAAATTACAATATTTTTTATTGTAAACATATTTTCTGCCTAATCAAAAAATTATTGTGTATATCATAAATTGTGTATAAATTATATTTCATTAAACAATATTTTTAAAACTATTGTTTTATTCAGTTTTAAGAAATGTATTGTGTAATATGATGTATATCATAAATCATCACATAACCTAAAATTCGATTTTAAGAAATCCAAAAATTAAAACATAATTTTCTGGTTATATTAAAAGTAATAAATGGATAAAGGCATATAATGTAATTAGTCTAATAAAAAAAATTTGTATTAAAATAATGGGAGAAGAAATGTGGTGGTGACACATCAGCAAAATGGTACCACTGTAAATATTTCAAAAAATAAACTTACTCTCCAAAAATGTTTCTCAATTAATATATAGGGGATGTTACTAGTTGAATAGAGTTAAGGCATTATAGGAATTGTGGAATTCCCACTAAATGTCAAAATAATAATATGATAATATTTTTGGTTAATAGTTTTGAATGTTTAATTTTCATTTTTAAATTCCTAATTTATTATTTGTATTATAAATTAAAAATTATACTTTTTATTACTTTTCATAGTAATTAATAGTACACTAAAAGAACAACACCAAAATCCGACGGCCATTTTGGTCGAAAATCCGTCGGAAATTTCAGACGGATTGGTGTCGTCAGTAATCCGTAAGAAATTTCCGACAGATTACTGAGGGAAATAAACCGACAGATTTCCGACGGATACAAGTCGTCGAATAATTTCCGACGGCATTCCGACAACTCAGTAGTCGGAAAAGTAGATCGAAAGGTTGTCGAGATTTCGTCGGAGATGAATCCGACGACTTACCGACGGATAAATATCTGACGGATTTCCGACGGATAAATTTCCGACGGATTAATTTCCGACGGATTTATGAGGGACAGAAACCGACGGATTTCCGACGGAATGTGTGACGGATTCATTTTCGATGGATTAGTTTCCGACGGATTTGTGACGGACAGAAACCGACGGATTCATAAATTTCGTTAAATTACTAAAAAATTTAATATATATTATATTGAATTTAATTTTTAATTAAAAATTAAAATTAAAACTAGAATTGTAGAAAAGAAAAATATATTATAAATTTGTCTTAAAGCAAAAATTAAAAAAGACATAAAAGAAATTGTTTAAAACAAAAGAATTACTTTTTAAACAAATGTGGAAACGACGCTTCCATTATTTCTTTCATCTGGCGTAGCTCTTCCCGTGTCGATTGGTGTTCGGACTCCAACCGTTCATGCTTCTTCCCCATTTCTTCGACGATCACATCACGCTCTTTAACTTCTTGGCTAAGCCGTTGGATCTCTTGTTGATATTGCGAAGGGTAACGAAAACTCGAAGAAGAAGAATCAGCTCCCTCGAATCT
>JAHZTW010000001.1:438469475-438544225 GCA_020283515.1 Alliaria petiolata | reverse complement strand
TGATGAGTAGAGTTTTGATTTCCTCAACGAAATGAGTAACGAGTAAAAGATGCTTCTCGTTCTACTATTAAGAGCCCCAATTGACTATTTCTAGTCTAGTTACTCCATTTTGTTTCTATGACTCATTAAAAGTCCGTTTTAAGCATTTTCGGCTATAAAAATCTGTTTCGGATCTTCATAGGACTTTTTTAAACTCATAATCCCTATTTGAACTTACAGATGTGTAGAGTTGTGATTTCCTCATCGGAATGAGTAACAAGTAAAAGATGCTACTCATTCTACTCATCGGAGGTTCACGGAGGTTCACGGCGGAAAAAATCCGTCGGATTTTTAAAAAAATCATTAAAAAATCAATACGCGGCCAGAGGACGCGCCTTCTCGAAAAACCCGAAATCCGTCGTAAATCCGTCGGAAATTTCCGACGGATTTCCGACGGATTTCGAATATACCGATATTTGTTGCATGCGTTTCCATTGGTTAGTCAACACATCACATGGATCGTTGAATTTGATCCATCGGAAACCCGTCGGAAATTTCCGACGGATTTCTGACAGAATGAACATTACCGACGAAATTCCGACGGCTTTAGGATATATTTAGGGTTTAGGGTTTCAAAAATGCAAAATTTGTTATTCAAACAATACTAAACATGTTGCATTAACAAAATATGTTGATTCTTAAAACAATTTGTTTTTCTAATTGTTTTAAAAAGTAAAATACAACAAACATATAATTTTCCAAAACATTTACATTACTATATACTAACACTTATACTAACTGCTTAACCATATTTCAAATTTTTGTCTAAACATCAATAAATATGTATTAGATTACATTTAGATCAGATTGTACATTTGTTATCCATATAAAAAAGTTATTATAGGAGTTTTGAAAAAATTGGAGTTAAAACTTCATACCCTAAACCACAATTTAAACAGGCCGTCAGAAATCCGTCGGAAATTATCGATGGAATTCCGACGGATTTGTCCGAATACATGTAAAATTATGTTCAAGTTCACATCCATCCACTACAAGAAAACACGGATTTTCCGACTGCAAAACTATTTTGCGACTACTTTGCGACTATTTTTTACCAATACAAGTTCACATTCGTTATTTTTTACGACTACTTTGCGACTATTTTGCGACTATTTCCGCGACTATATTACGACCGCTTTGCGATTATTTTGCGACCACTTTGCGACTATTTTGCGACTAATTTTGCGACTATATTGTGACTATTTTACGACGAAGTTGATTCAAACACTGTTCATTTGGTATTAGTTTTTTCTGATTGGAATTTGGTTTTGTTTTTGAATGGAATTGGTTTTGTTTAACAAATTTACGAACTAAAATTTTTATGGAACCAAAACCAAAATCACACAAATTTAAATATAAATGAAAAGCAAAATTCAAATTCTAACAAAGATTCATATGACCCAATATTTTTACAAGTCACAACATACACACATAAACAGAAAAAGAAACACATATAGAAAAGTGACAAATTCATGAGTTAAGAAACACTTGTAGATATACCTAAGAAGCAGATGGAGTTGAAGTTGGAGCTGGAGCTGTTGGAGGAAGACCGGTTGAGCGAACGTCTGTGGTTTCTTCAGCTGAATGTGTCGCCATGAAGTCCAAGAAGGCTGGATCAGTTTGGCGCAGATACTTTTCCACCAAGGACAACTGCTCGAGCTTGTCCTTTTGCTCAGCCACAGCTCGAGAATGCTCTACTTCACGGGCAGCAACCTCAGCATCACGTCGTGCATTATAAGAAGCCTGCTCTTCGATTTTACGATGAGCTTCCTTCAGTTGCTCTTGCAATGAGACAAACGATGAAGAGTCTCGCTTGCGCTTGCCAAGATTCTCAAGGTTTTCCTTGAGGCTTCCAACTCCATAAGGAGTGCCTCGTGAATCCTTCTCAGTGGACTGGGAAAAGAAAGTAAAACACAAAAAATAAAGAGCATGTCAAATTCCAAGTAACACAAGAAATAAAGAGCATCTGGTATACGATATTGATTGATGTAACAAAATAAAAAAATATTCTAAAGTATCAAAAACTTTCCGATTAGAAAAACAAGTTTGAGGCATAATTGCATTAGTAACGCTACTTCTACATTCTCATCTATATACATGATGATTAAATAATGTAATTAGAAACGGTTTTTGAAATCTTTTTTAACAATAACAAAGAGGCATAATTGCACAAGTAACATTCAAAATACGCAAGCAGTAAGACACCTAATTAAGTGATTAAAATACAATGTTACTTTACCTGAAGAAAGATGGCCGTATACTCATCTGTTGTGAGCTCAGGTGGCGAAGCACCGTCTGAAACATATGAATTTGCTGCCTCAAGCTTATTCAGCTTTTCTTGCAAGTTCTTCTCATTATTTTGGACAATTTTCTCTGCCTTCTGATCGACATACGTACCATCTGGCCTTGTATGTGTCTTAATAAAAACCTCACCAAGACTCACCGGTCTTCCCAATTCCTCTTCCTACAATATTATAAAATAAACAAGGATTGTGAAAGAGTAAGAAAAATGTAAAACAGATATATAAAAGTGACTAACCATATCTTCTTGGATTTGTTGATACGACTTCGGCCCTGATAAGTGGATGTGAGGACCGAGACCATTACGGTCAGACATACGAGCATTGGAATAGATGCTACTCCTTTCCAGTGCTTCTTCAGTATCCCAGTACTCAACCATCGTTTTCCAGAGAGTATCCTTGATCCATCTAGGTCGCTCTCGACTAGTCCTCACGTTGCTAATCATGTCTTTCATCCGGCGTTGACATATCATTCTGAAATACCCATAAACTGTCCCTGTTAACACAGGATCCCATGTGTGGGTTTTCTACAAAACAAAGAGTACAAAATGATGTTAGTGAAAGCATTACAAGTCAACATATATGTGAAGTCTATAGGACAGAAAACAGTACCGCGAACTCGAGGAAGTATCTTTCTTGTCTCTCCAGAGGCACACATGTCCAGCTATAGTAGGGACCATCAAATTTGTTTGTAAAAACTTTAGTAATCTTTCGAACCAGGCTCGATTTTTTGTCGCGTGTAAACCTGCAAACACATGAAAACCAATCAAGTGTCTACACTCAGTCATCAAAACTCAACCTACGATTAACCATCAAAAGCATGTGTCTACACTCAAACATCAAAACTCAACCTACTCAACCTAAGATTAACCATCCGACACCTCAGAAAATACACTACTACGCATAAGACAAGAACCAGAAACAATACAGACAATTTGATAAACAAAAATGCCTCAGAAAGAGAGTCATACCAAGTCGAGTTTGGGGTCGGTGTGAGAGAGAGGACGGTGGTAAACTTATCACGGTCTGGCACCATAAGCAGAGCATTTAGAGCCCTCAGCGTATCCTACTGGAGTTCCGGCAACACATGCATAAAATCGTCCTGGAAGTTGTTACCTTGAGAAGATGGATGACTCTGAGCGTCAGAGTTATGAATTGGAGACCCTGGAGCGTCCTGCTGTGGATTCAAATGATTTTGTGGATTGTTCTGGATTTCTGGTGACGAAAGAGTCGCATGGTCTTCACGGTATTGATTACCGGAGTTCTGGAAAAGCGACTGTGGTGGTGGAAAGTTCCGGAAATGTGGTGCTGTTGACGTTGATTGTTGGGGTAAAACGCGGAATGGCTCTTGGGGCGAAAGAGGAGGAGGAATTTCAGCCGCCGGTGTGAAGTTGTATTGACTCGGTAGAGGGCTCGGTCTTCTCGTTGTAGTGGAGGGGTTGGTCCCTCGGGGTCTCTGCGAAATGTTACGAACTGTTGCTCTCTTTCGTCCTCGTCCTCGCTTAGTTGTAGACATCGTGAGAGAGTGAATCAAAGAGAGTGAATCAGAGAGAGTGAATCAAAGACTCAAAGATAGAGAGAGAGGGAGAGGTAGACGAACCATGATTTCGTGAGACGAGTGGAAACTGAACCTGAATGCCGAGATGAATGAAAGAGTCAATCGCGAGAGAGGAAGAAAACTATACTCAAAGAAAATAGAGAGAAAGAGAAAGAAATTGTTTATTTATCTTTTCAGAAATGATTTTTTAAAAAACTCACCATTTACAAAAAAAGAGAAAGAACATAGTCGATAAAGCATGGTTAATTAAGGGAATAGGAAATCTGATGGTAATTGCTTCAGGAAGCCAAGATACTCTTACCTGCCTTACCCTACCCAATGTCTACGTCCTTAAAGCAAGGAGTTGGAAAGATAGGTTCTAGATCAGGTGAGATTGTCTTTCTCCACATGCTTCACAAAATTTCAACGCATTTCATCTATATCAATGGCAAGACCGCAAGAGTTAAAAATAAACAAACGTAAGAAATCATGATAGTGTCAATTTATTTTTGTTTTGTCCACCAAGCATGCTCTATTGCAAGAGGATGTGTTTGAACCACAAGCTATGACAGCAGCGTTTATTTCACGTGAAGTAGAAGGAGAGAAGATTTGTTTTTTAGAAAAGGATAGAGACATGAAAGAACTTATTTGATAAGAATACAAATTGAGACAATCAAATACATCCTTTGATAACCTGGTTTTGTTTTCTACACTCAAGGCTTGAAAATTTGGAATGAGTTTCGAATGTTTCGAGACGTTGTTGCTAGCTCCTACCGCACTGGCTAGCTCTATAAGTACACCTCACCCTGTTTCTACTTAGAGTATGCCAGTCTTTTGCAACCTGACACATGCGTTGTACTTAGAAACTTGCATGCCATGCATTGCCCATTTCCTCATCAATCATTGGCACAACTTCTTCTGCTATCTCTGCATATTAAATCTTAAAGAATTAGTATTTGAGTAACCTTAGTAAGTGCGAATAAAGAAATGTAATCTAGACCTTCCGCCAACCAACATTTACTTTGTTTTGTTTTTTTCCCAATCAAACACGTTTCTAATTGAGTAAGAGACTTTGAGGAAGAGATCAAAGTAACACATAACCAAACAAAGGAAAATGCAAGGTTTTGAAATTTACTCATCCAGGAACACAATATCATCCAAAGAATCCATCTAAAGAACAACAATTTCTATGGTAAAAATTGGTAAACATCACAAATTGCATGAGCCTGATAGGCAAATTACCTCAAAGTTTCAATGAAATTCTAATACAATCATGAAAAACAAAAAATTACAATTAGAAAGACGTAATATGTCGAAGATATATATGAACAGACTAAAATTTGACTGAAAACCCAAAGCAGTAGATGTAATTGATATAAGGAAGTGAGTTGAAGGACTCAGAAAATGTAGAGGCTTTAGTTTCAGAATTAGTCAAGTTTTGACCGGTTCCTTCGTCACCCCTATCTCTATCTAAGTCAATGTTTAGAATCCTTAATTTCTACCGAATTATAAAAAATAATACGGTGATTTCGAAGAAATGATATAATCAAGCTAGAATCACGAATTTTGCAAGAGAGAAGACGAAGAGATTGAAGAAATAATATATCCCAAAGCTTCAAAGTTGTACATAGAAAATCAGTGAATACACACTTACATCATTGTTGATATCAGCTTACCTAAAATTTGCGGGGGATTTTAATAATAAAAAAAGAGAAAAGAGAAAGTCAGAGAGGGACGTGAACAACAACGGGATTGCTTGGAGTATTATTTTTCCCTTCTGCATCATTATATTCTTCGCATTCTGCAACCGAAACCCCAATTGAAAACATTTATCCCCCTACGAATTTGGATTAGATTGGTACTAGTATAGATATTAGATAGTGACGTGGCATCTTTTTAAACCCCCTACTATGGGCAAGGGAAAATGATGACATGGCAATCCGATAGAACTTTTTAAAAAGTTGATGTGGCTAGCCTCTCTCAAAACTCAAATTAGTTCTTTCATTTAGTATTTAGTATAGATATGGGAGTGGACTAAAAAACTGAACCGAACCGATCCGAACCAACCGAATCTAAACCAACTCAAACCAAACCAAAGTCTATACCAAAACATTTCAGTTAGTTTTTTGTCAACTGAATGGTATAAACCGAACCGAACCAAAGATCCATGCGATGAAAGGCTACATAAAAATAATAGTAGAGTTACGTTTGCATGAGTAAACAATAAAGGTAAATGCATACCTAAGGTAATGAATTACAGTTTACAAGTCTACATCATATGGATCTTTATGATTCTATTAAAATCTTGTGTTATTGGGACAAGAATTTTAAACATTTTAACTCATAAAACAAGATTTATCAAGACTTTCAAAATACTACCTATATAGCTTAGATTCTCAAAGTCATTAGAACAAAACTATTTTGATAGATTTTCTAAATACACAAACTCTTTCCAAATCTAACAAAATTTTTAACAAATTTATCAAATCTATCAACTCTTAAAATCAATCAAAATTTTATGAATCCATCTCCCAATAACCCCTCCTTAATACTTTTTTTATTATCTAAATTATTTTTATATGGGTACTGAATATACTCTTGGCATCCTATGCATTACTCCTGATGATTGATGGAAGCTATGCAAGCCTACTTTTCCAATAATAAATCCTCTTTGAATGGTGGCAATATGTGAGCACAAGGGCCGCACAAGATGTATAAGCAAAATTGATGAAACTCTTATGTGATTGATAAGACTTTTTGTAATTCCAAAAAATATTTTGAAATTTAAATTCTTCATAGTGTATAAGCAGAAATCCAAATTTGAATATCAAAATCATAGGCGTTATGGTCTTTCATAATATTTTTGATTGAACTTTTGATATCAATAAAATTTATAGAACACAAAACGAGTTATAACTAGATGTTGGTCAAAAAGGATAAGAGCTAATATAATTTTCTTTATATCAAACCTAAATTTGTCTGACAAAATGGGACCATAAAAATTAAAAGTCTAAAAGCAATGTGTCTTTGAATTACTGTTTTACAAAATGGAACCTTTTTTTTATTTCCAATTATGTGAAACCAACACTTATTTTAGAAGTGTTTATAAATTAAATATGTTTTTTGAGCAAAAACATGTTTATTTTTCAAATTGTGAAGCAATTTTTTTTTCCAACCGAACACTTGAATAAAACTAACATTCTTTGATTTGTTGTCAATACTGGAGGAACAAGTTAACATAATTAACATATATAAACCAATTTTAATTCTCGAAGAATAAAATAACCAATTTGCCATTAATAGCCCATATGTAAGCTCCCTTCTTCCTCTACTAAGAGCCAACTGAAGGGTAATTCATAATTTTGGTAGTTTAATCAATTGAAAGATAAGAAAGATGCATAGTTTTGGCCATTGAAGCTGGTTCTGTTTCATTCTCATAACTTTACTTACAATGGAGACGTCATGTTTTTGCTTTTGTACGACCAGAATTATTTGGTCTGTGAGTTCGGTTCTTTCGGGTAATTCGGTTCGGTTAGTTCGGTTTTTCTGGTAGTTCGGATTTAGGAAAGTTGGCCGATAACTAACTGAAACATAATTCGGTTCGGTTAGTTCGGTTCACGGGTAATTCGGTTTTCAACTTTTAAAACAGAAACTAACCGAACTTTTTTAATTATTGTTTAAATTCGGTTAAAATCGGTTAAATTCGGGTAAATTCGGATACTTCGGATAGTTCGGTTCTTCGATTCAGCATAATTCGGTATAATTTGGTATGGTTTAGTTTTAAAAAAAAAGATAATCGTTCGGTTCCAAAAACCGAACCGAAACAAACCGAAAACCAAACTAATTTTCAAACTAGAACCAATCGGAACCAAACTAAACCGAGTTAAACCCGAAAACCAAAAAAATCGGTTCATTTCGGTTCGGTTATAATTCCCAAGCCTAAGAATCATCATCCAAGGAAGAGAGGGAAGTTGTAATTCATATGTATACTAAATGGAACCATTCTTATCATTCTTCTTCTATGGGACGTAATTTAGTGGTTTCTCGTGTATTTCATATTTGTTTTAAAAAATAAATCAACATTTAAACCATTATCTTCTCTTTATTATAGATGTTAGAGGGTTTATCACCCATGTAAAAAGCCCTTCCCAAATTACAATCAACCCGTATAATTAATTAACAAAACCTTAGGAGTTCGTTGGAAAAGGCAATTTCCGAGATAAAGAAAAATCTCCGAAAAAATGAAAAGACAAAGACAAAAAGGAAAAGAAGATCGAGTTAGACCGACCTAACATCTATTATAAATAGAGGCGCAAGTCATTGGATTACGGAGTCCCGTAAATTGAAAACTCTATTCTCTCTAGAAATCATCTTGTAAACTTTCTTGTAAACGAACTACGAATGGCTTGATCCCTTCTACGTAGGCAGCCTTCTTTAAAGTACAACTATAATTTAATAAAAACTCCAATTAGTTCATCTTTCCAATGATCTAATTTTTTTGTTATCTACGAGCTCCGATTTGATATTCTCTTAAACCCACACACTCTTTTTTATCCTTCTAAAGGTGTGATATGAGTTCTTACAATCTAGATGATAGAAATGATTTGCCACCATCGATGTCGATTAAATCTTCTTGGTGGCATCTATTCTTTCAACCATCTCGGTATGTTTCACTCGGAGTCGCTAACACAACGCCATACTATGCTAAAATTTTTGTCGTTGTGTTCATGGGTGATCTTCCGTATAAATGGAAGTTTGTTTTGGATGATTCTATTGCTTGTTTGTCGGCGTTATATGGGATTTTATAAATGTATATATCGTTAGTTGTGATTTACATGTTGAAAGTAACAACTTTGTCTTCGTGTTCATATGTAATCTAGACGCATCTCACAGACTACATAAAAGTTTCAAATTTAGCATGAAGAGGGGATAGAACCCGATTACATGCAATTGAATCGAATATCTAACGATTTTTCTATCTAACATTTTCCTTTAATTCATAATGAAATGCAACATTAGAAGGTAAATAAGAAAAATAATATAAACTACCGCTTGATCACCATGCGAAAATTAACCTAGTATTTTATATAAAAAAAGTTATGAAAATTTTATTGGAAGCTATTTTTTGTAAGATTTTGTAATTCGAAACATCAAACAGATGAAGATGGTTTTTTTTACTAAAAGATTAAGATAATATTGGAGTCAAAAATTTATACCAAAGTGGCATTTAATTTATCTTGACTAGCATTGAGGATATCATATTATGTGTTGAAGTTTATGTAATGTTTCAGATTCCTATGGTCCGTGTGAGGATAATAAATTAATGATTTATCTATTTATAACACAAAATGTATTTTTCAAGAGTTTTTATATGACATGTAAATTACTACAAAATGATTTTCTGTATACCAACAAATGAGGACAACGCCAAGGAAATATAGAAAACAAAGTAAGATTTGATGAGACAAGGTTCTAAAATGGTAGATAGAAATTGAGAAATAAATATATACAGTTTAGTTTTTGATAAAGCCAAGGCAACTTCATCAGTCATCCCTTGTTGTCCCCATCATCTTACTTGTGATGTTTGTCCTAGGTATACCTTTATCTTAAGGTTTATTCATGAAGTATATTCATAATGCAGAGTCTTGTACCTCTTTTTGTAAATGCTTAGGTATACATTTACCTTAAGGTTTGTTACAGAAAACAATGTTAGATAAAAAACATTTTTCGAGTGACACTTAAATTAAATAAATGATAAAATCAAAGGTTTTTAAATTTTTTTTTATTGAAAAGCAATGTCAGATATTATTATCACTTAAGTGAGTTGAGAAGAAGAAAAAAAAAGAGTCATTTATCAAAGAGATAAATTACAAAAATAATGCTGATTAATAGTAATTGTGA
This sequence comes from Alliaria petiolata, assembly GCA_020283515.1. Lineage (NCBI taxonomy): Eukaryota > Viridiplantae > Streptophyta > Magnoliopsida > Brassicales > Brassicaceae > Alliaria > Alliaria petiolata. The sequence continues at coordinate 438,534,448 of JAHZTW010000001.1, read as the reverse complement.
AGAGAAGGATTAAGGAGGAAGACGTTGGAGACGATTACTTTTTTCCAACTTGAAGATAATGCACACATATCTTCTTCATTTTTTGGTCAAGAGGACCAGAATCGTACCAAAGCAAATGAGCCAGCCAATACACTAGAAAAGAAAGATTAAAGGTGAGACTCTTTTGGTCACATAGACCAATGCAGTTACCAAAAGAAGTAAAAGACACTGCTTTTGCGTGTCTTCAAAGACACAAACACATTGTGTACTTGTTATCGGGATAAAATATATAATTAACAAAAGCAGTTAATGTACTTTCTTTTTCAATTAAACCCACGTTTTGAAAGTAAAGATCAATAGGAGGTACTTGGAGATTCTCATTACCAGAAAGAGCGAGAGATAGAAAGAGAGTGAGAAAGAAAGAGAGAGAGAGTTGAAGGAAGAAAAAAAGCTTGTTGCTAAGCTTAGAGAGAAAGAAGTTCTACAATGGTTACAAACTCTGATTTTCGTCTGTGCAAAGAAGAAAGGAAGAACAAGAGCTTCTTCAAAGTTCTTACTGGCGCAGATATCTCTTCAGAAAACTTGGTAACTCTGTTTTAAACTCTTAAATGTTATTAAATTAGGCGATTTCTTGTTAGCTTGTCATATTTTGTTTGGAAAGTTTGAATCTTGTAGTTTTCTGTAACAGTGGGCCTAAAAAAAAAAATTGAATCTTTAAGGTTCAACTGTATCAATGGGTCTTTTAAAAGGTCGGATCTTTTAGTTCTGTGTCTCAAAAGTTGAATATTTTGGTTGAATATTTTGGTTCACTGTAAGTCTGTAACAATGGTTCTTAAAAAAGGTCGGATCTTTTAGTTCTGTGTCTCAAAAGTTGAATCTTTTAGTTCTTTGTAACAAAAACTGAATCTTTAGGGTTCAACTGTAACAATGGGTCTTAAAAAAGTTGAATCTTTTGGTTCACTGAAACAATGGTTCTCAAAAAAGGCCGAATCTTTTAGTTCTGTGTTTCAAAAGTTGATTTTTTTGGTTCTCTGTCTTTACTTTACAGATCTCAAAAATGTCACTTGGTTTCGTCTCTTGAACAAACTTTCTTCATATTTTTAGTTGTGTGTTTGAGAAGTTGAATCTTATTAGCTTTGTTTTAAAGGTGGGATCTTTATTTATATTCCCTATTGTTTGTATAACCACAGAGAGCAATTCCTTACGACTTCATGACAAGCCTCTCCGAACATGAGCTCTCCGACAAGATGAAGATAACAGCTGTATGGGGCAGCTCTTGGGAGATGAGAATCTCCAAAAACCCAAGATTCTACTTCATCGAGAAATCTGGATGGAACAAGTTTGTAAGGGACAATTTCCTGGGATACGATGAGTACCTTGCGTTCACTCACAAAGGCCATATGTGTTTCACTGTGAACATCTTCAAGCCAGATGGCTCGGAGATGATCCATCCTCAACAATCCATGGCCTTCTTGGCTTCTTCTAGTAAGATTTTTGTTTTGTTTTTTTTTAATGGTTATGAAACTGTGAACGGTATAAAGACAATTGATTCCTTTGGTTTCAATGATGAAACAGGTCGGGTTAAGAGAGAACATGATGAGGTGGTGTCTCCTGATCTTGGCCCGACAACAGCTGAAACTAATGGAGGAAGGAAGAACAAGAGGAAGCTGGTGTCTCCTGATCCTGCCCCGACAACAGCTGGAACTAGTGGAGGAGGAAAGAACAAGAGGAAGCTGGTGTCTCCTGATCTTGCCCCGACAACAGCTGGAACTAGTGGAGGAGGAAAGAACAAGAGGAAGCTTGACTCTGCCAAGGGATCAAAAATTTCCACGATGAACAAGACAACGTTTACTCCCCGGAGAGATTCTGCAGGAGCTTCTTCCTCTTCTGCTGCAGAATTCACCATGCTCATGCAAAAATCATACCTCCTCTTCTTCGTAAGAAAAAGACAGAAACCAAAAAGAACACAATCTTACTATAAAGTTTTGCAGAAACGTATGTGAATCGAAACATGTTGCTTTTCTTCTTTCTTAATTTCAGATGATTCGGGTATCTGTTGCAAAGGGTCTTATGCCGAAGGTGAGAACTACGTTCAAGATACATCACCAGGATATGAAGAGGTCATGGGATGTGGTTTACATTCCGAAGTCTGTAGGTGCATGCTTCTCTAGTGGATGGAAATGTTTGACCAAAGAGTACCCTGTTGCTGTTGGGGATACTTGTAAATTTACATTCCTTAAACCAACGGAGCTGCTTCTCGTCGTCTCCAAACCCGGAGAGGAGACCCACTAATGATGAAAGTGTGTGAAGGTGTTTTGGTGAAGAAGGTACCGAGTAAAAAAGACACTGTGTTCAATGGTTTTTGTAGCTTTCTTATGGATCTCTGTAGCTTAGCTTAATGTGTTGGGACCAAACTTTAGCTTGCTTTAATTTCTCTCTACTCTTAATGATATCCAGTCTCAAAATGTGTTGATATTCCATTGAGACTGATGTAGAACAAACTGTTTTCATCATCAGAATAGTTTCCAAAAAAAAAATAAACCAAAATGATTGCAGTAAGATGATACTAAGAACTAAAGCAACATAACCTGTGAACTAGACTAAACAGGTTAGATTATAACTCAGAACAATCGAGTTTCTCAGGAAAATTCCAGTCTCAAACGACGAATTAAGATCATGTCCTAAGCTTAAGCTGGTCTTTAGCTTGCCAAATGACCAAATCAAGTACCAGATTTTTCTGCTTCATGTTCCAAATTAGACATTGCCTCAATTACAGAGCAGTAAGTGCTGTCATTAGGAGTAATCCCGTCGCTTTTCATCTCCCTTAGCAATTCTTCCGCGAGCTTCCCGTCCTGGTTTTTACTCAAACCCTTCAACAGAGCATTGTAGGTGAGAAGTGTTGGATTAAACCCGAGACTCAACATCTCATCCCGAACCATGAAAGCCTGCTTTGTATCCCCTTTCTTGCTATACCCACTTATCAAAGTGTTATAACTAATGTGGTCAGGTTTGATTCCTCTTCTCTTCATCTCTCCCATCAGCTCACGAGCCTCCTCGAATTTTCCTTCTCCACAGAGCCCTCTCATCAGGCAATTGTATGTCACATCATCAGGATCGATTCTCATCTTGTCCATCTCCTTAAGAAGCGAAAATGCACGGTCCATGTTACCCGTAGAACAGTGGCCATCCATCAAGGCGTTAATCATCACTAGATCAGGCTTCATTCCCTTGCTTAAAGCTTTCTCAAACAACTCATCAGCTTCCTTCGTTTTCTTTCTTCTACACAGGACATAGATAAGCGATGTATAAGTAAACTGCGTCGGCTTAATCCCATCGGTCAACATTTCGTCGTGCAAAGCAAACGCTTTCTTTGCATCTCCATGCTGACAATATCCATTGATGAGTATGTTGTAAGTGACAGCATCCAAGGCAATACCTTTCTCTCTAATCTCTCTTATCAATATCTCAGCGGCTTCGATCTTGTTCTCCATAAACAAACCATGAATCAACGTGTTGTAAGTATAAAACGTTGGCGTGAAACCTTCTTTCATCATCTCATCCCTGTAAGCAAAAGCTGTCTCCAAATCCCCTTTGTTACTACAACCACGGATCAAGATGTTGTACGAAACAGAGTCCGGGACCAAACCCAACTCCTTCATCTCCCTCAGCACCTCAGAGGCTCTCCCTTCATTACACATCCAAGACAGAATCGGGTTGTACGTCTGCAAATCTGGTTCAAACCCTTTGGATTTCATCTCTTTGATAGACGTGCGGCGGTAACTCCGACTCGACGGTGGACTTTAGGGTCAAAGAAGATAGACGTGCGGCGGTAGGAGAATAGCCGGCGCCGGGAAGAACAGAGATTCGGTGGCGTAAAAGACAGGGGAAAGTGAATCTTCTCATGGCCAGGATCGGTGACACAGAGCACAACAAAAGTAGATAGGACCAAAGACAAAGAAAAGGGTCTTGCTTGTTGTCAGTGAACAAACTGAAGAATTGAAAAATTGAAGGAGGAGGAGAAGAAGAAGAACGGATTTAAGAGTGACGACGGTTTAAATTGGGATTGGGAATTTCGGTTTAGTTTGGTTTATTCGGCTTTCTGGTTCAATGTAAATGACTAAAAAATGTTTTGAAAAACCGAACTTAATTTAGTGCTTTTTCGGAAAATATCTAAATTGGATATACAAATGAATGCAAACCATATATAAAAAATGGCATTCTATTTAGTAAATATAAATAAATAAAATTAGTTTTGGTTAATTGATTTTAAATTGACTTTGGTTTGGATTCAGGCCAGTACAAATGTTTCCTTCTTATAAAAAATACATCCAAGAGAAATCTTGTTTTAAAAGAAAAATAAATGCTTTAGATGAATCAAGACGAAATTTTGTAACTTTTCATTTTATAAAGTTTATGGCAAAGAATCAGAATTATAACTACATTAATAACAGAAACAAGATATTACAAAAACAACCAAGAACAAAGTTACAAGTTACAACAACAAGAGAGCTAAAAAAACCCAAAAGTATGGGCATAAAACACAAAGTATCAAAGTCTGAAACCAGAGAGAATCAGAGAACTTATTAAAAATCCAAATATCTTGAATCAATCAAAATCAATCTTCATTCTCTTCTCTCACTCGAGGCACAGCACCAAACTCTTTAACAAGAATCTCAGCCACCAATGGAACCAAATCCGTAACACGAACACCTTTCTTATAAACCACTCCCAAATGCGAGTCACTCCCTATTCATCCTCCAACGTACACGTCAGCACCCTCCACAGGCTTCCCGTTCTCTCCACGTGTCAAGCATCCCATGAACCCGATATCCGCCACTTGGACCTGTCCGCAAGTGTTGGGACATCCTGTCCAGTGCATCCTCACCGGCTTTGTCACAGCCACGAGTCTCTCAACTTCTTCTGCTACTTTCAAAGCTCTTTGTTTGGTTTCGATTATCCCTTGACCGCAGAACTGGTTCCCGGTACAGGCGACTAAGCCTTTCATCAAGATCGATGGCTCGGGAGAGAACCGGTTCTTGAGGAACGGTTCTTGAAGCAAAGCTTCGGTTTTCGAGGTTTCTACATTCGGGATGATGATGTTTTGCTCGACAGTGAGTCTAAGCTCGCCTGAGCCGTATGTGTCGGCTAACCGCGCAAGCTCGTCCATGTCATCCGCTTGTAGCCTACCTACCGGAACATGAAGCCCCACGAAGCTAAGACCTTCTTGTTTCTGAGGGTGGACTCCGAAATAGTCTCTCCTCTCCCATTGTTTATTCACAAGATCCTCTGATGATCCTCTCTCGAGTTTCCCGTTTGGCATTCTCTTCTCTACTTCAGCTCTGAATCCTTCAACGCCCTTTACATTTTTCACACCAAGTCAAAAACAAAGAACTTCAATACAAACAATACATAACTTTCTTAAGTGTACTACTTACAAGTTCGTCGATGAGCCACATCATTCTTGTTTTCTGACGGTTTCCTCGAGTTCCGAGATCTCTGTAGGCTTCAAGAACAGCCTTGCAGAGCGGAAGAACATCATCCGCGGGAACCCAAGCATCGAGAGGAATAGCCTCTTCGCATCTTTTGGGACTGAAGAATCCTCCCACAAGCAAGTTAAATCCGAACCGGCCATCTTTAGTCGCTGGCATGTAAGCTAGATCATTGATATGTGGATGCTCATAGAGATCATGAGTCCCGATCACACACACATTCCACTTCCTCGGCCTGCAACAAATCAAACAAAAACCCTCTTTAGCATATTCATTCACTCACCAACACAACTCAATCTTAGCATCAACAACGGAAATGTAATCTTACAAGTTGGTGAAATCGGGGTTTCCACGGGAATTCGCAGTGATAAACTGCGAGAGGAGGTTAGTGTAAGGCCTTGTGTCGACGATCTCTTCCGGGTCAATCCCAGCTAAAGGATTCCCAACAGGGTTCCTCACATTATCCATCCCACTCTGGAGACTCGTTAACCCAACGGAAGCTAAACCTTTCAAGATCTCAGGCACATCAGGCAACACAACACCACGGATCTGCCAGTTCTGTCTTGTTGTCACATCTGCACATCCATCTTCACCATACTTCCTAATCACACTCGCTAAGTACCGAGTCTGAGCACTTGTCGTCACACCGTTTGGTAACTTCAGCCTCATCATAAACTTTCCATCTGCAACAACAACAACAAAGAGTCAAGAAGAAACCTTTTAAATCCCTAATCAAGAGAAGCATTAGATTTCACTAACTAGAACACAAAATTAGAAAGAGGGCAGAGAAGAACAAGAATCAAGAGATTAGATTTCACTAATTTGGTCAGTAACTAGAACAAAGATCTTCACTTTTTCCTAATTTCAATCACAAATCAAGAGAAGGAATAGATTTCACTAATTAGAACACAAAATTAGAAAGAGGGTAGAGAAGAACACGAATCAAGAGATTAGATTTCACTAATTTGGTCACTAACTAGAACAAAAATCTTAACAATTTTCTTAATTCCAATCACAAAAAGAGTTCGAAAAAGGATTGAGAAGAAGAATCAAAACATACACTGATGCTTCCTGCGATGGAACAAACCAAGCCACTTGAGTCTAACATCGATATCTTCTTTAGAAGACTTTTCGCTATCGATCTCTTCCATAGACTTCTTCGCGAGCTCTTCAATCCCATTCTCCATGAACAGCTTCATCGGCTCTCTCTCGATCTTAACCTTCTCCTGTGGATTAATCCCTTTCCGAAACTTCTCCTTGAGAATGAAGAACCCATCTCTCAAATCGACACTAGGCTCGAGACGATCCGCGTCTAAAGAGGGAGAAGCGGTGGATTCCGCCGGAACGATGGTCTGAGCGGCGACGATGACGGATCTTCTGGGTTTCGATGAAGGGAGAGGAGATGTGAAACGGAGAGAGAGAGAGGTAGAAGAAGAAGCCATGGCGGAAGAAGGAAGTGGAAGAAGGTTGAAGACGTGCGGCCATTTTTGTAGAGGGAAGAGATGAGCTCTTGAGCGATCCAAAGGGTCAAGTTTCTCTTCTGATCATCTGTTGTGAGGAGGAAACAGACACTTCCCCGATTTTCTTCTTTTTGTTTTTTGCTTTTTCTTAATTAAAATTCTGAAATCAATTTTTAAATTTGAATTAATGTGTGTATGATTCACTTTCGCCCATTGTTTTTCTTCATTTTTCTTGATAGAAGACAGGTTTTGACTTTGAACCAGATTTTAGCGGTAATTTGTTTCATATTCGAATGGTAATACTAATAACTGATAAATAAATAATAAAAATATTATTTATTTATTTTTCTTAGTAAAAGAACCTTATTATATAATATATATATATATATACAATATTTAAATTTCAGTGGACAACACAAGCTGCACAACTCTGTACTATATTTAAATGTTCGAGTAGTTTCAGATAGAATAAAATATTTATATTCATCACTAGTTGGTAAACCGCGCTACACGCAGATGTGTCACTTATTTTTATCCATTTTTATGTACTGCATTTGTTGTATCGTATAACTTTTTGAGATGGGTTTTCCTTTCTCATCCGTATCCGTTTCAAATTTACAGTCCTATTTCCAATTCCGTTCAAATATCCATTTGAAATCATTATTTTATTCAAACATGTACATAAAAGGAAATAATATGAGGTAAATTACATCAATTACCCTTTTAAAAGTTTCATACTTTTTAAATTATATATTATTTTCTAAAAGTTTCCGGACTTTCTAAAATTTTCACAAAATACATGTCTCCAAGTTGATCATTACCCAAATTATTGAGAGTTTGTGAAGAGAATTTCCTCAAACCCGTCCTATTTTATTAATTTTCTGTTCCGGTTATTTATCGAATTCCCTTAGGGAATTTTTTTTCCTTTCTCAAATTACCCATTCGTGTCTCATATCCGTATATTCTGTCATGCATCCTGAAATGTCATGGCTAACATATATCTTTTTTTGGTTTATTTATTAATCCATGTTTTTGTTAATTATTTATTTTCTGATAGCGCTTCATAAATGCCTATTAATGTTTGGTAATTTACTTTTTCTGTTTTTATAAGTATAATTATGTATATTTATTGTTTTCTAAGATTATAGTTCAGTCGAAGTGTTAGTTGTGTTTTAAAATATTTAAATGAAAAGTAATTGATGATTTGAATGCTTAGTAGGACGCTTAGGTGACGAAATCCGGATGATACGTTTACAAATTTTAAATTAAAAAAATATATATCATTTCCAAAATTTCTCGGACTTTCCCGAATTTTCTCAAAACATATGTCCTAAAATTGACCTTTACCCAAATTATTCAGAGTTTGGGAAGAGATTTTAGATAATAGAATTTCTCGAACCCGCTTTGTTACCTCAATTTTTCGTTCTATTTGTATCGGATTCCCTCGAAGTGTTAGTTGTGTTTTAAAAGATTTAAATGAAAAGTAATTGATGATTTGAATGCTTAGTAGAACGCTTAGGTGACGAAATCCGGATGATCCATTTACAAATTTTAAATTTAAAAAATATATATCATTTCCAAAATTTCTCGGACTTTCCCGAATTTTCTCAAAACATATGTCCTAAAATTGACCTTTACCCAAATTATTCAGAGTTTGGGAAGAGATTTTAGATAATAGAATTTCTCGAACCCGTTTGTTACCTCAATTTTATTTGTATCGGATTCCCTTAAAGAATCGTTTTTCCTCTTCCAAATTGATCAATTCCCGTCCCATATCCATAAATTACCGTCATGAAACCCGAAATGTCCAAGACTAACATATATCCTTGTTTTTAGTTTATTTATTTTTCAATGTTTTTGTTTATTAGTTTCTCTTATGGAGTTGTTTAATTTTTCTTCTACCAAATTATCTAATTCCGTCTTATCCATAAATTACCATCATGAATTCCGAGATGCTTATGACTAATGTATATTTTTGGTTTTTGTTTATTTATTTTCTCATATTTTTGCTGATTGTTTATTTCTTTTATAACGTTTTATAACTGTTTGTTAATTTTTTCTGTTTCTAAAATTATAATTCAGTTTATTTACTGTTTTCTAACATTAAATATATATATGCTAGGTTGTGAATTTTAAAACAAAAATAAAAAATAATTGATGATGTGAGGGATGAGGTGGCTGCTGATGTGGCGGAAGGAGAAGAGAGAAAAAGTAACTTTATATATATAGATAGATTATTTATAATATCCAAAAATAATTTAAATTAATAGTACAATATAAATGTCCATATTATTTTTTAATGAACTCATAGTCATAAACTTTACAACTTAATAGTATAATGAATCTTGGAAGTAGTTATGTTTTATAAATATATGTCTTTTCAAATTCTAATGTTAATGCATGTTAATTATTATAAGAATTAAATTGAATAACAGAAAACATAATAAATAAAATAAACAATTTTAAGTTAATAAATAAATTAATAAAATGATTGCTGAGGTGGCATCATGAGAAGAGAGAAAAAGCTAACTTTATATATATAGATAGATACTTCAACATCTCTTAAATTTTTGTCGTAATTAATTTTAATCATTACTAATTAATCGATTAGGGAAGACTAAAGTTTGATGTGCGACTTCTTTATTAAACTACTAAAACAAGTTGTGTTAGTATCTAGTCGTGTGAAATTAGGAAGGCTTAATTATGAATGGCTTACTTTATATTAATAAATCTCTTATATATTAGTGTTATAATTAGTTATTTGATATAGGCGTTCTTTAGCGGTATTCTAGAGACGAACAAAATAGTATCGCAACATGTTTTTTTTTTTTGGTCAACACTACAACGTTATTTTTTTCTAATTTATTTTTCTGTTCATAGATTATTCGCACATTCCCTTTCGATTCAAATGATTTCCTTTTCTTTATTTATTTTTTTACAATTTAGTATTCATTGAGGTGACTTAATTAGCTAAGGACCGATCAAACAAAAAATGTATTTTAGGTGAAAAGAAAAAGTAATTCAAGAACCTCCGCCAGAAAAGGACATGGCAGTCGTCGAACAGTACGAGTCGGCAGTAATCCTAGTGAAGGTACATCTGGGATTTTAGCGGTTGTCAAAATTCTATAAAACTCTATGTACTTGGATATTTTGCTTAAAGTAATAAGTAATAAGGCCCTTTTCAAAAAAAAAAAAGTAATAAGTAATAGGGTCAATTTGCATACTTTTTTTCTTTCTTGAAATTAGATTTTATTTTCTTATATAATGGTTCTCATATGATATATGTTGAACTGAAATGAATGTATATCATACTATACCTGGTTTGAAAAATAAATTAAACTAAGTTATGTTCTATATCGTAATATACTATAAATTAAGTGAAAATAAAAAGAAAGAAGTAAGGACAGTTTTGTCATTATATATATTATACACAGAATATTATAACCATAAGTTTGTTATGGTTATTTCTTTAATTCATGTTCTCAATAAGGCTATTGATTGCAATTTCTCTAAGTAATATAATGACTTTTTTCTTTAGCAACAAAAAAAGACTTTTAATAGTTCTAAAATTACATATTGTCGCCTTTCACATAAGCGACTTATATTAAATTTTAATACATTTTACAAAAAATAAAAATTAATTTGGTGAAATAAAAGAAGAATAGACGTGTGAATAAAAATGCAAGAAACAAAAAAATTCAAAGATTAAAAAAAACAAAAAAGTGGATGTAGTTGCTATTCATTGATCCGAAAATCTAACTTGTTATTATGAAAAAGAAGTCTCCAAGATATTGTTAGTGATCTAGGTTTAAGTTAAAAAATTATGATAAGAATTAAAATTCTAATCGGTAAACCATATAAAATAATATTTTTGTAAAAAAAAAATATAAATATATATAACACCATATATTTGTAAATATTCCTTTTAATTTTTATATAAAAAACTATATATTACATTAATGTTTATAATTTTGTTATAAAAAACATGATGATCATGGTTATAATAAGTTATGAATGATATTTGGTTTATTTTCATTTTTTCTTACATATGAATTTTAGAAACGTAAGGTTTTTATTTCTTTTTTTTGTATTATTTTTTTTTATATCTAAATATATCATTCAACAATTCTTTAAGGGAAATGACTATTTTTCTTTCTTTTTTTTTGGTTAAAATGGATATGATATTAATTGGTTTTAGGTTTATTTTAGGGATGTTTGGTGAATAACCAAAATAACTAAAAAATTAAGAGAATAACTAAAATTTTAGAGAAGGATAGGAAGAAGTAGAGACAAAAAAAGGTTAGATTGTAGGTTTTGTTTTATTTTTTGGTTATTGAACAAAAAATCTCTTTATTTTATCGAAATAATTAAGAATTTTACGGGTAAAAATAAAAAATAAAATAAAAAGTATCATTATGTTATATCCAAACTAAAATCCGCAAAGATTACCTAGGGTGGATAATTTAATATTAATAAAAATTGCTAGTGGCTCTTCTAGCTTTTATAATCTTCAGGACGTAACGTATTGACTTCTCACGACGTCTAAGAAACAAAAGGATGAGAAAGACACTTCCCCGGTTCGGTCCAAACCAAAATTATCTATCCTCCACCGCAGCTTCACGTGTGGCTTCCACACTCCCTCATCTCTCCTATATAATCCTAGTGGCCACTAAATATCACACATCTTCTAAATACATTAGTGAGAATACATCCATAAATCAAAACCAACAAAACTAAACTACAGCCTCAAAACTTTTACACATCTCTACTTTTTGCTGTTTTAATATTCGGATTTGTCAGTCCGATTGAACTAGTAAACCTGCTATACTTTTGATAATTCGGTGTGGTTAGGTTCTTAATTTTCCCATTACNTGACGTAACGTATTGACTTCTCACGACGTCTAAGAAACAAAAAGATGAGAAAGACACTTCCCCGGTTCGGTCCAAACCAAAATTATCTATCCTCCACCGCTGCTTCACGTGTGGCTTCCACTCCCTCATCTCTCCTATATAATCTAAATAGTGGCCACTAAACTACAGCCTCAAAATTTTTACACATCTCTACTCTTTGCTGTTTTAATATTCGGATTTGTCAGTCCGATTGAACTAGTAAACCTGCTATACTTTTGATAATTCGGTGTGGTTAGGTTCTTAATTTTCCCATTACAATCCCAGTAATTACTTCCATCATAATCCATGTAATTGCTCTTGTAATCATCCTGACTCTGTATATATATGTGCTCTACACAATGAGAAAATATATCAATCATTCTTACTTATATTCTATACAGCCCACATACCTTTCAAGTTTATCGGTCGAAGTCTGCCGCAACCAAAGATAATTTAAGAAAAACAAATATTTAGATCTTAATAACTTTTGATAAATTATTTTGTTTAATTTTAAAATTTTCTGTTATTTTTGCAACGTTCCCTTTGATGTATCTATTTCCTTACCAAAAAAAAAAGAAATGAAACGAAACATCAGATAAAGATACAAATGCTTTAAAACAAGACCAACAACTATTTCACAAACATTGAAGGATCAAACTAAAAAACAGAAACAATCTTAATTAATTGTTTCTACGCTTTCTCGGACCAATTATCTTTGCAAGACACAACGGGTTGTATGAAGCAATGAGCTGTGCTATTGCCAATCCAAACAACACTCCAGGCACATAGCCTATTGCCACTGCTTTCCAGTTCAACACTTGTTCTTCTTCGTCTTGCTTATGTTGTTGTATTGGAGGTGCACTAGTGCCGAAGCAACTTTCCTCCAAAGGAAGACCACAAAGCCCTGCATTCCCTTCAAAGGAGGATTTAGGTTGCCCAGTAATCTGTGTTCCTTGTGGTATTTCACCCTTGAGATTGTTATGAGACACATCTATGTAGGCCAAAAACGAGAGGGTCTTAATTCCATTAGGAATAGTCCCTGAGAGCTGGTTCCTTGATAGGTCTAGTGATTCGAGCTGCTTAAGATTGGCCAAAGACAGAGGAATATGGCCGGTGAAAGCGTTGTTTGATAAATTGAGCGCAATCAGTGCCTTCAATAGACCAATAGATTCAGGAATTTGTCCTTGTAACTTGTTTCCAGAGAAATCAATGGAACTATAGGAAGTAAGAACACTTTGTTGCTCCATGGATAGACCCTTGTATCGCAAGTCTATAGTTGCCATGTAACTCAAGTCAACGCTAGTATCGTATGGGTTTTGATGGTGTTCCATATATATACCCAAATCTTCATTCATCGTTGCTTTCCAGTTCACAAAATAATTTGGTGGTAAGCTTCCGGATCCGGTAAACTTATTATCAGATATCTCAAGTATCTGCAGCTCGGGAAACCCTAGAGGACCTTGATGAGGAGGAGATATAGGGCCGTAGAATTCGTTTGAACGGAGTGTAAGGACTCGAAGATTCGGTAAAGCCTTGAGCCAGAAGGGAAACGTGTCTTGGATTCTGTTGTTGTCAACACTTAGAAACTCTAGAGAGGAGCAATTTAACAGAGACCTTGGAAGCTTCCCGGTTAGTCGATTGTGTCCAACGTCAAATAACTGTAGAGAGGCATCATCATAGACAATGTCTGGAAGACTTCCATCCAAGTTGTTTCTCCGGAGATTCAGAAACATGAAGTTACTAAAACACTGAGGAATTGAACCGGTGAAGTTGTTGTAGGATAGACTAAGAGTTGTGAGAGAAGATCTATTGCAGATTAAGAGTGGTATACTTCCTGTGAAACCATTGATCTCTGCAGTGAATGCGTTGATATAGAGTGGCAAACTAGGAAGTGTACCTTCAAAATTGTTTAAGGCCACATCTAAAACCCGAACCAAAGAATTCACTAAAAATTCAGACGAACCTTGGAAACCAGTGAATGAATTGTTTAAAACACTCACTGCGCTCAGACGAGGAAGCTTCCATAACCACTCTGGAATTTACCCTCTGATTCTATTGTTGGATATGTCTATAAACTCCAAATTCTCAAGGGTCTTTAAGAAGCTTGGGAACTCGGTGATGCCGCATAGCGACATGGTTAAGCTTTCAAAATTCTGTGGGATGTCTAAATCTGATTTTAAACTGGCCGGAGATATATTATTACCGGAAAGAACAAGGAACGACAAGTTTTTGAGAGAGGAGAAAAGGCTTAAGTCAACCGGGTAGCTTGTGTTTAGGAAAGACAAATCAAGACTCTGAAGGTTGATGAGCTTTGAGATAGGCTCTAGGATTTGTTCTTCAAATTGGTTATTACCAAGGGAAAGGAGCTCAAGCCTAGATGAGTTAGGAACTTCAATAGGACCAGTTAGATGGTTTTCAGTTAAATCAAGGTAGGATAAGTAAGGCATAATGAGGAGAGAAAAGGGAATGGTTCCAGAGAAGTGATTATTAGAAAATTCTATAAGGAAGAGTTTGGTTAGATTTTGTACAAGTGGGAAACCACCAGTGAGTTTGTTCTGGTGAAGGTAAAACTGGTTTAAAGAGGTAAGGTTAGAGATTGTGGGAGGAACTTCACCGAAGAAGCCATTAGAGGAAAGTGACAAGACCTCTAATCTGTTGAGATTGACAAATTCGGAAGGGAGTTTGGAACTGAAATTGTTGAAAGCAAGGTTAAGGTAACGGAGGTGGTTCAACTCAAAGAGGCCACTGTTGAGATTCAAAGCTCCAGAGAAGTGATTATAAGAAAGCTTAAAAAAAAAAAGTTTGCTTAGATTTCGCACAAGTGGGAGATTACCAGTGAGCTCGTTATGGGAAAGGTCTAATTGGGAAAGCATGGTTAAGATACTAAAAGAGGAAGGAACTTGGCCGAGGAAGCCATTTGAGGAAAGAGACAAGACCTCTAATTTGTTGAGGTTGCCAAATTGGGAAGGGATTGGAGAGGAGATGAAGTTGTTCTGAGAGAGATTAAGGTAACGTAGGTGGTGAAACCCGAAGAGGCTACTATTGGGCTTGAGAATTCCAGTGAGGCAGCCACTTGGGAGTTGTAGCTTTGTGATTGCACCTGTCTTGTTATCACACCAGACTCCATGGAAGTAGTCAGTTTGATTGCAACCGCTGGAATCAAACTCGTTCTTGAACTTCATAAGAGCTTTAATCTGGTGAGGACGACAAGCATCAAGACCAACAACAGGATCATTTGTAATGAATTTTATATTGAAGAAGCTTGAAGGGGAGACACAGCAGAGTAAGAGTAGCGAGAGAAAATGGAAACGCAAACGTGATTCCGACATGGTCGTCATGAAAAATATTTATGAGAAGGAATGAGTTTGTTGAAGGGGAGACACAGCAGAGTTGTAGCTTTGTGATTGCACCTGTCTCTCAGCAGAGTTATAAAAAATTATCTTCTTTGATATAAATAAATATATCAGGTTTTGCAATGGAGGTATGTCACCGACACAACTTGACTTAGAATGAGTTGAAGACTGGTATAAATAAATATATCAGGTCTTGACGTAAGTTAATTTTTTTTTCTTTTTTTTAAGTCAAGAAATGAAAAGAAGTTTCTCACATATGTTCAAGATTACAGAAATCAATTTAGCATAACAAGTACAGACACAACGTAAACGTTTGTAGGGTAGAGAAGTGTTGTAGCCCTTAGTGCTTTGCAAAGAAGAGTTGGCATTGCTTTGATTTGTGGATCGTCCAATTTCAAAGAAGTGGCAAAACAGCATTGGAGATCCCAACATATTAACAATGCACTTTATTCGTAATCCTGCTGCAAATCGAAATAGAACAGAGCAACTTTATATTTGCTTTGAGTCACGAACGGATCAAAATATGGGATTAAGTAAAATATTTTTTTAACAAAGTCAGGACTACACAGCAAATAAATAAGTGGGGCATAACTAATTAAATAGTTTGGTAAAACTTCATTTTCTCTTTGAATTTTCTTGTACCTTTAAGAATTTGTGGCCTACACATTACAGTGAACAGACATGTATTTTATTTGTTAGATTGGAGAAGACTTGGTCAAATTTGTCAGAGTCGGTAACCTATAATGCCTTACTAAGAATTTGTGTGCTTTTCAATGAAATGGCATTGATTTATTTGTCGATTGGAGAAGACTTTGTTTTCTTAGTTCAAGTCAAGTGACTTTCAATTCGAAATTATAACAAAAAAACAAAAACTGGAGCGAGTTTTTCTTATGTCAAATTGTGTGTGTATATCCTTAGTTAAGTGGGTTTTTTTTGCTTAACAACTATATTGCACCGAAAAAGAGAATATAGCTATATAAAATTTAATTTTAAGAAACTAACCAAAGTCTATTTTTGTGGACGTAAACAATCCCTATATCAATGAGGCGGGAAAGCTGTATAGGTAGCAGCGAATGACATATTGACATTTCATTTTGTCATCTGGATGTAGTATTAAAACCGAACTGAAATACAAAGAAATACAAAGGTGAAATACATAAACTGGCTATCAATCTAAACGACATCAGCGACCAAGTCCACAATGAGGAAACAAAGCCGACAAACGGGGAGGCAAAGCCCATACGAAGGGAGACGAAGCCCACACAAGGAGAACCAAGGAAATTTTTACACCGAATGGAAGAAAAATGAAACTGAAACAATCAGGAGTAATCTGAGAGGCAAAGGGGAAGATTTGAAGACACCAACGCTAGAACCGGAACACCAAAACCACAATTTCAGGATTAAAAGACGAAAATGAGATTATCCATTCCACATCATGTGGCTTAAATAGAGTTAAATCTGATGTACAATATAGTATATATTTGTTTATAACTTAATGGGGGTGTACAATTGTTAGTGATGAGTTTAGCACCCCTCTAAAAAGCCCTTCCTAAATCCAGCTTGGCCCATTAAGAAGACAACGTCGGGCCCATTAGACGACCAACGAGTTAGGTCGGCGCCGCCCTCAAGAAGAGTCCGACGATAGGGTTAGTTTTCCCGAAGAAAAGGGGAAACTTTCCCTTAAGGATAAGGTGTTGGCCCAAAGAAAAAGGAGGATTTCCTTTTTTCCGAAAAGGAAGAAGTTCGGTTGGCCGACTTAGTCCTATTATAAATAGGTGGTAACCTCATTCATTCAGAGGATCCGCAATTCTTCTCTCGAGACCTAGGGCAAACCACGCTTCGGCATAAGTTCTAGATCTCGATTCACCGTTTAAAAGGTTTAGGTCGGCGTTCTTATTCCGACGATCTAACCACCGTTGTACTACTCCCGAGCTCCGGCTTAATATAATAAAGACTTACTCTTTTCCCCCACAAACTCTTATTTTTTCGTTAGATCGGATAATAGTTCTTACAATTGGCGCCGACTGTGGGGAAAAGAGAGACAAGTCTTTTAAAAACTCGATAGCTCGAAGATGGTCGGAACACCACCACCTGAAGACATCACCAACACCGGAACTGGAGACCAGAATCGCCCACAAAACACAACGGGCGTAAACAACACGCCACCACCACCTCCCGATATGACCGCCTTCATGCAAACAGTCATGGAGCGCCTGAATGAGATCCAAGCTCAACAGATCGCCGATCGTGACGAGATTGACAACCTTCGACGTCTCGGGACCCAAAACGACCCCCGCACGCCGGGCCTGCAACAGCCCGCCTTTCAAACTGTATCGGGTGTCAACAGAGTGCTCTTCGGCGATACCCCCACCAAGGACCTACCGGGTCAGCAGAAGGACGCAACAGCCTCTAACGCCAAAACCGCGCTGAAGCGTCCGACAGAAATCACCAATCCTGACTCTACGCCAACCGCTCTGACGAACAGCACGGAAGCGACAACAATAGAGCTTATGCAGAAGCAGATCAGCGACATCGGGTCGCAAGTCCACCGAGCTATATCGTCTGCCCCCGAACTCAACAAGATGCTGCAACTCACACAGCAAACGCCTTTCGCATCCAACATCACGAGCATCCCGCTTCGAGACCATGGAAAACTCAAGAACCTGACATCCTATTCCGGAAACAGTGATCCCAACAAGCATCTGACAGAGTTCAATATAGCTATGGCGCGAGAACGATTCTCCGGTACAGAACGCGACGCGAGCTGTTGCCAGTACTTCGTCGAAAGTCTGAGCGGCAGTGCCCTGACATGGTTCTCGCGACTCAAGCCCGCATCCATCGAGACTTACGCGCAATTGTCTGAGGCGTTCCTCAAGCATTATTCGATCTACATCGAACAAGAAGGTTCTACAATCGACCTATGGGCTTGCGTTCAAGGGAAAGATGAATCCCTCTGAGAATTCATCATCCGCTTTCGCGCCATGGTGACCCGCACGAACGCATCCAATGACATCGTTGTAGCCGCGCTACTCAAAAATCTTCGCAAAGACCAACTTTTTCGAGAAAGACTGAAAACTGGGAGACCGAGGACGCTGGAGGATGCATTGCACAAAGCCACCGGGTTCATGAGTCTGGAAGACGAGAAGCTTGCCGAGCTACGCGAAGAATCCACCAAGGACAAAAAGAAAG
The DNA here is from genome assembly GCA_020283515.1 of Alliaria petiolata. Lineage (NCBI taxonomy): Eukaryota > Viridiplantae > Streptophyta > Magnoliopsida > Brassicales > Brassicaceae > Alliaria > Alliaria petiolata. The sequence continues at coordinate 438,516,088 of JAHZTW010000001.1, read as the reverse complement.
CAGCTCGGGATAAATAGGACGACTACTTAGAACCGAGACAACATTACGATCGGGACGACAAATCTCGGAAATCGAACGTATCCGCGGTGACAAGGGCATCCAGATGGAACACCTGGGATCGGCGCACTGACCGCCCTGATGAGGAGTCCTCCAACCTGGACGCCTTCTGTAGCTGGCACGACAGATCGGGTCACACTGAAGAGGAATGCAGAACCCTCACAGGGAGGCTGATAAGGAAATGGAAGAAAGGCGAGATTAACCTTGATAATCGCACGCAGAATCCCGCGAGAGACCAACGCCGACCTGAGAACGGTGGCAAACAAACCAACGAGAGGGAAAAACGTCCTGACGCGCGTCCCAACAGAGACGATAAACCGAAAGAAGACGCCCAGAAGCGAACACATGATGAGTCAGGGCCAACCCCCCCAGGGTCACTACGACGTAAGATTCACATGATCATGGGCGGACTCCTCACCTGCACTGACTCGATAAATTCAATCAAGAAGCACGAGCGCCGAGCTGTTAATGCCACGAATGAAACCCCGCTCTACGATGACGATTTGCTCATTGCATTTACCGAAGACGACGCCAAAGACATGGACCGTCCTCATAATGACCCTCTTGTCGTCTCATTGAGGATGGGCCAAGACGACGTCTCCAAGATCCTAATGGATACTGGTAGCTCGGTTGACGTAATCTTCAAGACAACACTCCAGAAAATGGGCATTAAGGATAGCGAAATCAAGATTGCGCCCAGACCTTTAACCGGGTTCACGGGAGACTCGATTTCTACGATCGGAACCATCCAACTTCCTACCCTGGTAGGGGGTGTTTTGAAAATCGTCGATTTCGACGTCATCGATAGACCGACCATCTACAACGCCATACTCGGCACCCCGTGGATAAATTCGATGCGGGCTATCCCATCGTCGTTTGCCTTAAGTTCCCGGCAAAGAGGGGAGTTTTTATGCTCCGAGGTGATCAGTGCGAATCACGCCATTGCTACATAGATAAACAGCGCGTTCGCAACGCTTTCAACATCGGTAGTCAGAACGACTTTGATCCCCGCGTGATACACCACGAGAAGCCTAAAAGCGACCTAGTAGTCCAAATCGGCATAGATGAATCTAACCCGGACCGATGAGTTGGGATCGGCACCGATCTACTTCCAAGCATGAGAGATGAGTTGATCGCTTTCCTACGTCAAAATGTAGCAACCTTCGCCTGGTCCATGGAAGACATGAAAGGAATCAGCTCGAGCATAACTATCCACGAGCTCAACGTCGATGTCACCTTCAAACCGATCAAGCAGAAAAGGCAAAAGCTCGGTCCAGAACGAGCCCAAGCGGTTCACGACTGAAGGCCGGATCTATAGCCGAGGTGCAATATCCGGATTGGTTGACTAACCCCGTGGTAGTCAAAAAGAAGAACGGGAAATGGAGAGTGTACGTGGATTTCACCGACCTCAATAAGGCCTATCCCAAGGATAGCTTCCCCCTCCCCCGAATCGACCAGCTCGTTGAAGCAACCCCAGAAAACCAGCTTTTATCCTTTATGGACGCGTTTTCGGGATACAATCAGATCGTCATGCACCCCGATGGTCGGGAGAAAACGGCGTTTATTACCGATCGCGGTACGTATTGCTATAAGGTCATGCCTTTCGGCCTGAAGAACGCGGGTGCAACTTACCAACGCCTCGTCAATAAAATGTTCGCCAACCAGCTCGGCAACACCATGGAGGTATACATCGACGATATGCTCGTCAAGTCAGCGAAGGCCGAAGATCACATTCGACATCTGGAGGAATGTTTCCTTATTCTCAACGAATACGATATGAAACTCAATCCGACCAAGTGTACGTTCGCAGTCAGGTCGGGAGAATTCCTCGGTTACCTCGTTACACAGCGCGGGATCGAAGCAAACCCAAAACAGATCACCGCGATTCTAAACCTTCCTTCCCCAACAAATACCAAAGAGGTCCAGAGACTTACTGGACGGATTGCCGCTCTAAATCGTTTTATATCCCGATCGACGGATAAATGCCTCCCGTTCTATCAACTACTACGGGGAAATAAACGCTTTGAATGGGATGAGAAGTGCGAAGAGGCTTTCCAGCAACTCAAGGCCTATTTTTCAACTCCCTCGATATTAGCCAAACCGGAAGACGGCGAAACTTTATATCTTTACATCGCTATTTCCAGCTTGGCAATCAGTGGTGTCCTCATTCGCGAAGATCGTGGGGAGCAAAAACCGATTTTCTACATCAGCAAAGCTTTATACGGGGCCGAAACTAGATACCCGACCTTGAAAAAATTGGCTCTGGCTCTAGTCATCGCTTCCCGCAGGCTGCGACCTTACTTCCAATCGCACACAATAGCCGTGCTCACCAGTCAGCCGCTTCGAACCATACTTCATAGCCCTACCCAATCCCGCAGAATGGCCAAATGGGCAATCGAGCTATCTGAATACGACATCGAGTATCATACTCGCACTTGCGCGAAAGCTCAAGTTCTCGCCGACTTCCTCATCGAATTACCTCCCGAGCTGATTCACGATGAAGCACCAATAGAACACTGGACTCTGCATGTCGACGGCGCCTCCTCACGTCTCGGATTAGGAATTGGCATACAGCTCGAATCTCCCACCGGAGAAATCTTGGAACAATCGTTTAAGTTGGAATTCCCGGCCTCCAATAACGAAGCCGAATACGAAGCACTTCTGGCTGGCCTCCGACTTGCTCGAGGAATGCAGATTGATCATATCCGTGCCTTCTGTGACTCCCAGCTCGTCGCGAATCAGTTCAAAGGCGAATACGACACCAAGGACGATCGAATGGACGCCTACCTAAAGCTCGTCCAAATATTGGCAAAGGAGTTTATGACTTTTGAGCTCCTCAAGATACCTTGAAAAGAGAACACGGCCGCAGACGCTCTAGCCGCCCTGGCCACCAGCATCGATCCTGACCTACGACGCATCATTCCCGTAGCATCAATACCCCACGCTAGCATCATGCCACCCAAGGAGGTCTGCATGCTGACTTATCAAGAGGACGAGTACGACGACCCGATGGAATTACTCAACGAACACAGAACCGAGGGCGAAGATTGGCATGTCGAGCTCATGCTATATTTAGCAGACGGAAAAGTGCCAGAAGATCGATGGGCAGCACGGCGACTTCGAGCTCGTGGAGCAAAGTACTCTATGATGCGCGACCAACTGTGCCGCTGGACTTCAACAGACGTCCTGCTCAAATGCATCAATGGCGACGAAATCTCTCGCGTTATCAAAGAGACTCATGACGGAGCCGGAGGAAATCATTCCGGCGGCCGAGCTCTCGTCCTTAAGTTGAAAAAGGCTGGTTTTTATTGGCCTTCCATGATGAGAGACTGCGAGACATATGCCAAGAAGTGCGAATTCTGCCAAAGGCACGCTCCAATGATCAATCAACCCACCGAGCTGCTTACCTCGGCATTCCCGCCCTATCCCTTCATGCGCTGGGCAATGCATATCGTCGGACCCTTCCCGTCCTCAAGACAGCGCAAATACCTGCTCGTGATGACCGATTACTTCACAAAGTGGGTAGAAGCAAAGGCATACGGAAGTACATCATCTGCCGCCACGGACTTCCATACGAGATAGTCACTGACAACGGATCCCAGTTTATATCCAAACTATTCGAGGGATTCTGCGAACGATGGAACATCCGCCTAAGTAAATCAACCCTGCGCTATCCTCAAGGCAACGGTCAAGCCGAGGCCACAAACAAGACCATCATCGACGGCCTGAAGAAGCGTCTCGAAAAGAAGAAGGGTCTTTGGGCCGACGAGCTAGATGGCGTCCTCTGGTCTCATCGCACAACACCCCGCACCGCAACCGGTCAGACCCCATTCTCCTTATCCCGCCGAAGTCAACGTCTCCAGTATCCGCCGAACTCTTATGCCCGAAAACCCTGAGGTGAATGACGCAGTACTCACTGAGAACCTCGACATCGCCGAAGAATTACGCGACCTGGCCCTCCTCCGAATGCAGACTTACCAGAACCAGGCCGCGCAGTATTACAATAAGAAGGTTCGTCATCGACATTTCAACCAAGGAGACCTCGTCCTTCGCAAGGTGTTCAAAAACACAAAGGAATGGGGCGCAGGCAAGCTCGGGGCTAATTGGGAAGGCCCTTACATCATCACCAAGGTTGTCAAGCCCGGTGTTTACCGCCTCGAGACAACTACAGGCGACGAAGTCCCGCGAGCATGGAATTCAATGAGCCTCAAGCGCTTCTACTCGTAAGCCCGACTTCTCAGCTCGGCACCTTCATCGTCGGAAACCACGCCAAAAAAAAAAGAGCTCGTAAACTGAGCAATTCTCTCCGTTGTAATATGAACTACGAATGGTTTGATCCCGTTTGGGTACGTAGACAGCCCGATTCGGGTCCAACTATAACTTAATAAAATTTTATATTTTTATCTTTACGCTTCCGAGCTGTTTACACATCAACTTCCTGGCCAGTCGTTAGATATGTCTATAACTAAGTCTGATCAACTTAGTTCGGCACCTCAAAAAGCCAAGATCCGTCTTGCATGCGTTCCTCACGGATGTCGTGGTGAAATAATCCACACCGTAAGCCGAGCCTGTTCTCGCACTGTTCTAAGTCGTGCAAAGCATATAAGCCGGGCCTTGCTCGCACCTTTGCACTCGAACTTAGAAATTCCTAAGTCATACCAATAACTAAACGCCGATCCGATCGCATATTGGTATTCGTATTTAGGAATAAGTCGTATGATCCATATAAACCAAGCTGAATTAATCTCTCGCAGATCATATTCGCACTTCCTCAAAAGCCGAAATCTATTTCGAAAATTCCCAAATCATGTAAACATTAAATAAGCCGAGCTGTTCAAACTCTCGCACGTTTATGTTCGCACTTAGGAAAACTCGAGTCGTACAAACAATTTAAAGCCGATATCGCATCGCACGTTTGTATTCGAACTCCTATATACTTGTAAGTAATTACTGAAGCAGCTTGTTAAAAACGAACATACAATTCAAATTTAGCAAAAGCCGAAGATCGGCAAACTTGAACATATTTTGTTCATGCCCAGCACGGGACTTCAAAATCAAACAAAGAACTCGAAATTACAAATTAAACAAAGGGTGATCAATCCCCGACAACATCGATCAATGGTTCATCACCCCCCAGCTCGGCCTCCTTCCTCTCTCTGGCTCAGTTGAGACCGGCTCTTGACCAGGTTCCTTCTCGCCCGCATCACGCGCTTGGCCACCGTTCTCAGGAAGATTTCCCTCTGGCTCAAGTCTCGTGGACGAGTCAGCAGGGTTAAGTACGGCGGGATCGACCATGGAGGGATCAACCGCCGCTGGAGCCTCGGGCTGCGCATCTCCCGTCTCCACGACTGTATCCTCGACTGGATTAGCCGACTGAAGCATCAATGGAGCATCCACTTGAGTGATTGCTTTCGCGATTGCAGTGCTCTCGACCTGGGGCTCGGGTGATTTTAGACGAGAAGCCACCTCCGGAGTTACCACGTACGCATTTGATCCAAGCTCATTGATCCCTAACGATCAAGCGTTCGGATCACTGCGAGGATGGCGCAGAGCCAGCGCGAGCGCATCAAATTCGTCCTCCGCGAAGACAATTTCATCGAAAGCATTTGCCTTCGCTTCCCATTCAGCAACGTCCTCATCAATCTTGTCAGAAGCCGCCTTGGGAAAATCCAGTCCTAGCTTGGCAGCAAGATCCGGGATAGAGTGGGCTCCACGAGCTGGAGCGAGAGACGACACGATCGTCTCGACCTCCTTTCTTTGCTTCAGGTTTTTCTTCATCTTCTCGATCAGGCCACTGTAAAAGCTAATGACCTGATTCTAGGTGAAGACACCTATCTCATCGCGAGATTTCCTCAGCCGGGCGGTCTCCGACTTAAAATGGTCGACCTGCTTCGTCGACCTGATGAGGGCCGCAGAAACTTCGGAGTTGCTCACCTCCGACTCCTTAAGCTGAGTTTTGAGCTCGGCCATCTCTCTCTCAAGCTGCTCTGACTTGAGCTTCTCAACTTCAAGACTCAGCGAAGCCTCATGGAACATCTTCTCTGCCGCGGCCCTTTCTTTTTTGGCCACCTTGGCCTTTTTGGCATCGCGGTCGAAAAGGCCGACCAGGCGAGTCGCGCTTCTCTTCGCCTGCAAACAGATAAAACGTCATGATCTACTCTTAAGGTGAAAACGTGAAATAAAGGAGAAAAACTTACCCGAACTTCATCGGCAGCCCATTGCTGGAACTCATCCTGATGAAGGATCTCCTCTATCGGCGGATCGGCTGAAGGTTTGGCCCTTCCATATCAATTGGGAGCAGGCAGGCCGGTCACAAGACAGTGGCACCTCCCCGCGGTACTCGAAATGGAACGAAGACGGATTTGGAGTAGAAGCCGTCTTAGCCTTCTTAGAGGCCTGGCCAGGTGTCTCAGCAGACACCTCGGCGGCTTTCCTCTTAGCCGCTTTGTCTTTCTTGGCCTTCTCGACAGCTTTCTTCTCCTCAGATGCCGCCTTTTTCGCCTCCGCGTCGGTTTTGCGCTCAGCAAGACGGGAAACAACTTCATCCTTTTCGGAGACCTTTTTCTTGGTCCCGCGCGACTTATTGGCCCCGCTCGATTGATTGAGCTCGGGCCTTGCCGGACCTTTTCCTTTCTCGGCACCAGAACCTGATGCCTTCGTGGACGATTTCGCGAGGAGCAAGCGGCATCTTCTTCTTTCGGAAACGAGCAGCTCGATCTATCCGACGAAGCGTAAGTTCAAGCCAACACAAGTGGCTGAGCGTTAGAAATGCGTCCCGGCTCTCTTCAAAATCGTCGGGAAGAGGACCGATCAGAGCGTATTGACCTGCAAAAGAAAAAAAAAACATGTCGGTCACCGGCTGAGACAAGAAAATCAAAGAAGTGCAGACGAGCTAAATTCTACCGAGCTCTCTTTTCCAACGAGACCCGACAAAGATGTTGGGATCAGCCATCGAATGCTCGTCGACGTAAACAAAGAAGTAATAATCCCTCCAGTCTCCGATTTTACTGATAAACCCTCCGGACAGGATATTATACTTCGGCCTCATGGACGCATAGAACGACCCATACGACTTCGTTCCAGGCATCTTTTAAAGAGTGGTCAGCTCTTCAAATATGTGGCAGTTAAAACTGAGCCCGTTCTCAAACGCCATCACCCAGAGCGCGACCAAGTTCTTGATACCGCCGTGACCCATTTGGGAGATCGACATCCCCCGTGCGTTGCAGAACTCGAACAGAAGACGAGAAAGCGGAAACCACAAGTGGTAGTGCGTGAAGAAGCACTCGTAGAGGCAAATCCAGCCCGCAGGAACATCCCAGGGACGTTTAGAGGGAGCCGGAACCATGAACTTGACTTCCGGACCAATCCCGCGCTGTTTCTTCAGCGCGAGCAAAGACTCTGCAGACGATTGAGTCGGGATCACGCCCCAGCGATTGTCTGAGGCGGGCAGGACCTTCTTTTTCTTATTCTTAGATCTCCCTTTTTGTACCTCGGTCTCTTCGCTCGTCCAGGGATCGATGATTCCATAATCACCGAACTTCGTGCTGCAGCCAAGATTAGCCGCAGCTCGAGTCTCTGCTTCTGCGATGATATCCTCATCATCAGGACTCAAATCGTTACCGCCTTCTAATCCATCGAGCTCATCGATCAACTAAGGAATAATGAAGGGTTTCCGAGCTGAGGACGCTTCGGCATCGTCACAGCGGCTCGCACCGAGCTGCGCTGCTGCAAACCGTTCGGCTGCAGCTTGCTGATTCAAGATTTTCAATTGAGCACGGGAATATCCTGTTTTGTTAGCGAATTCTTCGTCAAACTCTGAAGAGCTATCAGGCGAAATCCGATCCGAGACTATTGGAACTGAAATTCCCTCCGAGCTCGAAGAAACAAGTTGCGCCTTGACTCTCGAATTCCTTCGGATCAAACCCATTGATTATCGGATTCTTGAACGATTCGTTGAAGAAGAAACGAAGAACACGGGCGGCGGATCTAGAGTAGATCGGCAAAATCACACCGGAAATCCTAAAACTACGGCCTTTCGATTATATAAAGCGGAGAAGATAAATTAAGAGAGAGAGAGAGCGAACCTTTGTTTTCTTTCGCGAGTTGGAGAAGTGACGAAATGAGAGCGGCTTCCTCAATTTATAGAGAGATGAGAACGGTTATCGAGGGTCATCATTACTTTTGAGACTCTTCGGATTTCGCGGATTAAATCTATTCGGAAAAACGCCCGGCCTTCCACTCAAGAAAACCCTAGAATTTATGGGTCCCACTTTTGAGCGGCAAAACGATGTCGTTTAGCCCGGTTTTCAGCGGTCTTTCCCAAATAAAGATCCACCTTGATATAATAACAAGGGTTGAAATGACCCGAGCTGTATTTACGCCGAACTGAGTTTTCTCTTTTGAAGTTCTCCGAGCTCATTGTTCTAGGTTCGCCGAACTGGGGGGGACTAATTGTTAGTGATGGGTTTAGCACCCCTCTAAAAAGCCCTTCCTAAATCCAGCTCGGCCCATTAAGAAGACGACGTCAGGCCCATTAGACGACCAACGAGTTAGGTCGGCGCCACCCTCAAGAAGAGTCCGACGATAGGGTTAGTTTTCCCGAAGAAAAGGGAAAACTTTCCCTTAAGGATAAGGTGTCGGCCCGAAGAAAAAGGAGGATTTCCTTTTTTCCGAAAAGCAAGGAGTTAGGTTGGCCGACTTAGTCCTATTATAAATAGGTGGCAACCTCATTCATTCAGAGGATCCGCAATTTTTCTCTCGAGACCTAGGCCAAACCACGTTTCGGCATAAGTTCTAGATCTCGATTCACCGTTTAAAAGGTTTAGGTCGGCGTTCTTATTCCGACGACCTAACCACCGTTGTACTACTCCCGAGCTCCGGCTTAATATAATAAAAACTTACTCTTTTCCCCCACAAACTCTTATTCTTTCGTTAGATCGGATAATAGTTCTTACAACAATATAGTATAGCCTTGTTTATATAGTTTCTATATTTAGACATGTGAAGCGCAATTGATGTTTCAATTACTCTCAGGTATATAAAATGCTTAGGTTGGATAACAGGAGCGTGTATATAAAATGTTTAGATTGAAATAGAAATCATTTAAAAATAGAATACCACACAAGTAAATAGTAAATAATTCAGGGTGCGTGTATATAAAATGTTTAGATTGAAATAGAAAGCATTTAGAAATAGAATACCACACAAGTAGATCGTACATAATTCAGATAGTCGTGAGTACATAATACAGAAATAAAATACCACAAAAGCACATAGTCGAGATTTCAGATTTTCGTGAGTATCAGAGAGACGACAGCTTGAGAAGCATGAAACCCTTACGGCGGAGGAAAAAGGGAAGCATACCAATTTCGTGGAAGGGACAATATAGTATTAGTTAGAGCATCTCCAATGGTTACTGAGGCGACCCGACCCAGTAATCCTAACCAGGCCAGCCGTCCTTAAACAATTTCGACCAACTTACACACTTATGCGGAATTTTCAAACTTTTCTAATAACAATTCGATTCTCAAAACAGCTATTCTTATTGCGTGATTCTTTCAAATTCCAAAGTACAAACGAGGTTCATAAAATAAATCCAAGACTAACTTAGCCAAATTCGATTAAGTATGAATTAACACCAAAGCCAATAACCAAAACAACACTTAAACGTTTAAAACCCCCAAACCCAATCCTAAATCCACTCCTTTCTTCACTGCCTTCGAGTCCGCCCTCAGAACTAACGGTCCTGGACAACATCTTTACCTGCACACTCAACACATAAGAGAGGCATAAGCATTACCATAAATGCTTAGTGAATACGGTCATCCCGTAACACCTTAGCCAGCAAATAATCACGCTTTCATGCTAACAATTCTAACACGATATCAACACACTTAGCAAGCAAGCAATCAATCAACCAATACGCATGACCATCTAGCCTAACTCTGACCCTCTAGTCTTATGGACTCGGTTTCCTCCTTAGCGTGAATCACACATCACCTAACCCAGAGAAAACGATCCTGCCTCGGCCACAAGCTAGCTAAACAATCACCTAATCTCACGGTCACCAAACCGCAACACAATCACATAAACATTAACCTTGCTAAGCATAAAACCTACTTACACAAGCGATCAATACATATCAAAATCCCTAGCAATCTTTCAATCCATAGATGCTAGCCACAGTCAAAAACTCACCTTAGACAATCAAACGAACGGTTTTAGTCGAAGGAAACTCGGTGATAACTCGAACAAAAACAAAGATAGTCGGACACCAACGTGCTCCCTCGGCTATCGCTACGACTCGTGCCGCGAGATCCAATCCCCTATCGGCTATCTCACGATCCGAACACTTTTCCTCGAACCAAACTCTGAATCCCCTCGGAAACAGACCAAAACACACGGATTAGTCGAACAACTCTCGACAAAATCCTAACACAAACAAAGATATCCGAGCACTTACCGAAGCTATCGGCCGGAATCAAGTGCTCTCGACTATCTCTCGATCCAATCCGAAAACCTTCGGATAACTTCGATCCTTCCTCGGTAAAACGCCTATCCTCAATCGAATCTCTCGATCAGAACTCGCCAAACTCACACGGAAAACTTGATCTCTCGATGATCTCACAATCTCTCGGGAAAAACTCTTTTTCTCTCGAGTAATGCGCGGCTGCCCGAGAAAAATCGCATAAAACTCCTTATATACGCGAAACCCTAGGGATAAACCGCCTATCCTAGCGTGTTTTCCCTTTTCTCTCGGCTAGAATCGGTTTGTTTTAAGTTTCTCTCGGCTAACCGATCAAACTTTCCTTTTCTCTCGGCAGTTTCCCAAACCGCTCGGCCAAACTCGAGAAATCCTATTCCGACTAGGAAAACTCCAATTTTTCTTCGGCCAAACTCAAGGCCCATGGCCCATTCTCAACACTTAGCCGTTTTTCCACAATTTCCCTTGGTCACGATCCTTAACCTCACGTACGCGCTAACACGTACCACGGTATGGTACCACCCTCGTACCACGTACGTACTACGTACGTACTGCGGACATACCACGATCGTACCACGGTCCTGTTCTTACGTACCAAAATGACGAACCTCCATCGTACCAAACTTATATACAACGACCCAAATCATAATTACTGGTTACGGATGCTACAACTCTCCCCCACTTAGTTTGGATTCGTCCTCGAATCCGGCTCCTCTTCCGGAAGCTTCTCAAACCATTTAGGGAACTTTGTACTCATCTTTGCTTCTTTTTCCCAAGTCGTTTGCTCATCGCCGTTACAATCCCAAACGACCTTGATCATCTTGACCACTTTACCACGCTTGACTTTTTCCTTCCGGCCAACCACACGGATCGGTCTACCTTCCAAGGTCAGATCCTCTTGCAAATCCTGCGGTGGTTCAGATATAATGTTCTCACGTTCGGTCATATGCTTTCTCAGCTGTGACACGTGAAACACATTGTGGTACGCACTCATCTCCGGCGGTAAGTCCAACTTATACGCCACTGGTCCAATCCTTTCCAAAATTCGGTACGGTCCCATGTACCTCGGACTTAACTTAGCATCAAACATTGCTCGGCTTTTCCCTTTATAAGTCATGGCCTTCAAATAAACCATATCGCCCACACTGAACTCTAAGTCCTTACGGCGCTTATCGGCATAACTCTTTTGCCGGTCTTGAGCCTCTTTCAGCTTAACTTTCAGAAACCGAATCTTTTCTGTAGTCTCCTCGACTATAGCAGGTCCTAACTCACTCCGCTCCCCCACTTGGGTCCAACATAACGGTGTCCTGCACGGTCGTCCGTACAACGCTTCATACGGAGACATATCAATGCTCCTTTGATAACTGTTGTTATACGCAAACTCAGCCAACGGTAGATAACTATCCCAGTTACCACCCCAATCCAAAACACACGCTCTCAACATGTCCTCTAATGTCCTGATGGTCCTTTCGGACTGACCATCCGTTTGCGGATGATACGCAGTACTCATGTGTACCTTCGTCCCAAACTCTTTCTGAAACTCTTTCCAGAACCGTGAAGCGAACTTCGGATCACGATCGGACACTATACTCACTGGCACACCATGCAGTTTCACGATCTCATCCACGTATAGCTCTACTAGCTTAGGCACTCCATCCGTCTTTCTCATAGGTAAGAAATGAGCAGACTTGGTCAATCGATCCACGATGACCCAAATCGCGTCATGCTTATTCTTAGTCTTCGGTAAACCCATCACAAAGTCCATTGTGATCATATCCCATTTCCATTCCGGCATTGGTAATGTTTGCAACAAACCACTCGGAAACTGATTCTCTGCCTTAATCAACTGGCACGTCGGACAACTAGCCACCCACTTGGCCACGTCCCGCTTCATCCCGACCCAATGATAGTACCTTTTCAGGTTGCGGTACATCTTGGTCATCCCCGGATGAACCGAAAATCTAGACTGATGTGCTTCCTTAAGGATCTCTTCCCTTAACTCTTTCACGCTAGGAACACATACTCGACCATTCAACACAATCGTCCCATTGCTTGAAGTTTGATACTCGGTATTGTCAGCCTTAGACAACTTAATCAAATTCTCATCCTCTTCTTGAGCTAGCCGGATCCTTGTTAACAAGTCAGCCTGATCCGCCGCTTCCAGACCCAATGGTTCTGTATCCTCGGTCAGAACGTTCAACCTTAACGTCCTTAGGAGATTCACAACTCCCTCCACGTCCTTAGCAGATGGTACACTAGCCCTTCTCCGGCTTATTGCATCAGCAACGAGATTAGCCTTTCCCGGATGATAAGCTATCTCTAGGTCATAGTCTGCGACTAACTCCATCCATCTCCGTTGCCTCAAATTCAACTCAGGTTGAGTGAAAATGTACTTCAAACTCTTATGATCCGTGAACACTTGGACCTTCCCACCATACAAGTAGGATCGCCATATCTTTAACGCAAAGACCACGGCCGCCATCTCCAAGTCATGCGTAGGATAATTCACCTCATGCTTCCTTAGCTGTCTTGACGCGTATGCAATCACATTCCCGTGCTGCATTAGGACACAACCTAGTCCCTTCCCACAAGCGTCCGTGTACACCACATACGGCTCGTCCGGCTCAGGTAGAGCCAACACTGGTGCACTTGTGAGCATTCCTTTCAACTTCAAGAAACACTCTTCACACTCGACTGTCCACACGAACTCAACATCCTTACCAGTCAGACGCGTCATCGGCTGAGCCATACTTGCAAAGCCTTTTACAAAACGCCTGTAGTAGCCAGCCAATCCTAGAAAACTTCTTATTTCTGTGGCATTCTCAGGTCTTGGCCATTCCGCAATGGACTTGATCTTTTCAGGATCCACGGACACTCCCTTGTCCGAAACAATGTGACCCAAGAACCCGATGTGCTGTTGCCAAAAGCTACACTTGCTCAGCTTGGCAAACAACTTCTGCTCACGCAACTTCCCTAGAACAATCCTCAAATGCTGCTCATGTTCTTCCGGACTCTTCGAGTATACTAGAATATCGTCTATGAAAATAATCACAAACTCATCCAAGTACTCTCGGAACACGCCATTCATCAACTTCATGAATGCAGCTGGCGCATTCGTCAAACCAAACGGCATGACCACGAACTCGTAATGACCATACCTTGTCCGAAAGGCAGTCTTCCTCACGTCTGGTTCGTCTATTGGTATCTGATGGTACCCAGAAGCCAAATCAATCTTCGAGAACCAAGTAGCACCCCTGAGCTGGTCCAACAACTCGTCTATCCTTGGAAGTGGATACTTGTTCTTTACCGTAACACGGTTCAACCCTCGGTAATCGATGCAAAGCCTGAAGCTCCCATCCTTCTTCTTTACGAACAGCACTGGTGCGCCCCATGGTGAACTGCTTGGCCTTACAAATCCCTTGTCCAAAATATCAGCCAGTTTCTTCTTCAGTTCAGCCATCTCGGCCGGAGCCATACGGTAAGGTGCCTTAGACACTGGAGCAGTTCCCGGCTCAAGTTCAATCGTGAACAGATCTGAACGAGCTGGTGGCATCCCGAACAAAGCTTGAAAAACGTCCTCAAACTCTTGTACCACTGGAATGTCTCCTAACTCCACGCCTGGCCCAACCTCTTCCGTAGATATCGTCGCTAGATATGCCTCACATCCCTTCTCCAGCATCTTCTCTGCTTGTATTGCCGACACAACCAAGCTACCAGAAGTCGGTCTAACTCCTTGGTAAACTAGAACTTCTCCATCCCTTTCGAACTTCACCCTTCCTCGGTGACAATCCAAATACGCTTTGTGCTTACCGAGCCAATCCATTCCTAGGATGACATCGTAAGACTTGACCTCACAAATCACTAAGTCTGCTGGCATATCCACTTCGCCAATCCAGACTGACACGTTTCGGACCGTCCCTAGTGAGAACATCACTTGGCCTCCAGCCGCTCTCACTAGTCCGAATTCTTCTCCGGGTTCCTTTTGGAATCCTCCTTTTCCAATCATTCCTGGGTTAACAAAACAATGACTCGCTCCGGAGTCGAATAGAACATGGGTTTCCACCTCACCCATTAATAAGGTCCCGACATTCAACCCCTAGAATGCTAAGACGCTTATCCAAACACGCAACACACAAAACTCACGAAAAACCGTAAGTACTAAAACTTACCGGTGATCGGTCGAGAAGTGGTCGGATCTCCAGTCCCTTCCGCGGTCGTGGCATACACCCTTGGTGTAACGTTCGGCCTCTTAACTGGTGGCGCCAGAGCCTCTCCTGCACGCTTAAGCTGATTAGCCGCTTGACCAGCCGCTCCTGCCTTTGGACATTCACGCTTGTAATGTCCCGGCTCTCCACAGCCGAAGCACACCACACCTGCGCTTCCTCCGTCCGACACTCTCACCATCCTCGTCTCTGACTCAGGACACTCCGCGATCTTGTGGTCCGGATTACCACAACGAAAGCACGAGCCAAACGTACGCTTACACACGCCCATATGCATCTTGCCGCAAGTACCACACACGCTGCGGTTTCCACTTGACTTGGCTGGAACATTCCTTCCAAACTTAAGGTTCTGTCCCCCGGACGCTTGACCACTCTTGGCCGCTACCACCACAGTTCCAGCCTTAGACAAAGCTTCCTCTGCCTGTCCAGACACCAGCAACGCTGCTTTCTCAACCAGCTCAGTGACCGTTGCAAAGTCACGCACCAAACACCCGTTACGCAGCTCGACCCTTAGTCCACTCATGAACCTTCGGATCAGATTCTCCTCGGTATCATGGTCACATCCCACATACTTGCGTAACTGGTTAAACTCAGTCTCGTACTGCCGAACCGTCTTGGTCCCTTGGCGCAAGTACAAGAACTCAGCCTCCAACTGATTGTACGCCTCCTGCGGAAAGTACTTGCTTTGAAACATAGCCGTGAACGTCTCATACGAACAATTCGGGTTCACCAAACGTCCTGTGATCCCTTTCCACCACGTATGTGCAGTACCCTCAAGGTAATGCACAACTATGTCTCGCTTGTACTCTTCCGGACATCGGATAGACTCAAAGTTCCTCTCAAGCCTCATCCTCCACTCGTCGGCCTCGATAGGCGCAGTTCCTCCCGCGAAGAACTTGGTTCCCAACCTCGCCATATAATCCAACACTTTGAGGTAAGACAGAATCACCACGGCCTGACCCGCTTCCTCTACAACCACGTTCCCAACGTCTGGCACAACTACTGGTGGTGCCACGGCCGGTACCACTCCCGGTACAGGCGCAGCCACTGGCAAACGTTCCAACACTTGAGCTAGTAATCCCAGCACGGCCTCCAGCCTATCTGGAACAGCTCCCACAGCATTCCCAGCCACGTTCTCAACTCCACCCGCAGCCGCATTCGCAGCAGCCGCATCCGCAGCAGCAGCAGCCGCAGCATTCACAGCCGCAGCCGCAGCAGCCTCAGCCGCCACAGCAGCCTCGACCTCATGCTGGTTCCCAACCGCATTCTCAGATCTAGAACTCCCCGAGTTCGCAACACCATTCAACCTTGCAGCCCTAGTCCTTCTCGGAGCCATCTGCAAAACAAGACAACTATCGGTTAGCCCGTAGCTAACCACAACCAAGAGTTCCCAACTCAAACAACAACAAACCGCGAGACTCGGCAGTGAAAGGTGGATTTATCTAACCCCAACTATGCTAATGAACTGTCCTAGAATCGACCATGCTATGATACCAAACTGAGGCGACCCGACCCAGTAATCCTAACCAGGCCGACTGTCCTTAAACAATTTCGACCAACTTACACACTTATGCGGAATTTTCAAACTTTTCTAATAACAATTCGATTCTCAAAACAGCCATTCTCATTGCGTGATTCTTTCAAATTCCAAAGTACAAACGAGGTTCATAAAATAAATCCAAGACTAACTTAGCCAAATTCGATTAAGTATGAATTAACACCAAAGCCAATAACCAAAACAACACTTAAACGTTTAAAACCCCCAAACCCAATCCTAAATCCACTCCTTTCTTCACTGCCTTCGAGTCCGCCTTCAGGACTAACGGTCCTGGACAACATCTTTACCTGCACACTCAACACATAAGAGAGGCATAAGCATTACCATAAATGCTTAGTGAATACGGTCATCCCGTAACACCTTAGCCAGCAAATAATCACGCTTTCATGCTAACAATTCTAACACGATATCAACACACTTAGCAAGCAAGCAATCAATCAACCAATACGCATGACCATCTAGCCTAACTCTGACCCTCTAGTCTTATGGACTCGGTTTCCTCCTTAGCGTGAATCACACATCACCTAACCCAGAGAAAACGATCCTGCCTCGGCCACAAGCTAGCTAAACAATCACCTAATCTCACGGTCACCAAACCGCAACACAATCACATAAACATTGACCTTGCTAAGCATAAAACCCTACTTACACAAGCGATCAATACATATCAAAATCCCTAGCAATCTTTCAATCCATAGATGCTAGCCACAGTCACGCACTCACCTTAGACAATCAAACGAACGGTTTTAGTCGAAGGAAACTCGGTGATAACTCGAACAAAAACAAAGATAGTCGGACACCAACGTGCTCCCTCGGCTATCGCTACGACTCGTACCGCGAGATCCAATCCCCTATCGGCTATCTCACGATCCGAACACTTTTCCTCGAACCAAACTCTGAATCCCCTCGGAAACAGACCAAAACACACGGATTAGTCGAACAACTCTCGACAAAATCCTAACACAAACAAAGATATCCGAGCACTTACCGAAGCTAACGGCCGGAATCAAGTGCTCTCGACTATCTCTCGATCCAATCCGAAAACCTTCGGATAACTTCGATCCTTCCTCGGTAAAACGCCTATCCTCAATCGAATCTCTCGATCAGAATTCGCAGAACTCTCACGGAAAACTTGATCTCTCGATGATCTCACAATCTCTCGGGAAAAACTCTTTTTCTCTCGAGTAATGCGCGGCTGCCCGAGAAAAATCGCATAAAACTCCTTATATACGCGAAACCCTAGGGATAAACCGCCTATCCTAGCGTGTTTTCCCTTTTCTCTCGGCTAGAATCGGTTTGTTTTAAGTTTCTCTCGGCTAACCGATCAAACTTTCCTTTTCTCTCGGCAGTTTCCCAAACCGCTCGGCCAAACTCGAGAAATCCTATTCCGACTAGGAAAACTCCAATTTTTCTTCGGCCAAACTCAAGGCCCACGGCCCATTCTCAACACTTAGCCGTTTTTCCACAATTTCCCTTGGTCACGACCCTTAACCTCACGTACGCGCTAACACGTACCACGGTATGGTACCACCCTCGTACCACGTACGTACTACGTACGTACCGCGGACATACCACGATCGTACCAAGGTCCTGTTCTTACGTACCAAAATGACGAACCTCCATCGTACCAAACTTATATACAACGACCCAAATCATAATTACTGGTTACGGATACTACAGTTACCCTCATTTTTTTCCCCAAAATGAAGTAACACTAGAATGAGTTTGTGTTTTGCTCCAGTAGTTACCCTCATTTTTTTCCTCAAAAAAAAATATTTCACATATATTCTTTTCTTACTTTATTATTAATTGCTTAAAACATCCTTTAACTTTTTAAAATTTACAAATTCTATAAACTTATTTTATTTTTGATAATAGTTCAACCAAATTACGATTTTTTTAAATTAAACATTTATTATTTAATAAAATTACATAAAATTGCAAAATTATCAAATGCCAAATTCTCTCCCAAATGATCAATTAAGGCATTCCTAAGTGAAAATGAGCTTCTTTATCTTTGATTCGTCTAAATCGACCTAAAAATTCTTGAAATCGAGTATTTATAATTTATAATTTTGTTTAAGTAATAAAATAAAACCGTAAAAAAATTATTGAAAAGTTAAATATAAATGATTAACTTTATTTAGGTATAAAAATAACATATGAAAGTTTAGTTGCCAATTTGTAAATAAATAAAATTGAACAGAAAAATGAGTTTGTGAACAGTGTTCCCTCAAATTTGAGGGGACACTGTTCATAAACATATTTTTTCCCCTCAAAATGAAGTACCATTGGAGAAGCTTTTCCCTCATTTTTTGATGTTTTCCCTCAAAATGAGGGACCATTGGAGATGGTCTTAATTGTGTATGTATGTTTAGCTGATATATTGATTTTGAGGATATAACATTGCTTAGAAATGATTATCTATTTATCCGACGGTTCTCTTTAAACCCAAGTGACCCTTACTTATCTACTCCAAACAACTCCTCTCTCATACGTCATGACCCTAGGAGCCATGCTTGGTTTGTCGGATCAATGGTTTAGATACCCTAGTCAACGCACAATCGATCTGATTTGCCTCTGTTATGTTTAATCATTTTAAAAAAAAACGAAAACGTATGTTAAGTCCTTCGCACCCTTAATGAATATAAAAAAATTACAAACCCAACCATGATATTATTGGGTTATCCACCCAACTCTATTAAATATATTTTTTCCAAAAACAAAAACGAAAAATCTTTAAATCCCTTTTTTTTTTCCTTTCGTCGTCTTCTTCTTTGATCCTCCTTCTTCCTTCTCCAACTCTTTGATGCCCTCTTTTTTTTTTCCTGTCTCTAACACTTCGGACACACTCAATTCCAGCGCCACAATTGACGATTTATCGGAAAGGATTGACTTGAATTTACTTGGTTCCCGTCAAATATTTTCCTCTAAATTCATCGGCGACGATCCTAGGCGTGAGATTTGTTAGTCCAATGGTACGAAAATCGTTGAAGGATTAGAGTAATTAACATCCTCGATGCAGAGAGAATCAAAGTCTGCTTCTGGACTGAGAGAAATTATCTATGATATGCTTCCTCTCTTCTCTGAAGATAACTCCGACGACGACATCCTTTTTGTTCATCATCTTGTTTCTCATCTCCCTCTTGATGATGAAGCTAGTTGTATCAAGTGTTACCCAGTATTACTAAAACACAAAAACAGCGAAAATTAGAAATTCAAACACCCATAAATTCGAAATCAGAAACGAAAAACAAATCTGAAATCCATAGACAAACCCGAAATCAAGTATTAAATCTGAAATAAATATAGAATTTGAGTTATATTGAAGTTTAGAAACTTTCTAGAAATATCTTTATAAGTGATAATTTGATGGTTGGGATATGAACGCTTAGAACTTATAGTTTTGATGTATTTGTATTGGGTATTTGATGTTTTGTATTTTGGATATTTTTTTATTTTTATTACTGAAAGTATTTTGGATATTTACAAATTAATGTTTGGATTTTATTAGTTCTTACTAGACTTATTAAGTGTTACTCTTACCGAGAAAGTATTTAAATTATTAAGTATTATTATGAGCAAACAAAAAATGAATTTACAATAAAAAATCAGAAAATATTAAACATGGATCCGACCAAAAACATATAACAAATGTATTTTATTATTTACTATTTAAAAAATAGTGTTCCACCGAAAAATAAGATATTTCATTTAAAAAAAAAATAAAAAATAAATACAATTTAACTTAGTTGTACAACATATAAAACTAGTTATATATAGCTGTACCAAATTTGAATAGTGTTCCACCGAAACTATGTTTAAATAAATAAAAATAAACAAAAAAACACATGTGTGCCGTTTTTGGCTTCAGTGTCAGCCGCCAAAATTACACTTAATTATCTAGTTATACCGATTTGCAAATAGTTGTACTTTTCGGTGTTTTCAATTTTAATTAGTTTTACCTAGCCATAAAATTTATATTTTTAGTTTTACAAATGATTTTAGTGAGTTAAAGTATGTTTCCAAAGATTTTATGCATTAATATGTTTTAAAACTAATCTTATGTATCTTTTACATCCGAAAGTTGTTAATATTAACAAAGTGATCATAAAAGTGTAAGGTGTTTGTTGTGTAAATATTCTAACAACAAATCATTATGTTATAAATTTATTTTACCTATTTAATATACGTTTTAAACATTTAATAGTTACTTATCTAACGTAAATTTCTATGTTTCGTATTGTATATATTTTTTTCTAATAAATTTCTTAAATCGAATTGAAAATGAGTTATGAATACTTTTAGTTACACCATTTATACATAATATTCCAAGACAGAAAGTACACATAAATGAGATATGAAAACATAAATTAAGCTACAATACTATCATTCTCAAACCACTCATACAATCTCGATCTTCCTCTTCCTCTTCTTAGGTGTTCTCCAACAAATGGGAACCTAGTTTCTTGAGTTCTTCCTTTTTCAGCTTCTCATGACACCCATTTTATGTCATCACTGTCCTTTGAATAACTGATGGGGTCTAAATAGTCGTCCAAGATTGGAGGATTTTTTTGGGGACTCGTCTAGCTTTGAATGTGTAGGACCCTAAGCTGCAAGTGCACAGCGTGCATTGTAGTACTTAGGGTATCGATCCATAGGAAAGAGGTCAACTGCAAAACAGAGAATCAGGACAAGCAAAGACGCAATAGGTTGGGGGTTTGTAGGTAAGTGTCACGGTTTCAGTAAGAAAGAAAGAAGGCAGTACCACACCTTATATAGAAGAGGTTGTCAATCTCTTCTATAACCAACGGGAAAAGGAAAATAGACCTAAAAGCTTGTAAAAAGGAAATCAGGTGAGCAGTGCAGAAAAAGTAAATATTGAAGTGCGTAAATCTCGAGTTGTAAAGAAAATAGGGGAAACATGTTAGGGATCTTCTCGGGAAATCTATGGGGTTCTAACTAAAAATCAAATCACAAAAGTTAAGCAAACGAGACTAGGCGATTTTCCATGAACTGATTCACTGGTTTTAACGACTTAACTCTGACAAGCAAGATCGATTTGTGAATGTCTATTTCGCAGGTATACTGTCGTATCTTGCGTTCTAGAAGATCATGCAATAAGATCGGGACAGTAAACATTCAGACATCTTCCTGAATACGCATAAGCGCCCAGGAAGGATGCGCTATACCCTACTATGGTCTGAATCTGAGATTCAGGGCGTTGGCCGTTCTCAAGACCCAGTGATCAGACTTCTAGTTCATGACACTAGACTCATGCAATAAGAAAGAGTATGGTGAGAAAGAAAACCCTAATCTTCAACCTAAACAATCGGTTTAAAAACAGTTAATGAAATTTCCCATAGATCCCCTTAAAGAACACCCAACGAAAGTAAACTACTCAAACATGAAAGAAGAAGTAGAAAACGTGATTGATGAATGCATAACTTGTATAAATTGATGAGAAACAAAGAGGGTTCAAAAAGAAATCAATATCCCTCGAAGAACAAAGTGAAAAACCGTGAATAGAAGATTCGCGGCCACCAAAAGAATTCTTTAACTTAGAGTATTTCGTGAAGCCCTAGATATCCTAAAACAAATCCTAAACTACGAGTATATATAGGTCTTCATGTCCCCTTAGTCGTGGATTAGGTTTTGGCTTGCATAAGATGGCTGCGGGTATAAGTTGGGCTTCAAATGGGCTCGGGAACCACGAGTGGCCTGGCCGCGCGATCGACCGGCCGTGGCGCAGCCACTGGTCGTCTGGCTAGGCCGTGGCGAGGCCACTGGTCGTCTGGCTAGGCCGTGCTGCGGCCACTGGTCGTCTGGCTAGGCCGTCGCGCGGCCACTGGTCGTCTGGCTAGGCCGTCGCGCGGCCACTGGTCGTCTGGCTAGGCCGTGGCGCGGCAAGCTCGGCTTTTCGGGTGCTTGACGGACCTTCTTGCTTCTTCCATAACTTGAGATCCAACCGTGAGATTGTTCTCAAACCACTTCGAGGTAAAAGACAGCTGATAAGGCTACATTGTCTCCAAATATGAGCTTGATCTCGTGGTGGGAAGGCCTTCGTTTGATGTTGAACTTTTGTCCTCGAGCATTATTTTCGGGAATGTCCATTTTGCCCCAAAATATGCGTCTTTGTCTAAGATTACCTGGAAAGAGTCTTGAACAACCAAATATTCAAAATCTAGTGTTTATACATTAAAACCTTAGTGAAATTCTTATAAAAGCACTCACTTATGATAGTGAAAACGGGTAAAATATGCATGTTATCAATAACGTCCCCCATAATCGAAACATATGAGCAAGAATAACAAATATCATTAGTTCCCGTAATGCGAGTTCTCTCAGTAATACCAGTTGCTCTCAATAATACCCAATATTTTAGTAATATCAGTTAACCTAGTAATACTCAGGTCTGTCACCCAGAAAATTTCTATTGTACCTACGGATCTACTACGATTTAGTACGATTCAGAATGATTGAATGCGCATTTAACCATTTTAATTGTCATTATTTACCAATGTAAGGTCCTTAGGACATCTCCAACCATAACACCAAATTTGGTGTTCTACTTTATTTTTCATTTCCAACCACAACACCAAATTTCACACTAAAAATAATATTTTCTATTATTATATTATTAAATATAAAGTTTTTTTAATCATTTTGAGAAATATTAATTATTTATAAAACTGATTTATTATAAGTTAAATATAAATTTATAATCGACAAATTAAAAAACTAAAAATAAATTATATCGTACTAATTCTCAGAATTAGTATATTCGGACCACAAATGTTCAATTAAAGCATTTCGAAGTTCAATATGAGCTTCTTGGTCCTTGATTTGCCTGTGTCGGGTTAAGAATTCTTGAAATCGAGCATCATCATCACCTGCCATCTCAACTTCTGCAGTTGGGCCTTCCGCTCGTTCTTCAATTGTTGCATCAACATCACGTTCATCCTCTATGATCATATTATGCATTATGATACAAGATGTCATTATATCATGTAACACTTTCTTACTCCAAAAGCGGGATGGTCCGGCCAAGATTGCAAATCTTGACTGCAATACTCCAAATGCACGTTCCACGACTTTTCTACTTGCTTCTTGCTTCTTTGCAAATAATTTTTTTTTGGGACCACGTGGATCGTGAATTGTTTGAACAAGAGTAGACAACTTTGGATATATACCATCAACTAGATAATAACCCATATTATATTTTTTCTGTTAATAACATAATTAGCGGGTGGAGCAGTTTCTTCAGCTAGATTATCAAACAGATGAGATGCCTCTAGCACATTAATATCATTGTTAGATCCTGGCAGACCAAAGTAAGCATGCCAAATCCAAAGATCATAAACAACTATAGCCTCTAGAATAATAGTAGGAGATCGACTACGACAGCATATTGTCCTCCCCAAGCTGTTGGGCAGTTTTTCCATTTCCAATGCATACAATCTAAACTACCCAACATACCTAGAAATCCTCGACGTTCACCAATGCTGAGTAGCCGTGCAACATCGTTAGCATCAGGTGATGCAGATAGCGGCTGGCAAACACCTCAACAATAGCACAGAAAAATTGTTTCAAACTTTCTGCAGATGTAAACTCCTATTTTGATATACTCATCGGTGGAATCCGCCGGTAACCCATACGCCAAAATTCGAAATACATGAATTGTTTTTTTGCAAACCTGACAACCCAAGTTTACCGACACCATCTCTTCGCTTGACAAATTAATTGTCATGTCTTTGTATGGCATCATAAATACATAGAAACAAAGGATGACTCATCCGAAATCTTTGTCGAAACATTGCCTCAGGAAACAAGGGATTATCTGCAAAATAATCGTTGAAAAGATTGCGAGAAGCATTTTCCCGGTCATGGTTGATAACTATATGACCCGGATTAAATCCACCATGAGCACCCTCCGAGTTAAATAGGTTTTGAGTGATGAGAAAATTATTTTTTTGCTGTAATTTGAGCTACTGCCTGCTTCTCTATATCATCGTAAAAATCATTATATGAAGATGAAGAAGAGGAAGAAGAAGATGGTATATGAGATGAACTACCGTAGTTAAAATTCTTTTATTAGAAGAAAAAGAAGATGATGGTCATTTTTCCAAACAAGCTACCCATTTTACAATGTAAGCAATTTCATATTAGCCGTTGAATTTCTTGGATCAAGATCAAATCATTGCATTGATTAGTCATTCATGTCTTATATCAATTATCACATTCTCGGAAAAATACAAATGAATCTAAGCCGTTGAATTTCTTTGACCAAGATCTAACCGTTGCATTGTTTAGTCACTTCATATCTTAATACAAATTAATCTAAGCCGTTGAATTTTTTTGGCCAAGATCTAACCGTTTCATTGATTAGTCACTTCATGTCTTAATACAAATGAATCTAAGCCGTTGAATTTCTTTGGCCAAGATCTAACCGTTGTATTGATTAGTCACTTCATGTTTTAATACGAATCAATCTAGACCGTTGAATTTCTTTGGCCAAGATCTAACTGTTGCATTGTTTAGTCACTTCATGTCTTAATACGAATCAATCTAAGCCGTTGAATTTCTTTGGCCAAGATCTAACCGTTGCATTGATTAGTCACTTCATGTCTTAATACGAATCAATCTAAAATGTTGAATTTCTTTGGCCAAGATCTAACCGTTGCATTGATAAGTCACTTCATGTCTCATATCAATTATCAATTTCTCTATATAATTGTATACTACCCTTTGAATGATCACACATCTTCACTTCATTTTCTTACCACTAATATTTCTTTTAAAATGACTTCATTTCGCTCCAAGTCATATTCTATTGAAGAAGATACACACTTGTGTCATGTGTATCTTGATGTTTCCAAAAATCTAATCACAGGGATAAACCAATCAGGAGATCAATTTTGGGCGAGATTTCAAGTTGAATATGAAAAATCTAAGAGTTTTCAAAGTGAACCAAGACCAAGAAGATCTTTCCAAACTCGAATGACAACAATTCTTGCTGCAGTTTCCAAGCTGAGGGGATGCGTTAACCAAATTGAAAACAAGGATCCTAGCGGTGCTTCCGAGCAAGACATTAATTGTAAGTAAATTTATAGATATAATACTTCTATTATTTGTACTTGCTCTATCTCTATTAATTTATTCTACTTGTTAACTTCTTTATTTTATTTTTTCAATATTAAATTAGGTAAACCAAGCGAAGATGTTATTAGCACAACATGTTAAATACAAGAAAGGATTCAAATTCGATCATGTATGGCCTATCCTTAGAGGCATTGAGAAATTTTTAAACAACCACACTAACCGAGCTGCTGCAATCCAAGAAAAGAGCCTTAATGTTATGTCATCCCCATCATTCCAAGATGAGTCATCGCCATCCCCTGGTATAAATTCACTCGATTTAAATATGAGTAGTGAGGAGGCAACTTTTAATTCATCTCAGAGGCCTATGGGTGTGAAAAAAGCAAAAAGAAAACAATAGTCTGAGGAACAATTTAAACAAATGATGGAGCAAAATGATAAGCTTATCAAAGCTATTGCTAAATGTAATTCTGAAAGAAATGAAATTAAAAGAAAAAAGATCGAGGTACAAAGAATGAAAGAAGAATGTAAAATATTATTTGCGGATTTGAGTTCTATAACAGATCTGGCGTACCGTGCGTATATTGAAAGTGAAAGAGCATTAATATTGAGAAGAAGAGCACCAACAACCGAAAATGAAGAACACGAAGAAGGTTCACAAAGTCAATATCATGGATCTCAATATCTAGCATCTCATTATACAGGATATCAACCTCAAGGAGAACAATCTCAAGGAGAACATGTTCAAGGACAAGAACCTCAAGGTGAAGATGAAAGATCACCAAATGATGAACAAAATTTTACTTCGTACTTTAATTATGATGCAATAAATGATTTTCCTAAATATTAGATTATTGTTAAAATTTATAATATTTGTTTAGAAATTATCTTGTTGCATTTAATTTTTATGTTTGTTTGGTTTTAACTTTGTAATTTTATGTTTCTAATGTTTTAATTGAATTTTAATATGTATTTTTTTTAATTTTAATCAATTTACATATTAATTTAGATATTTTGTGAAATATAAATTGTAATTATAATTTATATTATTTAAAACGAAAAGTAGAAAATTATTTATGGTATACTTGATTGTTAATCCTAAATTTTATTCAATTAATGACTAGCTATTTAATTATAATATTTCATAAAAAAAATTAATGTTTGGTGTTGTGAACAGTGTCACACTGTTCACTAAACACAAAATTCACAACTATAGCGTCCAGTTTGCCGTTTGGTTGGAGAGCATAAATCATCAAATTTGATGAAATGCCGTCCGATTGGAGAAGGCCTTAGAGATGGAGAATGATGGAGATCGTCGGTTTTGGAGGGGATGGAGAAGAAGAATTGAATAGTGGGATCCACTGATCGTTAAATTATGGAAAAATGATTGCTAGCTACACGAACAAGACGCCATCACATGGCTACACATGCAGACTATTTTATTGTATGGCTACCTACACGAAGTATATGATTTGCATGACAACATGATGTAATTAGAACTAATTATGTGTTTAATATCATAATCTATAATTTCGTTGCCGGAACAGTGAAAACGCCGACGGACACGTCAGCTTCTGATCAAAATCATGGCAAACAAATAAAAAAACCAAGACCCGATTGAAATTAAAACCAAACCCACCCAGACCCAACTAAAACTTACCCGACCAAACTGTTAAAAATTAAAAACCCTACTTCATCTTCTTCCTCACGAGCCGTAAGAGAGGTAAAAGAAGCTGAAGAAATCTTCTCCAAATTTATTTTTCCCCGAAGCCAGAATCCAGTCACGAAGAACAGGAAGACGAAATCCATTGGTCGACATTGAAACAGGTATCAATCTGATTGTAGATAACAAAGTTGAAATCCATATGCATATAAGTTGTTTGATGAAATGAGTAACATGTGCGGATTTTGTTTTTGGATGGATTTAAACTCGAGCTCTGATAACATGCATATTTTACCCGTTTTCACTATCTTAAGTGAGTGCTTTAATAAGCATTTCACTAAGGTTTTGATGCATAAACAATAGATTTCAAGTATTTGGTCGTTCAAGACTCTTTTCAGGTAAACTTAGCAAAAGACGCATATTTTGGAGCAAAATGGACAATTCTGGAAGCAGTGCTCGAGGATAGAAGCTCAACATCAAATGAAGGCCTTCCCACCACGAGATCAAGCTCATATTTGTAGACAAGGTAGCCCTATCAGCTGTCTTTCACCTCGAAGTGGTTTGAGAGCAATCCCACGGTTGGATCTCAGCTTATGGAAGAAGCAAGAAGGTCCGTCAAGCACCCGGAAGGACAAGCTGGCCGCGCCACAGCCAAGCCAGACGACCAGTGGCCGCGCCATGGCCACTCGTCACGCGACCAGGCCACTCACGGATTCCCGAGCCCATTTGAAGCCCAACTAAAACTCGCAGCCGTCTTATGCAAGCCAAGACCTAATCCACGACCTAGGGCACTTGAAGACCTATATATACTCGTTGTTTAGGGTTTTTTTTAAGGAGAGACGAAAAACACATATTCATAGATTGCTTTTCGTGGCCACGAATCTCTGATTCGTGGTCTTCACTTTGTTCTTTGAGGGAGAGTGATTTGTTCTTGAACCCTCTTTTCTTTTCATCGATTTATACAAGTTATGCATTCATTAATCACGTTTTCTACTTCTGCTTTCATGTCTGAGTAGTTTATTTTCGTTGGGTGTTCTTTAAGGGGATCTATGGGGAGTTTCATTAACTGTTGTTGAACCGATTGTTTAGGCTGATGATTAGGGTTTTCTGTCTCACCATATTCGTTCTTATTGCATGAGTCTAGCGTCATGAACTATATTCTGATCGCAGGATCTTGAGAGCGACGAATATCCTGAATCTCATATCTAGACCAAAATAGGGTAGAGAGCATCCTTTAAAAGATGTCTGAATGTTTATTGTCCCGATCTTATTGCGTGTTCGTCTAGGACACATGATACGAAAGTATACCTGCGGAATAGGAGTTCGCAGATCGACCTTGCTTGATAAAGTTAGGTTGTTAAAACCAGTGAATCAGTTTGGGGAAAATCGCCTAGTCTCGTTGCCTAACTTTTGTGTGTTTGATTTCTAGTTAGAACCCCATAGATTTCCTGAGAAGACTCCCAACGTGTTCGCCCCATCTGCTTTTCCATCGAGATTTACGCACTTCCATACTTTACTTTTTCTGCACTGCTTTTCAATCGAGATTTACGCACTTCCATACTTTACATTTTTCTGCATTGCTTACCTGATTTCCTTTTTACAAGTTTTTAAGTTTATTTTCCTTTTCCCGTTGGTTATAGAAAAGACTGACAACCTTCTCTATATAAGGCGTGGTACTGCTCTCTTTATTTTCTGCAAAAACCGTGACACTTACCCCAAAACCCAATTCCTGCGTCTTTGGTTGCCCTGATTCCTCTGTTTTGCAGTTGACCTCCTCCCTGTGGATCGATACCCTAAGTACTACACCGCACGCTGTGCACTTGCAACTTAGGGTCCTACAAATTCAAAGCTAGACGAGTCCCCAAAGAAATCCTCCAATCTTGGACGACTATTTAGACCCCATCAAGCTTTTGGCGTCGTTGCCGGGGAGATTGCGTTTCGCTGTCCAAAGCAAAGGTCAGGATCATAACTCAAAGACATTCTTCTTCTCTAACTTCTAGATTTCCTTCTATGAATTTCAGAAACCCTAAAACCGTGGAGGCTCCCACGAACCAAGAACAGCACGAGCCTGGACCCCCATAAGCTGACATTGCTTCCGAGGCTCGCATCCCACACAACCCACGGCTTGCTGACCAAAGACAAGATCCGATGGTCAATCACCTGGACGCGGAGGCCGAGCAAGCCCGCTAGCTCGACAAGCTCATAGACTCGATAAATGATATGGTGGTATATCAGGCGGATTGCACTGAAGCTGTCTATGGGCGCATAGACGAAGTTCAAGCCGAACTTCTCGCTAGGATGGAAGCTCTCTCCAAGGAGATGAGGCTGCAGAAGAAGCAAGCAGCCAGCAATTCAACCCAGCTGAAAAAGATCTCTGATGTGCTCGAATATCGCAGGCCTGTCCTCGAGCAGAACATGGAAGACATTCGCGCCCTAAATAAAAAGCTTGAAGAGATCAACGACTCTATCTATGTCAATAGAGATCGAGCCGAAGCTGACATCCTTCAACTCATAGAAGACCAAAGACAATCTGAGGAAAAAGCGGAGGAAACTGACGATAGGCTCGAAAACATCTTCAACTGCCTGAAAAGGAAGACGGCGGCAATAGAAATGCTGACCAAAGAACAACAAAGACTTGGCGAGGTGGTCTCTGCACTAAACAGTGGCGGAGCCAAGAAGGCTGCCTACCCTCTGGAGGAAGCGATTAAAGAGGTCCCCGAAGTCTCGACCCACCGAGCAACCCGGAGAGGCACGCCGAGAGCACCGGACCACCACCCAAACCCAGCCACTTTTGCACCATGCAATGCGGTCGAGCCCATCACCGAAATGAGGTTCTCAAGTCCTGAAACGAGCTTCACTGCCAGTTGCTCGAGTGATTCAAACTACGAGTTCGAGGAGACATATTCGACCGGATCGTCAAGGTATTCGTCTCAAGAACTTCTCAAGGAAGAGACCTCTGCCCATTCGACTGGGGAAAGCAAGGTCGGCCATGCAAGACCTATCGCGATGCACATCCAGAGAAAGAGGCTTATGGAGTTTAACGCCAAAGTCAAAGAACTCCCTGCGGGTATGTCGTTCGAGGACGCCTGGAAAAACCAGGGTTTGGTCGATTTCTTTCAAGATAGCATGGAGAACAAAGTCGACATAGATGTCTACTTTAACCAAGCAAGACATTCAGCCGCCAAGGACGCTATCAGGATGCCCCCGACAAAGAAGTATGAGTGGCACCAGAACCAGATCGAGCCATTGGCGCTCGAAGAATTCATCAAGGTGGTGCGAGAACTCCCTCCTGGAATGGATTTCGTGGAAGCCTGGAGAGATCACCTGATCGGACATTTCTTCTGCGAAAGCAGGGAGGCAGTGTCTGACATACAAAGCCTTTTCAACCTCGCTAGAGCCGGAAAGCAGATTAGGAACCTCCACAAGATCCAAGGGCACGAGCAGTATCTCACGACTTGCAGCATCCGAGGGGACACCTTCAGTAATGCCCTATGCGACTCGGGGTCATGCATAAATATCATGCCAGCTAGTGTAGCATGGAAACTTGGTGTGAAATGCGTCTTTCCAACTGAGATCAAGATTGGATTGGCAGACTAATCTTTCGCTACCCCGAAAGGAGTCATTTATGACCTCCCGGTCATCATTGGCGATTGTAGAATCCCGGTAGACTTCTACATAGTCAAAACATGCCAAGAAGAAGCTGCACCTCTCATCTTTGAATGGTCGTTCCTAGCCACTGCAGGAGCCATCATGGATTGGCCAAACAGGCGAGTCTTATTTACCAATATCGACGGGAAAAAGTTTTATCCCGCAGTACTTTACACCATGGAGAAGCATCTTCTTGAAAAGGACGAAGATGCTATCATGGAGAGACTCGAGGAGCCTTTAGCAGAAGAGGCCGCGCAGAAGGCAAAAAGACCTTGCCTAAGGTCGAACTCCACCTCCAACTAAGCTCCCAAACTACCAAAGTCTAGCTGAAAGACTCTAAACAAGAGCGACTCAATGGGAGACAACCTATTTTAGGTATCCTCTTTCCCATCCCCTTAACCATACTAATCTTTAGTTTTGGTTTCTTCTTAGTTTACAGCATTTTCATAAACCCCAAAAGCACAAAAAAATCAAAAAACTCGAAAAAGACCAAAAAATGAAGAAGGAGTTTCGAAGAACACTCATCGGGCGACGAACTGCCCGTGGGCCGGCCAGAAGGAGCCTGGCCGCGCCATGAGCCACGATGGCGCGGAGAGAACGTGTCTGGCCACGGCCGCGACAACCCGTCGCGTGGCCGGCCTTCGTCCGAAATGTTCCATCCCAAACTTCGCCAAACCGGATCTCCTTCAACCAGTTTCAAGCCTTTCAAGCATCCTCCTTGACTCAATGGCCTGAAAACGACCTAAAGACCGCAAAGATCACTTCCACAACCGCGGCACATTGCTGTTGCATCCAAGACGGCGAGACAAGACAAGACTCCATCCAAGTCAAGTTAAGTCAATGATCCATCTCTCTATTCACTTCTTCCAGCACGTTCAACGAACATGTATCCATGAAGATGAAGAAGAGTACGACGTTTCTAGAGGAAGAAGACCGTTGTGCAAGCTCCAGAAGGAAGAAGGTGCAACTTCCTTCACCAAACCGCGAAGAGAAAAGTTCCCAAAGACTAGCTTCTCTCTTCCGCGACAAGACCTTTACCGAAGCCAAGTAAGGATTTCATATGGCATTGAAGTTCATACTAGCAACACCTGTCTTCCGGGATCCCGAACAGATCATTGGATTGGCCAGCATAGACCCAAACTTCAAGACAAGTTTCTGAGGTGACGTAATCTTCAAGACGCAAGGACAGAAGATTTTCCATCTCTCATTCACGGTGTTATCAAA
This sequence comes from Alliaria petiolata, assembly GCA_020283515.1. Lineage (NCBI taxonomy): Eukaryota > Viridiplantae > Streptophyta > Magnoliopsida > Brassicales > Brassicaceae > Alliaria > Alliaria petiolata. Next base: position 438,484,133 of record JAHZTW010000001.1, on the reverse strand, counting down.
GGTCAAGGAACCAAGACGAGTAATCAACAACCGGAGTACCTGTTCTTCTCAACAAAGGCGAGCCAGTCATCACCACCAAACGCCTAACACCACCCTCATCCATCACCACCATACGCCTACCACCACCCTCTGAAGCAAAGAAGCTCAACCGCGCAACACATTTCTTTTCGAGCTAAGTTTTCGATTTCTGTTGTTCAATTAAATCGATTCTAAGCAGGGACATAAGGAGAATGATCAAGTCCTTAGCTAAACCATACCACACGCCCATCCACCCATACCAAACCCAACGCCACTTTCAAGTAAGTCTTCACAAGCTTGTACTTGAATTTACCTATCTTTTTCACCTCAACTCAATTTAAACAAACTGGGGACAATTTGATTTAAGTCTGGGGGGGTTTCTTATATTACTAACTATGCTTTTATTTGATAAGTCTTATGCATACATGCATCATTAATCGAGTCGTTTTATAGAGTCAAAACATTTTTTTCTTTTAGTCGGAAACTATGAACTTTGCTAGGTACAAGTCATTTCGAACAAGGAACCTTAATGACCATTCTCACGGTTTTAGAAGCAAGGTTTACTAAGATGAACACTGCGAGTGGATCATTCCAATGGAGAAAGTTCTAATCTCTAGAGTACTCGAAGGATCTTGCGTTGACTCCGCACCTAATCTCTTGAGGTACTTCAAACTTTGCTCCTCTTTTAAACTCTAGCATGAATAAGTAGATGCAATGCAACCTCTCCTTGATCTTCCCTTGTTATAGAAAAGAAAAAAAAAATAGAAAAGAAAAGTCTTAGTTTGAGAATGGCAACCAGAGTTCCTTAAAGGACAATGACGGTTCGCAGGCATCATGAAAGCTTCGAAGAAGTGATCATTCTCAAGCTAAGAAGAAAATAGAAAAGAATATAACATAAGAAAGTCGATAGAAAAAATAAAATGATACCCTAGAAAAGTAGGGAGAAATCGACTAAGGGAAGAGAAAATAGGAGAGTTGTGTCTGAAATGTCTTTGTCTAGATGTTTGAGAGAGAAGAGTATAATGTCTCGTCGACCAATACTCCCTCGATAGAGACCGCACGCCTAAATGAATAAAGGGGTCAACAAGAGAAAGCTCAAAATACTCAAAGGGACCATGAAGCGTATCCGGGAAGGGTGAAAAGCTCAAGGTAACTAGACCCAAACGCCTTGAAGCTGAATTCCGGATTATGTGGCTCAAACAGGTCGATTGCTAGACTTGACGAGTTCCCAAGTATTGGTGAGTTTCCACGTTTTCAAACCTTTTTTCCTTACTTAGATTTCTCTTTTGTTTGAGGACAAACAAAGTTTAAGTCTGGGGGAGTTGATAACATGCATATTTTACCCGTTTTCACTATCATAAGTGAGTGCTTTAATAAGCATTTCACTAAGATTTTGATGCATAAACACTAGATTTCGAGTATTTGGTCGTTCAAGACTCTTTTCAGGTAAACTTAGCAAAAGACGCATATTTTGGAGCAAAATAGATAATTCCGGAAGCAGTGCTCGAGGACAGAAGTTCAACATCAAATGAAGGCCTTCCCACCACGAGATCAAGCTCATATTTGGAGACAAGGTAGCCCTATCAGCTGTCTTTCACCTCGAAGTGGTTTAGGAGCAATCCCACGGTTGGATCTCAAGTTATGGAAGAAGCAAGAAGGTCCGTCAAGCACCCGGAAGGACAAGCTGGCCGCGCCACGGCCGAGCCAGACGACCAGTGGCCGCGCCACGGCCACTCGTCACGCGGCCAGGCCACTCACGTATTCCCGAGCCCATTTGAAACCCAACTTAAACCCGCAGCCGTCTTATGCAAGCCAAGACCTAATCCACGACCAAGGGCGCTTGAAGACCTATATATACTCGTTGTTTAGGTTTTTTTTTAAGGAGAGACGAAAAACACATATTCATAGATTGCTTTTGGTGGTCGTGAATCTCTGATTCGTGGTCTTCACTTTGTTCTTTGAGGGAGATTGATTTGTTCTTGAACCCTCTTTTCTTTTCATCGATTTATACAAGTTATGCATTCATCAATCACGTTTTCGATTTCTGCTTTCATGTCTGAGTAGTTTATTTTCGTTGGGTGTTCTTTAAGGGGATCTATGGGGAATTTCATTAACTGTTGTTGAAACGATTGTTTAGGTCAAAGATTAGGGTTTTCTGTCTCACCATATTCGTTCTTATTGCATGAGTCTAGCGTCATGAACTATATTCTGATCGCAGGATCTTGAGAGCGACGAATGTCCTGAATCTCATATCTAGACCAAAATAGGGTAGAGAGCATCCTTTAAAAGATGTCTGAATGTTTATTGTCCCGATCTTATTGCGTGTTCGTCTAGGACGCAAGATACGAAAGTATACCTGCGGAATAGGAGTTCGCAGATCGACCTTGCTTGATAAAGTTAGGTTGTTAAAACCAGTGAATCAGTTTGGGGAAAATCGCCTAGTCTCGTTGCCTAACTTTTGTGTGTTTGATTTCTAGTTAGAACCCCATAGATTTCCTGAGAAGACTCCCAACGTGTTCGCCCCATCTGCTTTTCCATCGAGATTTACGCACTTCCATACTTTACTTTTTCTGCACTGCTTTTCAATCGAGATTTACGCACTTCCATACTTTACCTTTTTTTGCACTGCTTACCTGATTTCCTTTTTACAAGTTTTTAAGTTTATTTTCCTTTTTCCGTTGGTTATATAAAAGGCTGACAACCTTCTCTATATAAGGCGTGGTACTGCTCTCTTTATTTTCTTCAAAAACCGTGACACTTACCCCAAAACCTAGTTCCCTGCGTCTTTGGTTGCCCTGATTCCTCTGTTTTGCAGTTGACCTCCTCCTTGTGGATCGATACCCTAAGTACTACAACGCACGCTGTGCACTTGCAGCTTAGGGTCCTACAAATTCAAAGCTAGACGAGTCTCCAAAGAAATCCTCCAATCTTGAACGACTATTTAGACCCCATCAAGCTCGTCTAGTATTAGTAGGAGAAGATCTTTGGGGAGTCTTAGATTGTGTGGTTGTGGATTGCAAGCAAAGATTTTCACATCTTGGACGGATAGAAATCGGGGTCGAAGGTTCTTCGGCTGTGAATTGTATAAGGTATGGAGAAAATTGAATGATTGTTTGTAACTTATTCATTTGTAATAAAGCTTATTTGTGTGTCATTAGGAGGGTGGGACAGCCCACTGCAAATACTTTAGGTGGTTTGATGAAGAAGAGGTGAAAGGATGGCCAAAAAGAGCATTGATTCAAGCTCGAGATGAAATTGGCGGGAATAAAAAAGTGATCGATCAGCTAAGTACAACAATCTTGGAGCTTCGTAGGGAATTGGAGAAGCATGAGGTGGAAAATTGTGCACTAGATGGTGAGGATTCACGATCTGTGTTTGGATGGAAAACAAAGATGTTGAAGTTTTTGTGTATCGGCAATGGTGTTTGATTTATGGCCCTTTGTATGGACATCTTGTTGTCTTGGTGAAGTAGAACCTCTCTTGTTGTCTTGGTGATCTCTTTGTTGTCTTAGTGAAGTAGAACTTCTCTTTGTTGGGTTGTTGTAATGAATCTTTGTTGTTTGACATCTAAGTATTGTTATTGACATCTTTGTTATATCTCTCTTACGATCATAAGACAACACCAAAATAAAGACAATGGAACTTTCTTATCCAAAATAATGTTATACATAGCTGTAGCCAATTAAAGTCAATCAAAAGAACACCAAAACCGATCACAAATTAACCATCCAAAAGACTAGAAATGTTTCTTCCAAAAACATGTAAAAAACATGACATGTTTTCCCAAAAAACATATCCAAAAAGAACATGATTACCCAAAAAAAATCCACCTAATCCAAAAACCACACATGTGTTCCAAAAAACCATCACACATGTTTACCTTGGAGTTGCGATTATTCTCCAAAAAGCAAATGAGTCAATCAGTTGCTTCTTCGGAGGCCCCCTTCGCTTCCTGTTCCTCCACGAATTGCCTCGTCCTCCTTCTCTACCTCCACGACTGCCTCGTCCTCCTTCTCTTTTGCCACAACTGCCTCCTTCTCTTCCTCCACGACTGCCTCCTTCACTTCCCCCTTGGCTTCCCTGCGGTGCAGTTTAAGAAATATCTTGGACTTCAAATTGATCTTCCATCTGAGCTGCGAAATCAGCTTCAATTTCAGCTTGCTCTTGAGCTTCCTCATTAAGCCGCCTTCTCTTTGCTCTGTTCTCTTCAGACTGCCAAAGACATAACTAAAAAGTTATAACAATTACAAGGAAGCAAACAAATCAAACAAGAGATATAAGTCGTACACCTCATGAGGACACTTCCTTGATATATGTCCTTTCTCACCACATAGACCACAATGTGGTTCTCTTCCTTGTCGGCCAACCTTCTTCTTAGATGGTGATTCATGAACACCTTTGATCCTGGTTTTACCCTTAGGTCTCCCTGGAGGACGTTTATATGGTGGTTCATTAATGCGTCCTCCTTCAGAATGAATCCAGAACTTAGGTCCATTAACAGGGTTCATATCTCTTATGTATGTCTCCTTCCATTTCTCTGTCAAATAGTAGTCTGAAATGTAATCCTCAACATTACCCACATTCTCTCGGATTGCACAGACATCATGGCGACAAGGAATGCCAGTCAAATCCCACTTTCTGCAAACACTACTACGCTTATTCAGATTCACCGCATATCCATTAACACCCTCAACAACCTTATATTTTCCGCCAGTGCTCGAAACAGAATAACAATGTTTCGCTTCGTCACAAGATTTCTCCATTTCTTTTCTTGCTTTCTTTGTGTGCCTAGCAACCACCTCTTTACAAGCAGTATTATATCTATTGGCAATTCTCTGCATTGCATCCCTTCTTACCAGCTCTAACATCTGAACAAATGGCTTTTTCCTTGCAGCCTTTAAATTCCTATTAAAAGACTCTGTTAGATTGTTGTGTGTGCCTGCACAACAACTTCCAATCCGAAAATATGCCCTACACCATGTACGAGGATCTTTCTGAAGAAGATCATCACATGCCCTTGGATCAAACTCTCTGAATGTTGCCAAGTTGACCCTGAAATCAACTAGGTTGTAACTGCTTGCAACTATCCAAAACAATGGATTCAATGTGTCAGACTTGTGATTTTTCTTGAGGTTAGCGTAAATGTGTCTAGCACATGCTCGATGTTCTGCCTTTGGTAACTGAGTAGAGACACCATGAATCAAACTTCTGTGCTGGTCAGAAATGATAGTAATCGCCTCACCTTCACCCAAATTCAAGTCGACTTTTAACTTGCTAATAAACCACTCCCAGTTGTCATTGCTCTCAGCCGAAACTACACCCCAAGCTATAGGATATATCTGGTTATTGGGATCCCTTCCAACAGCAGTAAGCATGATTCCTTGCACAGAATGCTTCAAAAAAGTACCATCCAAACCTATTACCGGTCGACAGTTCTTTTTCCATGAAGTCCTTAACGCTTCAAAGCAAATGTAGATTTGAGAGAATGTCTCGGACCCATCCTCTTGTCTTTCTGTGATAATCTCCACTGTTGTTTCTTTGTTGTTCCTGGAAAAAAAAAGTCTAGTTAAAACTAAGGAACTAATTGAAACATTGACCACAAGTTTCTATAAGATATCGCTTGACTAACCTCTTAATTTCATGCTCATAATCTCTCAGCCGTGCAAATTGCTCATTTGTCTCCTTTTGCAGTTTGTCAAAAACCATTCTTCTAGCAACTTGTGACTGTGGAGGTGAGATAATAAGATTATACCTCTTTTTCATTTCATCTTTGATCTCGGGTGCACTCATTTCTGGATCTCTCCTAATGTCTTCAACAAAGAGATCAGCTATCACAGGACTCTTTATAAGCTTACACCTTCCAACAGGATGACATTGATGTTCATCTTCATATGCTTTAACCATCCATTTCCCTATTGGATTCTCCACTGAACAATAAATCCGCCAACCACAATCTTTTTCATTACACTTAGCACTAAGCTTGGTTTTTTCCCATCTATCAAACACCACATTACGCCTAGTCTTTAAAATGTATCTAATCACATTTTGCTTAAACTCCTTCCCACTACTAAATAGTTGTCTCAAGCTAAAGACACCATCAGGTAAATTCTTTTTCACTAACCTCTCTGCTTGTTCTTCTTCATCACCAGATGAGTCATCGGTTGCAGGATATACTTCATCTTCATCTAGAATTTGTTCATCGTAGTTCACACTCTCAAAGATGTCTAGTTCGTCTTCAACAACATCAACCTCATCATCGGATTCTGAACTACTAGACAAACCTGCTTCTGAATCTTTACTTTCATCATCTGACTCTTCACCATTACCATTATACGATTCATCAGCTTCTTCATCTTCTTCAGCCTCTTTATCACCTCCTCGTTTTTCAGTCACCAGCACCATTGCCATTTCATTGTTTTCTTCCATATTGCTATTCTGAACTTCGACTTCTTCAGTAGCTGCCTTCTCACTCTCTTCTTCAATATCCCAACCTTTTTCAATGTATATGTCCAGCTCCTTGTACCAACGCCCAGAAGCTTGCAATCTCTGTTTATTTTGCTCCACATCTTTCCATAAAGGTTTCCTATCTTCTACATCTTCATATGGTAACTTGAACCAGATTTTTCCAATGAAAATCCTTTTCTCAAACAACTTGGACACCAACTCTGTGAAGATAGAAACACCAACCACCTCAACCAAATCAACAACTCCATCAGCGTATACCAGTACTCCATTTTCCCTTTTAAAAAGCCCAGAATGATGACAATTCAGTTTGACAAAGCTCTCACTCTCGTTACTGCAAACAAAATAAACAAATGAGACAATGCAAATGCGAACAAAATTCCGACATAATACACCACAATTTGACATTAAACAATGATAAAAATCCAACAAAAACAACAAAAACAAACAAACCAAACCCGCATAACCCCGACATTAACTCGACAGAAATTCAAACTGCATACTTTGTTTTCTATCAACAATAACTCGACTTATACACCATAATAGTCCCCACGAAACTCAAAATCATATCGCATTACAATCTCTTACCACCAAACCGAATACCAAACGAAATCACATGACAATCTCAAACCTAAAAATCATCCCAAAATTCAAAATAGGTACCTCATTACAACGAGATTCGACCACGATTCCGTCTTTAAGCTCGATTTTGGACAATAATTTCACAAGTTTTCTTCAATTTCTGTCAAAAGATTCTGTTTTTGGGGAAGAAGAAGTTTGGCGAAGAAGATGACGAAGAAGAGAATCGATACGTCTAAGTGTCGGGTAAGAAAATGATTTTTTTAGGAATATGTCCTGTCTCTTATACACATCTAGATGTGTATAAGAGACAGGGATTTACGATCTGAGTGTGGATGGAAAACAAAGATGTTGAAGATGTTGTGTATCGGCAATGGTGTTTGATTTGTGGCCCTTTGTATGGACATTTTGTTGTCTTGCTGAAGTAGATCCTCTCTTGTTGTCTTGGTGCTCTCTTTGTTGTCTTAGTGAAGTAGAACTTCTGTTTGTTGGGTTGTTGTAATGAATCTTTGTTGTTTAACATCTATGTATTNCCATGATTTTGATCAGAAGCTGACGTGTCCGTCGGCGTTTTCACTGTTCCGGCAACGTAATTATAGATTATGATGTTAAACACATAAATAGTTCTAATTACATCATGTTGTCATCAGGCCCGGCCCTGAGCCCAAGCAGAGCAAGCCCACGCTTGCGGCCCTCTTTTTTATAAGTTAAATTCGGCCCCAATTTTCTAAAGTTCTCCTTAGGCTAGTGGTGTAATCTATGTAGATGCATCTAAGAAGTGTTGGGATCAACACCCATGTTTCTTTGTTTTTTATGTCTTTACACGTGTTTTGTTTTAATATAGTTCTTGTGTTTATTATTAAGCAATTCTATTGATTTGGGCTTGTAATAACAGTTGTTGGGCTCCATCTTGCCCATTTTAAGTTTTTAATGGTTAAAAAGGAGGAAAAAAAGAAAAAACAATTAGTACTACTTAAAATTAGAAAAAAAATCTTAATTAAAACCTAATGATCTTCGTCGTCGACTTTTTTTTTTCTCGCTTGCGGCCACTCAGAACTCAGGGCCGGCTCTGGTTGTCATGCAAATCATATACTCGTGTAGGTAGCCATACAATAAATTAGTCTGCATGTGTAGCCATGTGATGGCATCTTGTTCGTGTAGCTAGCAATCATTTTTCCTTAAATTATTGGTTAAATGAAATTAATTATTTTTTTTTAAAATTAAATATTAAAAGATTTATTATTTTATTTTTGATTTATTTTAAAGTGAAGGAAGGAAGGGTAAAAATGAGATAATAAAAAGAGAGGGGTAGTGAGATTATTCCAAAACAATTAAGGGCATTATGGCTCTTCACACTGGTTTGTCTTTCTGCTGACAGAGATAATCTCGTCATTATTATAACTTATGCAGAGAATATCGTAACTAAGGTTTTCGTATGATTAGATCCTTTATTCACCTCTCTTTTATGCTTACTAGGCATAATTTCCCTAGTAAAAAACCTAAGAAAAAAAAATAAGAAAAATAAGTTTTATGATATCTCCATAAATAAAAGAAAGATTGGTATTCTTTTGTGTTTTTCTATTTCAAAGTCAATGTTTTTTTCCCTTGATCAGTGATTTATCTGAAAGGCATTATTTTTTTGGAGTGGTTTTTTGGTGTAGTTTATGTGTTCGGTCCTTCTGCATTTCGTTGATCATTTTTGATCATTTCTCTGAATGAGTTTGGTTGAATTCTTTTTCCGGTTATTTCGAACTTCTAAATGATTTGTTGTGGTGCGGTTCTTCTAGTGGCTCTTGTCCTTCATTCAGCTATCGTGCTTTCGGGTTCTATGGTAAATATTTCTTCTAGTGGCTCTTGCCCAAAGGAGGTGGGCAAAGGTGCAATGCCCTATCTTCTTTTTTTTGTGCAACAACTCAGGGGTCTATCTTTTTCACAAAATTACATGTAAAAAGGGTCCGATTTTTTAAGAAATACATATAAAAGGGGCCCAAAAATTTTAAGAAAATTTACTTATTTATAATAAATTGGCCAAAAAATGTTTTTTGCCCAAGGGCCTATTTTTATGTTGGGCGGGGCTGTAAATCCTCTATCTTTTTTTGTTAATAAGGTGGAATCAGAGTTAAAGCGTGAGCTAAGAAGGATACTAGGCATAAATAAAGAATGTACTTGGGTCTACCTGAATCGATTTACTCTTTATGAAACTTTGTTCATTCGGCTTGACTTTGTTGTGTGGACCGGGTTGGATCAGTGAGGGATACATAATTCCATATATGTACTCCTTGTCTGGAATGGATGTCTCCTCCTAGCTGAAATGGCAAGTGGAGGTGTTGGAGCATGTGAACTTTGGTTGGTCAGACGGTTTGAGCGCATTGTACTCACACGTTCTGGTGGGTTATTTTCCTTGGCCATTCTCTTTTGCTCAACACGTTCTAATTGTTTATTTAGGGACTGTAAACGAGCTTATTAGAGATCAGCTATGGCTTGCATCATTCAAGAAAATGTTAACATAGCTACAATTTTATTTGTGGGTATAAATTTGTTTTTGTAGCAAATAATTGATTTGCTACAAATTTGTTACAATTTTCCGGCGAAACTATAGAGTCGTAGCAAATGTTGGTGTTGTAAGTACTTGTAACAAATTACTACAAATTAGAGACAGCAGTGAAATGTGGCATTTTGAATCGAATTTGTTAGAATATATTTTGTACCTAAGTTGTTACAAAATTATTTTAAATCAGTTGTAACAAATTAGCTACAAATTGCTTTGTAGTTATTGTTGCAAAAAGAGACAAAATTTTACCAAAATAGTCTTAACAATTGCGACAAATTGTTTCAACGGTTTGAAACAAAGAACAATTTTTTTAGTGATTGCATGACTAAGATTCTTTTTTTTTGGATTTAAAACAAAATAACTCTCTCTGCCAAAGGGGATTTGAATCTGCGACACAAAAAACCAACTTCTTGCACTACCACTAGGCCACCACATATTTAGTTACAAATTTTCTTTTTATTGTATATATATGATATAATGAAAATAATGAATTTTTTAATAATTTAATATGAATGAAAATAAATGTATCACGTTTTTCAGCGATTTTCGTAGATGATTGATGTCCTACCTAGTCACAAGAAAAATGAAGAAAAACAGAAAATATCATTTCTTACCAAAATGACAATAGATGATGTTAATTTTAGTTTACACTTACTTTGACAAGACGATGTCTTATCCACTAGGTTACTTCACAAACCTCACTATCTAACATTCAAATCACTAATTCTCCAAACCGTTAAAACAGTTTCCACATAAGAGAAGAAGCATTGAAGAGCTTCAATCAGCATTATATTACAAAAATTGCCATTCTTTTGTACTTCACTAGGAAGAAATTCGAAGAGCATCATTTTGGTTTCCCGGAGACATGTCGCACTGAGAAACCGACCACCTGAGCCCATTGCTTCAGCTTCTGCTTCATCGTCTTTCGATCATCGCCTTTTCAAATTAATACTCAAATCATCAGACCAAAACCAAAAAAAAAAAAAAAACTTTAAATCCAAAAATATCAAATTCACATGCCTTTGTCGACAATCGTAGGTGTGCTAGAGTTACTAACATCACATTCTGATGCGAACGACGAAGTCCGGGACAAATGGTTGCTATACTGTCTCTGAATAGCACAGTACAAATCCAGAGCCGGGATTGTATCGGAGAGCCTTTGATTCAAATCAGGAGAATCTGGCTCAAACCCAAAACCGAGCTCGATGCAGCCTTTAAGCTCCTCGAGATCATCGTTGGTGACACTCTTGCTGCGACGCATGAGATCCAATGGTTGTTTCTTTTTCTTCCGTAGCCAAGACTCGTTGCGATTCACGTCATGCGACCATGAGTGCTGCTTGGTCAGATGTCTCGGCGGTTGTGGTGCGTTGTGGTTCGACATTGTTACAGAACTATTGTCTACACAAAAACATTGTTAATGTTGTTAAAAAAAAGTGTATGTTGTCACAAATAGAAGGGCCCTTAAATTTATATATTAACTTTTACTAAATTCAGTTTATACTTTTATATTTTGGATAAAGCAATATTTTGGAGTTGTTTTAGTATTCATTAGAAGTAGATTCGTAAGTATATTCCAATACTACATGTGCCAACTGTACCTTTAGATATTGTAACCATTAATGGAAACACACTTATCCCTAAATATCGATAGATGAGGAAACAAAAATTAAATTTCAATAGATTTTGTTTGACCAACACCATGACTTGTCAGAATATCTGAGAAACTAACAGCTTTTCAATAGCATAAAATATTAACTTTTTCATTATCAGATTGTTTAGGAAAGAAATAGCTAAATGCATTCTTAATCTATATAAACATTTTTTACCAGAAAATTCTATAAGAACTTATTTCAATTGTTTTTTTTTTTTTAAATAAGTTATGAATATGTTGAGAATATGGTCTATATGCATTTGAGAAGTGGATTATGATGAGTCTTATTGGTTAGGAAAAGTTATAATTCTTGGAAAATAACAAGGAAAAGGTGAAGAGGGAAAAAAAATATAAGTTAGGTGTGTCAATTCAGGAAGGATTAGGCAAGTGTTTCTAGGGGATTTAACCATTGTTTTTTCGCTTAGATTGATCTTATTTTTGTGCACAAAAGAAAGAAAGATTATTCTTATTCCATGTATGATATTTTGGTTCTATCTTTCTGATGTATTGAATCTTCTACCTTGACCAGATTGGTTGAGTGTTCTCGTTGATTATGTTACTTATCTCCTCTCAACCTTGTGATGATGGAAAAACTAAAAGTCAAAAAAAATTTAACCAATCAATTAGTATGGAATTTAGCATACTATTTTGTTGAATGTATATTATATATCTAGTACCGTGTAAATCATCATCTACTATTAAATAAATCATTAAGTTTTAAAAAGTTTTTAAATTGGAACAAACAAAAGATTTTAATGTTAGTGGAAAGAGAGGCAACAACTTGGGAGGCGGTCCATAATAATCTACTATATAAAAGTAGAAAGTCACTCTCCTGCTTCTGCCACGTCAGCAGCTGAGAGAGTGCCACATGTCATTCAATATTTAATTTTTAAAAAGTTTTTTATTTAATTTTTAAAAATTTGTTTTGCATCTACCAAGACTCGAACCCACAATCTTATCATTAAAAGTCAATCATTTTAACCATTAGGCCATTGTTACTTCTTGCCTGTTCTCTCTAAAAATATGTAATATTCGTTATTTTCTGCAATTTTATACACATTAAATTAGAAGCAGATACCATTGATAGTTTTAAATATTTTATATGTAAATTTAGACTTCAAATTTGAATTTCTGAAGATAGTCAAAATTGCAAATTTCTGATTAGTAAAATAACAAATTTAAATTTATTATATTCATGTTAATATTAATCCATTCATAATTAGTTAAATGGTAAATATATTTTACACCTTAATTTCTTTAATTTCTCCAAAAAAAAAACCCTTTCAATTTATCAAGCTGTGCACATGCTTGTGAAATGGATAGACAAAAATTCCGCATGGATGAAATAGATACAAGGGGTACTATTTGTCATTCATCAAATTTCACTCACAAGAATTCATTCTTAAGAAAAGTCAAACCAGAATTTTTGCATCATCCAACAAGTTTGATGAATATTGTTTCATATATGCCTCAGAGAGGATGTGCAGATCCCCGTAATATTGATTTATAATATTTTTCATAGTGAAATCGAATTGCAATCATGTGTGAAAATCAATCAAAATCTCTATAAGTTGAAATTAACCAAAATTAATATAAGTAATAGAGATAAAACTCATTTATTAAACTTTGAAAATTTCGAAATAAAGAAAGAAATATAAGCTATAAATACGAGTCTTTAACTTTATGGAGTTAGTAGGAATGAAACAAGTTGTGGAAGAAAAAGAAAGAACTCTGACCGCTTTTATTATTTTCACATTTTGCCCATGTGAGTTTTAGTTTATTTAAGAAATTTTTTTAAATTTTAGTACCTATTAAATTTTGTTTCATTTGGCATTAAATGCGAACCAAACAAAATACTTTTAAATCACATCCAAGGAGATTCGAACCCAAAATCTTATCAATAAAAATGAGCAGTCTTATAAATTATGTCATAAGTACTACTTCTCAAATTTTGCGAAAATTACTATAATAATAGTAAAAGGCGTAAAAAAAACTTGGTGATCTAATATACATTACAACTTTGAAAATAACATAACAAAATAAATCAAAAGGATAAATTATAGAATTTAAAAATAAAAAAACTTCAAACAAACACCACCTATAAGTTATCAAATCACTAAATTATATGCAATATCTATTGTAATTAATGACAAATAAAATCTTATTCACAAAACCAAAAAAAAAGCATTCAAGTTATATTATTTTAAAGGATTAGTGTTTCAGCTTATCTTTTCTTACAATGAAGTTAACTAATTTTTTTTTCCATAATCGATAACATACCAACAGTCATTTATTTATTAAAATCTAACTACTCATTAAATTTAATTTTAACTATATAATATATTCAAATTGCAACACATGTCGAAATCTAACCAATTCACTTACCACGTGTCGCGATCATGTTAATTACGAATTTAAACGCATCCAACTATATATGATAAAAAGATATAGACTAAACATAATTATAAACAATTTCTATTTTCACATTCTTATTCTTTCAGATTAAATTGTGTCAACTGTTATGTAAATAATAAAATGTCTATTATTACAGTATAAAAAATAATAAATAACATATTCAACAAAAAAAAATCATTGAAAAAAATAAACAAATAACACATTCATAAATCACAAATCATCATCTACAATATAACAGATGAATGAGACTCTTTAGAAGATGTCACAACAGTTTCTTCTTATTAGTCAATCATAACATTATTTTTCCACGTGTATAAAATATATAAGCAGTTAATTTTTTTTTTTTTAAATATCATGCAATATAAATAAAAATTAACATATGTATAATTCGCTATACATAAAAACTATTAAATTTGAATTCAACTATTTAAAAATTATTGTAAGTATGTGAAATTCAAATTTAATTTAAAAACATACATATATATAAATCTTATATTATACATAATTATATATATATATATATATATCATTCTATTTTTAAGTTGTTTTATACTTATTTACAAATAAATTATGATAATTAACTTTGGTACAACTGAAAAACAATTATGATATTGAATAAATTAAAAAGTTAACTACAACATATAAATCGTAAGACACAACAAAATATTCAATAAAAATCGAGAAGATAAGAAGATGCAAAAATTCTGAATTGACTCTTCAATAAGAAACCATAGCACCTATGACTGCTTGGTCGCGACCGCTATCTACGCGACCACAAATCGAATTTTTTTATGATTTTGAATAAATTAAAAAGTTAACTCCGGCCTATAATATCATAAGACAAAACAATAAAATCAATAAAAATCGAGAAGATAACAAATTATATAAAAAATATTGAGAATAAGAAAAATGGATACAAAAATATACAAAATTTTAAAATATGAAAAATATATGGATTCAATGAAAGATATACAAAAAAAAA